>CM021797.1:5052512-5096659 GCA_011076525.1 Nettapus auritus | reverse complement strand
TCTTTCTTTCTTTCTTTCTTTCTTTCTTTCTTTCTTTCTTTTTCTTTCTCAAGATAACAGCAACAGTAATAAGAAAAATAGATAAAATCTTCATCTTTGAATACATGCAAAACTCAGCTGGACAAGGTCCTGAGCAAACTGATTTAATTAAGCCTGCATTTAGTAGCAAGCTGGATTAGATAACATCCAGAGGTCCCTTCTGACCTTAATTATTCTATGAATCCATGATTAGTAGCTGTTAATAGCAACAGCTCTGAAAGTGAAGATTTGAAAGATGCACAGGGAATGAGCTAATTATTTACTATACCTTTTTGTGGGTCATGAACTTCAAATAAATTATTTACCAGTATGTATGCATGAAGTTCTTTAAATCAGGGGGTAATTTCTTTTCCCAAGGGGGTTAAGGAACTATAATTTTACTTTAAGCACATGCCCAAATGTCATGGAAATCAATGGGATTTGAAAATGTGCCTAATGTTAGACATGTGATACATATTTTCCAGAGTTGTAGTCTGTGTTGGGGAAGCAATATTAATGACAGAAAAAGGCATTTCCTAGAGATTAGAAAGAGATTACATCTCTCAGTACTTCACCTTGGAAAGTCTTTTTCCATTGCTCAAAAAACAAGACCATTATAATGAAAAGTCTTCCCCTGGTGACCCTTGAAATCTTATTAGTAAATGGGATCTTTCTCTCCCTGAAGGCTTGATTCACTAACAGCAATGGAGTGGTTCCTACAGGGTTCACAGGGACAGAGCCTAACTCTTGGGTTGTTACTTGTGTTATAAGCAATTGAAAAAAAAAAAAAAAAAAAAAAAAAAAAAAGTAGGTGTGCATCCTTTGTTTCATTTTATACTCCACATTTCCAACCAGATTCAAGAAACGGTTCTCTAAACCCCCAAAATCTTTAAATATTCTGCTTTATAATTGGAAGAGAAGACTCACTTCTGCTATCATTAAGCAATAATTATTTTGCTTTTCTAGGGAGGTTTCAGTAAGATAAACACTTCACAGATAACTAAAGTTCCAGGGCTTCAGGCCAAGATATTTATTGACTTAGAAGGTACTTATCTCTTAGTTCACTCCCATGTACAAAAAATAATGATAGTAATTACGTTAAAAAACAGATCACTTTTTAAATTATTTAAAAGTGCTCTTCCAGAGTTTAACAGGATGATAATTGCTCCAGCAGCTTTTATGACCTGTGGGGAAAAAAATTAGCCAGAGGGAAAAGGAAGATCCCAACCTGCTGTTTGCATTTCGTTCTTATTTATATATTTATTTTTAGCATGGTATCTTCATTTGAAATACACCAGACATTTGGGGAGATGGCCCAAATGAGTACAAATGATTTCTGAGTATAAGGAAGATTCAAGCTCCTTTAAAATGGTAATTGTATTAAAATACCCAGAAGAGAGAGAGATTAGAGAAATATCAGATTGTGTACCTAGATAAACCTTAGACATAACTAAAGTTTGTGGCAATCAGAATCTCAGTATCTCAGAGAAATACAGACACCTGATTTTTTTTTCCCCTCACTCCAAAATAGAACAAAACATCACAGTATGAAAATTCGTATGTTTTATGCATTATTAAAATATTTCCTACTCTTCTCAGCATTGGTGAGGCTGCACCTGGGTCCAGTGGATCCTGCAGTACATGAGAAACATGGAAAGAGTCCAATGTTGGGTCATAAAAATGATGAAGGGACTGGAGCACCTCTCCTTTGAGGAGGGGCTGAGAGAGCCGGGACTGTTCAGCCTGGAGAAGAGGAGGCCCAGTAGTGAGCTTATCAATATTTTTAAATACCTGAAGGGGGGGTGCAAAGAAGACGGAGCTGGGGACAAACCGGAGCACAAGAGGTTCTGTCTAAACATCAGGAAGCTTGTCTGTTCTGCCTAAACATCAGAAAGCCAGAAAAGCTGTGGAGTCTCCTCCTTGAAGATCTTTGAAAGCTTCCTGGGCATGATCCTGGGCACTCTGCTTGAGCAAGGGTTGGACCAGACAGCCTCCAGAGATCTCTTTCAATCTTAACCATTCTTTGATTCTAATTTTTCTTTAGCTGCCCCATATTGCCAATGTAAAATAAATCTTGTAACGAAGAGCGTGTTTGATTGTCTTTTCCAATCCAACAGCGTTATGTTCTGGAAAGTATAAAACAAAGTATTTTGCTCTTACTTTTATGCACTTGTTAGAAAATAAAAAGTAATCCATGCGGACATACAGAGGTAGCGAAGAGATCAGACAATCAAGCTCATAACAGTTTCCTCAAAGGGACTAAGATACCTGTAAACTACCCCCTTGCCCAAGAATTCTTTGTCATCTCCCCTTAAGTTTTATGAATCCCAACTGTGCTTTTATTAAACACACTCTAAAAGGAATTTAATCAGATTATCTCAGGTTGATGTAAATACTCAGACTGAACTAAATTGTTTCAATTTACTGCACATTATTAAAAAAAAAATAAAAAAAAATGCTGATCCTAAGTGCTGTTTGCTGTTCTGATTTGGTTTCATTTCTGACCTGAGAAAATCAATTACTTCCACAGTCAAATTTTATCCCCCTTCTCTTCTAACTTCATACTTAGGTTAATGGACTGTTGAGTCAGAAGGGACCACTGTGTTAATGTAATCTGACCGCCTGTGTAGCACCGACTATGGGATTTCCTTGCACTAATTCCTGCCTGTACTGAAATACTTCTTTATTAAAAAGTGGAAGAAAAAAAAATCCTACAAAAAAGAAAAAAGCATCTAGTCATAATTCAATTTTGTTTTTTATTGTAAGAAGCTCAACACTACCCTGAAGAATTAATTCCAACCTGGACTACCTGCATGCAAATTGTTATCAGAATATTTAAGTACATTCATATTTAACAATCAAAATGAATTAGTTTTGGTTTGTGTGTTTTTTGATTAAATTAATTTAGTCTGTTTTATAGATATATTAGACCATTTTTACAACTAAACTCACTGAAAAAAAAAAAAAAAAAGAAAAGAAAAAAAGAAAGAAAATAAATAGTGCCTTCTGCCCAGAATTCTATCCTGAGTCTGACAGTTTTAAACTTTTAGCTGTTATTTTTCTTATGGCTATTTAGGTAGAAAAATTAAAGAATAGGTCTGCATGGTAAAATATAGTGTCAGAGATAACTAAAACTGGAAGCATTGTAACTGTCAGTTTAAACATTATTTACAGTGAATTTATCCCGGACAGAAGTCTGTAGAGATGTAACTACACTGCTTCCAGGACAGAAAGTATCTCAGCATGGCATTATACTATACTACATAAATGTATCATCTCATTTGGAGACAACCCTGGCATCTCTGCATGGGGTGCTGTTGTACCAGGTAGGTAGCTCTACACTGAGCTCTTCAGGGCAAGAATCGTTTTTTTCATTATATGCATGTATGTGTAACTGCCTTTCCCTGGGGCCTGTAGGTACTGCTGTGCTAGAAATAAATTATAATAATGAATAAGTGACCTGGACACAAACAGTCCAGGAATCTCTGATGTATGCAAATGGTGTTCAGTGCAAAGGGCTAACACTAAATCCAGACAATAAAGTTAACTTATAGTTCTATTCTGCACATTTTAAATTTTATGTGAGCTTATTATGCAGAGCATTTTGCCCCACCAGGAAAAAAAAATAAAATAAAAAAAGAAATCTGAAATTATAGCATCCACCTGCTTACTATTAGCAAGGGCACAAGAAAATTCCTGAATGCTCCCAATAAGCTGTGATGGAGGAATACTCTGACTGTAAACCCTGCTGACAGAAACAGGGTAAATTATTCTGTTCCAAATAGCCAGCCATATATTTGCAAACTATCTGCTCGTGAATTTTACAGCGTGCACAGCTCAGAGACATTGGCCTATAATTATGCAACAGCTGAGCATATGTAAGGGCTGGGATAAATAGCCAGCTGGGGCTGAGCACTGCCTCAGATAGATGGTAGTGGGATTGTGTTATTGCAGGGCTGTAGTTAGGGCAGGAAATTGGGGAGTAGGGTATGTGTTAGCTGGGATAAAGCTGTGTTAGCGTGAGCCTCCTTTTTGGTGTTGATGGTGGCTTGAAACACAAATAGCTTTACATTTGCAATCATAGTGCTAGTGTATAAAGGAGATAATTATTTTTTTTGATGGAATTATTGGGGAAGGGAGGTGTCTTTCACCTCATTTTATAAATTACAACCCAGTACTTTCTGTTGTATGGATAGAGGTTGAAAGTCCTTTTGTAAGATTTTAGAGCTTCTCCAGGGTGTGTCCTCTTCTCTACTCATTTTTCTGTAAGAATATTCCTATTAAAATGAAATCTCCCATTTTTGGGAGAGCTGGGTTTATACAAGAACACTAGGAGAAGGAATAGGGGTCTTCATGAAACACAATCACCTGGTAAACCTGTCTAGAGATCCCTTTGGCAATCTTGCTACAAATACTGCATATTTTTTACAGAGCCAAATGTATGGTAAACCATTAGTAGCTCTTTGCTTATGCTCTGCAGTTACCAGTCAATGTTGAAGCTATCTTATTTACCTGCTGCCCAAGGATCATCTGAGAGCATCTTTTCTTTGTGCCTTTTGGGTAAGAAGCATTTTTATACTGGTATTACTACAAGTGGTAAATCATTCTAGGTCAAGCATCCCACAAACCTTTTGGTAAAAAAGTTCTTCCTAATATCCAACCTAAACCTACCCTGGTGCAACTTTAGCCCATTCCCCCTCGTCCTGTCACCAGGCACGTGGGAGAACAGACCAACCCCCACCTCGCTACAGCCTCCTTTCAGGTACCCGTAGAGTGCAATAAGGTTGCCCCTGAGCCTCCTCTTCTCTAGGCTAAATAGTCCCAGCTCCCTCAGCCGCTCCTCGTAAGACTTGTTCTCCAGACCCTTCACCAGCTTCGTAGCCCTTCTCTGGACTTGCTCAAGCACCTCCATGTCCTTCTTGTAGTAGGGGCGCAAAACTGAATATAGTACTCGAGGTGCAGCTTCACCAGAGCCAAGTACAGGGGGACAACCACTTCCTCAGCCCTGCTGGCCGCACTGTTTGTTATGTTTCTTATGATGTGAGTGCTTATTGTGGTAAAAACCTTGTATGTCCCAAAGACTTCACAAAATGTGAGAGAAGGTAGCAAAGATAAAGTAGAATAAAAGCTGTCTTCTCTGCCATATTGGAGCATGTGTTGGCCAGGAATAACTGGCCAGTATATTTCTATCGGGCATCAGTTTTGAAGTCTCAGGGAAGCATTGAAAAGGGTTCCCTGTGTGACAGTAAAACCTCCTTGATGCTGATGCATTTAGCTTGTAATATTGGGAGCTAGGGTAATATCCCAGCAGTGCTACAGCTGAAAAAAAATAAAGATGGTTAAGAAAAATACTGTTACTACTCATGTTTTTAATTCTTACTTCAAATTTAATGTTAATAGTAAACACGTGAGGGAAAGGCTGTGTGAGGAAGTCAAATCTAGTAGTTAAATTCCCATAAAGGCTGAACACATGCTGAAACACAGGGGCTGTGTTAAATAATATATCTCTTCTTCAAGTTATTGGTCAGAAGTGCAAAGTCTGTGGCAGAAGGATGGTGTTACAGTGTAGGAAATACTGTTTATGCTACTTTCTGTATAATTGCTATTCCTCAGAGTCAAAGGTCACAAGTTTTGACTTCAACTATCAGACACTTAAATCTATGCCTTACTAATCAACTGGGAGTGGGGGGGATTCCTAATTTGTCAGTATTAAGATTTAAAAAAAATACCTGTTCCACTAATAATCTGTTCTCAGGCTATCATGTTTGTCTTAAATTACATGTACATGTATATGTTCATATACATTTGTATTCCTACAAGAAAGACAAAGGGTTAAAAACAATTTGAAATACTGACTTCTGCTACAAATCACTTTAATAATGAATAGTGATGAAACATGCAGCTTATAGTGATGATTAAAGCTCCTCAGTAGCTGAAATGGGACACAGAGCCTTTTAAAACAATTCAACCCTGGACCTTTGCATTATTGTCTGAAAACATTATTCATTGCTGCTCAAAGTGTCTGTCTATTCCTTCTGTGATGTGGGAACACTTTCTTGAGGATACAAATATGTTGTTTGTGCTCTTCTTCAATAGAAGCTGCTCTATAGCAGATACCACGAGAATCACTAAAGGGAAATACAGAAGCCCAGTTCCTCTGTCATGCTGAGGGTGGATCTCACCATCTTCTGGTGAGAGGCAGCATGATTCAGGTGACCTCATTCTCCATTAGAAGAATACTGTGAGGGATTCCTGTGGTGAGAGAAAGAAGAGTAATAACTCATACCAAAAATAGTAGGGAGGCAACAGGCAGGAATGTAGGGTGCTGTGAGGAAAGATATAGTTCTGTGTTTCCTTAGCACAGCATCCTCTTTGCTGTCTGGCAGCTATGACTTGATAATAGAGCTCATCAGAATACTGCCTTGACTCCAAAAATTTTATGTATTTTTAAATAAAGCCTGTTGGATGTTTGAATTCTGTCTGTAGCTGTTATGGTGTTCAGGTCTGACTAAAACACAACGAAACCCTAACCAGAAACCTTTGAAATGGGAAAGAAAGGAAATCTGCAGTTCTAGTGGGCACCCCAAATTAATCAGCTTTAGAGCCTCGTGGGCAGAGCTGAGGAGTCAGCAAGCATAGAAGGGTCATTGTGGCTGAGGGAGGGTTCCTGTAATGCACATTATCAGCCAGCCTAGCAACACATTTCCTTGACTCAGTAAGCAGCAGATGAGGATTTACTTAATCCCAGTCAGCTGCTGTGGACTCAGAGGGGTGGTGTATTATGGGATCCTCATCAACCTAAGGATGATGAGGCTCAATCAAGCCTGAGATGGAGATAAGGTTCTCTTGGCTAGTGTCCTCCAACAATATCACTCTTTTACCTGTAGTATTGTGAGGCTATGTCTGTGCTATAAATTAACTGAAACAAGGAGCACCATTGTTATGTTTTAACCCAACCGGCAGCAAAGCACCACACAGCCATTTGCTCACCCTTCCCACTCCCTCTCTGGGATGGGAGAGAGAAACGGGAAAGTGAAGCCTGTAGGTTGAGATAAAGATAGTTTATTAAGACAAAAAATAATAATGTGTACAAAACAAGTGATGCACAATGCAATTGCTCACCACCCGCTGTCCGATGCCCAGCCTATCCCCGAGCAGTTGCCCCCTCCCATCCCAGCTAGCCACCCCTATATATTGTTTAGCATGACGTCAGATGGTATAGAACACTCCTTTGGCCAGCTTGGGTCAGCTGTCCTGGGTCTGTCCCCTCCCAGCTCCTGCTGCACCCCCAGCCTGCCCGCTGGCAGGACAGAGCGAGAAGCAAGGAAAGTCTTTGGCTTAGTGTAAGCATTGCTCTGCAACAATTAAAACAGCAGCATGTTATCAGCACTCTTCTCATCCTAATTCAAAACACAGCACCCTACCAGCTACTAGGAGGGAAATTAACTCTGTCCTAGCTGAAACCAGGCCAATCATACATGAAAATCTCTTTTAGACAGTGAGCTCTTTACACTGTAATAAGTCTCATGTGTTTTTGAAGATCTATTCCAAAACATCTCACTCCATGTTGGCAGTTGGGACGCTCTCTGCAAGGATGGAGATAGGAACAATGAGGGATGTGACAAGGAGCCCGCTGAGTGACTCAGGTTCTCAGTGCTTGTGGCGTAAAGATCACATGGATACCAGGGTTCTTTTAGGATCAGTAACTGCTGCTATTTTATTGATGACAATAACTTCAACTCTCTTATTGATGACATGACTTCAACTACCTTTATTGAAGACAGGTTCCCTTCTTATACCATTCATTCTACAACAGTACTTTTCCACTTACTCTTTGTTGGTCAGCAACTTTGCCCAGCAACAGCAAACACCCAGCAACTTCCATGCCTTATCGACTGGAGAACAAGCAATCCGAGACAGCAAGGCGTCTCCTTCTTTATTCCGTCTAAACTGTTTACATCCCTCGTGGCCTCATCGTTAAGAGCCCCATGGGGCTCTTCCCAACCGTAGGGCTTGTTGACCTCCATGGCCACACTCCCACAAATGCTAAAGTTTTGGGAGGCCAAATTGTAACGTGGCACTGGAAAACAAGAAAGATTATAGATACATCTTTAAACTCTGGCAAAATAATAGGTTAAAACCAGGAATCAATTTTTATTACAACTTAGTTCCTTGATGTAAAGGTATTGCAGCTGAAGACAAGACAATACAGCAAATGAACAGTGTGCATTTGAGCTAACAGCAAAATAATCGTGATCTGTGTGATAAGTACAGCTGAAATTACTCCTCCTTTGCCTCCCTCTCTCCCTTCAAAGATAAAGACCTCATGATAAGGAGGCAGCTAGGAAAATTGCATTTATTTTTCTGGCTAGAAATGCTTGTAATTTATTCCTGAAGAGTGTAAAGATCAAACTGATATTACAGTAGTGAGTGAGGAAGAGGAAATCCCTGCTAAGATCCCTGCACATTTCCCATGTCCTCTCATAGACCTGGTATACAAAGTGTACAGGAACAGTTTTGACAATGGTTCTGCTTGAGCCAGATTTCCACTTCAAATGGTAAAGTGAAGGGCTTTTCTCTTTTCAAGTATTATTAACTTTTCTCCTCTCCTCTTTATAATACCTCTCCTGTTTTCCACAGAAGAGTAACCCTGATGCCTTCTCTGTTAGCATCCCACACATCCTCCCTGACCTCACCTTGTCTCACCTTTATTCTGAGAAAACCCTCCATGCCAGATCCATGAATCCTTCACTGAGCAATCAGTCAGAGCAAAGATATTGAAAGAGGGGTGGATTTTGTTTCCATAGCTTCTGTCGTTAATAGTATATGGATAAAATACTTGTTCATGATCGATAATAATCTGCTTACACAGAATAATGCAGTTTTCTGTAGGGCCCTCAGTGCTATTTCTGACAGATAGCTCTTCCTACCTGGAACAAAGTAGCTGTGTTGGTGTGGTCCTTCCCAGAAAAACAGGGCTGAGCTGCTAACAGAGATTTAGTGCTCAGAGTGTCTGGCCTTACCCATCTGGGGTTAGCTCGAGTACCCACCTGCTACATCCTCAGTATAGGTGAGTGGGGAGAGACTTTCCTCATTTTGGAAACAAACCGGACCTCCTGATTACTGTGTCCAAATTTGGGGCCCCTAGCACAAGAAAAATGTGGACATGTCAGAGCGAGTCCAGGGGAGGGCTACAAAGATGGTCAGAGGGCTGGAGCACCTCTCATATGAAGAAAAGCTGAGAGAGCTGGGGATGTTCAGCCTGGAGAAGAGAAAGCTCTGGGGAGACGTCCTTACAACCTTTCAGTACTTATGGGTGTCTTATAAGAACGAGAAAGGACTTTTTACTTGGGTAGATAATGATAGGACAAGGGGGAACGGCCTTAAACTAAAATAGGGTAGATTTAGATTAGATATTTGAGTGGATTTATTCACTCAGAGGGTGGTGAGGCATGGGATAAGGTTGCCAAGAGAAGCTGTGGATGCCCCATCCCTAGAAGTGTTCAAGGCCAGGCTGGATGGGGCCTTGGCCAACCTGATCTAGTGGCAGGTGTCCCTGCCATTGCCAGGGGGTGTGGAGTTAGATAATCTTTAAGGTCTCTTCAAGCCCAAACCATTCTATGGATCAAATCTTCCAGAGAAACAAAATGCTGACTTTAAAGCTGCTTTTTAGATCCTTAATTCCAGCCCAGGCAGCCTTGCTGTGCCCCGAGGGTTACAGAGTTCCTGAGAGAGGAAGAAGGGGGAATGAGACGAGGCACATTTCGGGTTGCTCCCTGCTGAGTATACTCAGAACCTGACTTCCCGTTTGCTAAAAAAGCCTTTCCACAACCGGAGAAGAAGCAGGAGCCTCTCATTTAAGGATGGGGTCAGTCAAATATTTAGCAAGCAAAATAGGTTGCTGCTAGACTGACAGCCCCCGGGGGCGGGATGCTCCACGCCCCAGGCCTGGAGCCCGTGCTCCGTCCCTTGGGGTAAGGCTGAGGCCTGGCTCCAGCCCCGGTTAGCTGCAGGGCACTTCGGGAAGCCCGGCTGGCAGCAGTGCAGCTACAATTTGCCTGCCTGATAGGAACAGTGTCGGAAATTTCCACTGGGGCGAGGCGCAGGCCCAGCAGATGGCACTGCGAAGCTGCCAGAGCCGGGGGAGCGGCAGCCCAGCCGCCGCTCGCCTCTTCTCATGCAGAAGCTTCTCCCCAACAGCGGACTTTTTTTTCCTTATTTATTAATTAATTAATTATTATTATTATTATTTTTTATCATCCTTCTCTCTTCCCGCAACCCCAGCATGAAAAATGCGGTAATCAGCCCCGGTAGAAATGAAAAGCAAAGAATGCCGGAGTGTTGGCTCATTCCCCTCTCTGACACAAGGGCTGGGCCGTGGCTGGAAGATGTCTCTCACTGCCCGGCTACTTCGGGCCTGGTGTTGCTATAGATTAACTCTGAGAAACCACTTTGGTTTTCTTCTTTGGCACTTGGACCTGTCTCCCTGCCCGTTCTCTGCTTTTCTTAGTAGGATCATCTGGCACAGAAAGCTTGAATGCCACTTGAATCAGGAGTGAACTTCCCCAGTCAGCGCCACAGTGTTCTCTGTCCTTCCTGATGCTTTGAAGAAGAGGGACTTCAGTTTTAACACCCATTTTAGGCTCTAAGCGCCACAAGCCTCTCTATGAGACAAGCTGTACCGCCAGCAATGCAGCTTGGCCTGTTGTATGACTTTAGACATGTTGTTTTCCAATTTCTATTTCCCTTTGGATAAGTTTCTTTGTTCAGGCTGCTCAAAGTAGAGGTACTCTCTTATGTGCTGTAAGGAGTAGCAGCATGAAGAGCTGTTCTTACCGTACCTGGAGATTTCACCATTATAGTAATAATCACTGTCCAGGTTAATCATCAACTTTCTGTCTACATATGAAGCTTGTTTTTACTTTGACATATAGCACAGGGAAATGAGAAAATACAAACAGACCATTTTTTTTTTTTTTTTTTTTTTTTTTTTTGCTCAAAAGCCATGTGACATACTTTATTTTATCTTTATTTATTTATTTATTCACATTACCATGTACATAGATAAATTCATCATCTTGCTAAATGAGCTTTAAAAAAGTACCCTTGCAGTGTGTCTCCAGGCAAAATAAGCCATGCCATCATATAATGGGATTTTCAGTTTTTCAGAGCTGCAAGTTGCTTGTCAGAAGGAGCAGTCCTGTTCTGCAGCACTGATTTGTGCTCGGAAAGGAGGTTTCGTCTCCATTCCCACATGCAGCCTGAAGCTCAAAGCCAACAGTCTATCAGCTGTCCGTCTGGGATCCCCTGGCACTGCTGCATTGCAGGATTTTGATAGGTTTTAAGGCTGTTTTGGCCCAACAAATGCTCTGTGATAGATCACGGTGATTTCAGGCTCCCAGAGCCTCTGGTACAATAGTGTGACTCCTTCCCCTGATAAATAATGAAAGCCCCAGACGCTCATTTGTGGTAAACATATTGCATATGGGAAAAGGGAGGATTAGCTATAGATTGCCCGGGTTACTCATTCTGTATTTATGAGCAACAGAGGAAATGTAACAGAATGGGGTTTTCTGGAGAAAGAATAGCAGGTGTCTCTCGCACAGTAGAAGATCGCTACCCCAGCACTAGCCTTGTCCTGTATTGAGTTAAGTTTATGGGCCTGAGTCACAGATGTATTATCCCAGCTTTATGCATTTAACTCCATAACAAAGCTCTGGGGTGAATGGGAAAAGTTACATTGGCAGCATCCTTCAGCAAGTGGGAAATCAATGCAATGAACTGCCGGTTCTTTGGCATGGTGCAAGACTGAATGGAAAAAAAAAAAAAAAAAAAAAGTCTGTTTTCATTAGTAAAGAAACTCTCAGTCTGCATTTAAACAATCTCATACTCTTTTGATAGTTTGTGGCATTTCTACAGGTCTTGCTCTGGTTAACATATTTAAACACACATTTTCAAGGTTAGTTTGACATTAGCACGTTTATTGCTAATAGCATGTGATCATCCAAAGCACCTATTCAGCTCAGCCTGCCTGGCTACCGCTCAGTGTTCCGAAGTGTAGCACAGTTCACTTGTATAATCTGCTGGCAGTCGGAGCGATGGAGCGTGTTATTGCTAATAGAGCAATATTTGCACCTTCCCTGGGGAACCTGAAATCCTCACACTGCCAAGTGCCAACGTGTGTGGCCTGAACATTATGAGACATCAATAAAGGTCCTTTCAATAACTTCAGCAGAGTTATAGAGAGGTTTTCATCTTCTGGACACCTGACTCACTGTCCCTAGTCTGTCAGCTCAATGTACTTCATCCATGGTTTTCACTAACATTATTAGGATTACAGAAGTTTATTAGGGTCAAAACAGGCAAGCACCTCTACTCCTTTCCAATCCTGGCTAGTTCAAATACCTCCCAGAAAACAAAGGTAATATTGTGGGAATTCTCTCTTCTGTCTCTGTTGATATTCTCACCTAGGATATTGTCGGGAGTCTTTTAGTCCTGTATTTAATACGTCTCACAATTTCCACCTGATATTATTTCACAGTCAGGGAAACTGAGTCACAATAAGATTGAAAGCTTTTTTTTAAGGAAAAGAATGAGTTAATGATACTGGTATGAACAGAATAGACAATAAAACCCTTCTGTCTTTGATTCCTGCTGTACACAATTAGCAATTTCCTCTTACAGTATGAGTGGCTGTAATTAGAGAAATGGGTGGCTTTGCACAAACAAGTTATTTCCATTCAGTATTGAAAATACTGCCTAGAAGAAGTTTGGTATCTGTGTAGCTTCCCAGCCCTGCCTACATACTGGTAGGAAAATAATTTAGATATACATATATACATATGCATACACTTATCAGCACTCTGGTTTAATGGAACATTAAGATAATGCCATGGTAAGTTACAATGCACTTCTTATGGAAGCAAAAGCAGCATCTATATAAATATCAGATAGATGCATTATGATCTCCACAATTGCAATAAATAGCAGATGGCTGTGCAGTAATGGGACACTAAAAAATATTTATCACATCTCCCAAGAGTACTGCCACTCCTAGTTGTTGTCAGGGTGAATGGCTAAGTTTGATGTGTGGCCCTTGATGCAGCACCTTTCCAAATGTGCGGGGGCATTGCAGATTACACAGGGGGTTGAGTGACAATGACGTGGTCCTGATACAATCACCCAGGTTCCCCAAACTAGTACTGCTCTGAGTACGGAGCAAGTTTGTGCTGAGATTATGTTATGGCTTTAGTGTCAGCTCAGTGGGTGTGTGGATGAATTGTTCAGTAATATCCCCAATACTTGTTGAGTCTCTTTTTAACTGTCCTGCCAAGTGGAAATTCTGAAAAAAAAAAAAAAAGGTTCTTCTGGGGAAGGAATTGCTTTGTGTATAGCTGGATCTCACAGATCGGTCTCTTCCCTCCATGTCTTCACCTGTCTGAACCCACGGACATGTCTGTCCATGAGATGTCTGATTCATATTTTAGAATCAAAATGCCAAGGAGAGACTTATTTTGTTAGAATTGTTAGTTTGAAACTTCAGGACTTCGTTCTTATGTTCCTGTTCTCTCTCCGAGTACAGTGACTTTTTCTCCCCCTGTCCTTATTATCTTTCCATTGTTTGCTTCAATTTCTCGTCCTCACATTCTGCATGTCTGTCCCTCTCCTTCCCATTTTCTTTCCATCTCGTGACCTACTTGACTTGTTTGTTCATTTCAGCATCCTCGCACATGCTGTCAGCAGGGCTTATGGAATTCTGGCTGTTTGGTGACCTGTGTCATTTTAGTGCTCTAGTTTCTCTGAACCAGCTATTCAGGTGCTTGTGCACCCTGTTGGCAAATGTGTGCTTCTGCTGTGGGCTCTTTCAGAGATGATGTGAGCATGTGTCATCCTCAGCTTGGGAAGGATGTGGCTCTTCAGACTAATTAAGTAATTCCTAGGTCCCCATTTTAGTCCATTATGAATGAGACATGATGGCCCTTATCATTAGGCAAAGTTATTCAGAAGCTTTGCTGAATCTGCCTGTTTATAATTGAATAAAAGCACATGAATATGTTGTACATGAATATACATGAATATATTTCTAAAGAAAAGACAGACAAGGATATATGTCAAATAAGTTTATTTGTTTATCTATATTATTTTTAGTCAGGGTAGGAAATTACACTTGAGAAAAATAAGCGAGATTGGCTCAGGTCATATCTGTGGCTGTCCATTCCGAAGCAAACACCTCTCTGTGAGCTCCTTAGCCTACATCAGTCTCACAGTCTCACTTTCTTTCTGGCTGTTAATGAAACCAAGTTCCCAAGCATACGTTCAGGGAAAGGAACCTGCCCTGAAATAGTTGCTAGAGGTCCTCTCAGTGAGGAACTTTCAGCCTCGCAAAGCAAATCTCAGCTCAGCACAAGTCAGGAATTCAGTGACCTTAGCAGTGTGTCTTTCGTGATCTTTTACAGAAATGCTTGGCAACTAGCTGCCCTGGTTCACTTTTCACCTGTGTTTATCCATTTTGTATGGTCCTAGTGATGTGTAGTGTATCAAAAGCCAAAACTGCATGAATAGAGAACAGAGACAATGTGATCCCATGTGATGATCAGGAGAAACCAAGCTTTTACTGCTGTTCCAGCCACTTGCTTCTGATCCTGGGCAACTTGCTTCTTCCATCCACACCAGTGCTACCGTCTGTAACATGTTATTTCCCCACCATAAAAAGTCATTTGAAAGTAGTATGGGAAAACAGGTCTGTTAAGAATGTTTTAGACACTCAGAGCATACAGAAACCCCCTGTGCAGAGAAGCATTAGCTTCCTGAGGAAGCTAATGGTGTATAAAGGGAGGGAAGGGTTAAAGTCTGCTGCTTTGTTTTAGCATGATGGCAGGCAAGCCAACCTCATTGTGTGTGCAGAGCAGCTATAGCAGCCCAGAGTGCTTCACCAATTAGTTACAGTTCACATTTCCCCATTTCCCTTGTTCCATAAATCATGGTTTTGTAAGGCCTGGTCACAATACCAGAAGTACGTGGTTAAAAGGTTTTTTATTGGAGGGGATGGAGGAAGATGAAAAGGAAAGAATAAAGTATGCTTATAGCATGCTCTTTTTTTTTTTTTTTTTTTTTTTCCTGATATACACCAAAAAAGGAAGCTAGTTACTCTCAATACACAGAAGCTGAATAATTACCTCCGTTCCTTAAGGCAGTGTTATCATATTCAATGTATTTTTTCATTAAGCATATCAGACAGAGATCAATGAATGTAGAAGAGTTCTCTCTTCCCCATAGCAGTGAGTGCTAATGGTGCTGAATTTCTGTGATACTGCACACCTCTCTGAAAGAAAAAAATGCTGTGCACTCCATTAGAAACCTAAGAGTCTTTTCTACTACCAGAAGAAATCCCCATTTTGAGACTTGATGAATTGAAAATTGATCTACAAATCCACCATTAGTGTAGACAAGCATCTCTTTTATTTTCTGAGCCCCCAACTAATGCCATTCATGCAGGAGAGAAAGGAGGACTGCACACTTGGTATCTCTCCTCTTGATGTTTGTTTAAAATACAAACATGTACACAGACTCACTACAATTGTAATTGTGAATGTTGAAAAAAATTAAGTTTTGCACATGTCAGAGTCAGGAGACTCAGCAGAGGCAGGCATGATTTCATGACGTTTTTCACTGAGTGTCACCATCACACATGCTAGTTGTGCTTACTGGTTGACTGAGATGTAAATATGGAGTCATTCCACTAAAGCCTCTTTCTGGCACTTTTTCAAGGGCCTGAAAATGTCTGGAGCTTCTGTAAGACAGAGTGGAGTAAAACACTATAGTTCAAGGAAAAAGATAGCTTTTGATCGGTGTTCATGACTTCCTTCGCATTTCACCATTAATCTATGAGAATCAGAATTAATTTTTACTTAGTAGAGCTTTTATTTTTAAAGAAAGAAAATAAATCAATTTTACTTCATCATGTCTTTGTAGTAGAATTTATTCTGGAAATAGACTACACCACGGAGATAGGTACATTTGAATTATTCACTCCAGTCAGTATAGGAAAAGTGGTCATTTTTTGCAGTATGGTTCACCTAAGCTTTGTGTCTACATTTATTCCTGTGAAACCCAGGCAGCAAGGTGTAACAAAAAGAGTCCCTGAAAAAGCACAGACTTGCATGTGTGTGTCTTTCAATTGACCAAACTGAAAAAATGACCTTCTGTCTCTGGAAATATTAATTCAAGATTCATAAAGATAAAATATAAGTTAGTTTTAATTCATCCATATCTTTGAACATGGTGAATCACACATCTGCTATGAAAAGTCCCAGGAACAGATATGTGAAAAAATATCAGTGTGTATTTTCAATGGTTTTGCTCACAGTGCCTGGTTTAATGACTAGATTAAGAAGTCCTGGATCCACTGACTTGAGTAGAGCAATTAGAGTTTCTACAAGCAGAGGATGTCCTGGGGTTTATCAAATAAATATCATATCAGAAACAGGGTGAAGAGAAAGTTTTTCCTATGGCACAAAAAATTCCCAAGAGACTCACACTGAAATACTTCAGAATAATTCAGGGAGAGGAAAAAAAAAAAAAAAAAAAAGATTGCACAAAAGTAGTTTTCTCTTGAAATGTAAGCTGTCTCCCTGCAGCATCTTGGCACTTGTAACCATTCCTGAAGTATGAGGTAGTCTTGGGATTATTCAGCCATCATGTTTAAATAACTGGGTTATGTAGTTTACTGTTATCTTTTGTATTTAGATTGAGAACAAATGTTGCCATTTCCTGGTTTGTCAGATTTAACTTTGTTTTTGCTTTGACTGAGGGGTCCCTGGTGAAAACACCATGTGT
Organism: Nettapus auritus; assembly: GCA_011076525.1. Taxonomy (NCBI): domain Eukaryota; kingdom Metazoa; phylum Chordata; class Aves; order Anseriformes; family Anatidae; genus Nettapus; species Nettapus auritus. The sequence goes on along the minus strand of CM021797.1, from coordinate 5,079,805 downwards.
AGTATATTTGCACTTCATTTGTAAAGCAGATAGGTTTGGATAAATACACACAAGTTAAAAGTAAACTGATGTGGAAGCCAGTATACGTATTTTACACTGCTTAAATTTAATTTAACCTTTCTCTGCAAGACTTTGGTGGCCTGCAGACACTCTGTTGGCACTCTGCAGGTATATTTTATACCCTGGATAAACCGATATTTCTGTGCGGATATTTATCCTGGCTGAACTATATCTATGTATTCAGGTTTTCTCTATCGTGATAAATTGTGTCTGTTTGCCTTTGTCTTTTCTGCCATTATCATTTTCTTACCATGTATGTAATGCCTCGTTCTGTACTAACTAAAAGGCTCAAGCTGTATCCCTGCTATAATTACCTTTTATTGGCTTTCCATGGACAGATCTAGCCATCTTGATTCTGTTGTGTAAATACATTTGATAGTTTACATGGCAAATAACATTACTCTTGCTAATTGAAAGCACTTTGGTTTTGATGTAACCAGGAATTTGAAACCATATAAAATCAAACAAAGCTTTAAAGCCCCCCAGAAGCACACTGAACACAGAAAGGAAGTTAGCAATTTTAGCTTCATTGAAGGTACTCTATTAAATGGAAAGATCTGAGCTTTTGAAACAATGACTAATATGTATGTGAGTTAAACATCTGGAGAGAATATAAAAAAAGAAACTCATTTAGAGGGAAATGAATCCCCTACAGAAAGTGTGGTAGTCATAAGAACAGAATGTACTCTAAGTCATGGTGAGGAAGGGATACATTAACGCATTAATTTTAAGAGTCTCAATCTCGCTTTTATTTATATTTAAGCTTTTAATCCTCGAATAATTAGTCATTACTAGTATTTAACGACTGGTTTGCTAATTGGGTATCCCTAGATGGAACTGAAGGCAGTTAAACCCTACTAAACTGATCATTAACTGCAGTAATGATCAAATTCTCTGGGATTATTACTATTATAAACTATAATTAACAGTTTATAACAGCTATATTTTATTTTGTATTTTGTTTCCTCTAAAGAAAACATCCTAGACTACTGCAGTGACGCTGTGTTAAAATTCTTACTATTAGAAATGTCATAGCGAAAGCACCCATTTCCTCCAGTTACAGGGAAAATATTTAAGTGTTTGCCTAAAATAACTATTATAGTAGGTGGTTTGTTGTCAAATGCTGGCTGAAGAAGGCATCAGTGAAGTGTTTGAACAGTTGGGAAAAAAAAAAAAAAAAAGGAAAAACACTTGTAAGATGGGGAGTGAATGAAATTTTAACTGAGATTCCTTAAATTCACAGATAATCTTTTAGATGGATCAAGTCCCAGACTCTTAATTTTTTTGTCCCACTTATTAACACAAATAACATCTCTTGTGGTTAGTCAGGGAACACTGAACCTACTGCTTTCACTGCCAAACTATCAGACCACAGGAATGAAGCTAACTTTACAGTTTTGTCAGTACGTATAATGGACTCTCCTTTGGAGATGTGATAAAAGAAAGGGTATGTAACTCAGTTAGCTCCCCTGACCAGTTAAGATAGCTCCTTTTCAGTTTTGAACCAAGCCGAGTGCATCTTAAGAAATCCTGAGTGCGCATTGTCAGAAATGTATGGGTTAATAACTGTCCTACACAGAAAATCAAAGTAGAAAGCTATGTTTGACCAGTTGAGTAGTTGTATTTAATTTAACATATTGGTCTGATCTCTGTTGATGGCAGATAATGGCAGTCTTGGTACCTAACTCAGACGTGGATACTTCTTTGTAGATAGTTTTCTACTTGTTTTAGGTACGTGTATTTGGGGAACGATTCTTTGGGTGAGTGACCTGCAAGCCTAATAGGAAAGCCTTGTTAATCAAAAACATCTCACTCTCTGTTACTTGCTTTCCTGGTCGTGTTCACAGCTCAGCACCTTGTGTACTATTTTTGGACTATCTTCCTGATGTTAATTGAATCAGTGTAGTCATATTTAAATGTTTCATGTTGCTACGATGATTCTTCCTTAATTCATCCTCAATGCCTTGACCCAGGCATCTGGGCTCTTAAAAACCTATGAGCTCCTTAATATATTCTCTTTCACGTTTTCTCCAGCAGAAAAGCAATTGCTGACAAAATGACAGGCTATCTTTGTGTCACTCTTCTTTCATGTTCCAGGTACTGTGATCACAGACATTGTGATCATAAACGGGGCCTGATTTTTTTCCCTCTTTTTTTTTTAGCACCTGGTTTTACTTTTTCACTGAAGAGGAATTGCATCTGCTTTTCACTTCGGAGGTGTAACTTACATTAATCACTACAGACTCAATTCTTCTTTGTTATCAAGGGTGAAAATTAAGCTATTTAGTATTGTTCCATCATTCACCCTTCCTATTCATCCCCTATATTTCCTGCGTGTCTGGTACCTAGTAAGGGTCAAAACTAGGAGCTATATGGGTTTGTTTGAAGGTCCCAAGGCATTTCAATGGTCCATTTACCCAGACAGGACTTATCTCTCTGCCAGTTTGATAGTCTAAACTTAACCTCAGCCAAACTATAATTCACATGCTTTTTCCCAGTTAGTCATGTCTAAGAGTAGTGGACTCTGGACTATGACAAAAGTGCTTAAACTGTGCAGAAACAATTGAATCAAGATTTGTCTTGTCACAGCTCTACTCACTACTCACTAGCAGAAATCATGAACAGAAGGAAGGGAAAGTTGAGAGATCAGACTACGGATACCAGGGACCAGACACCAGGGACAGAGATGGGAATATATATGGAGAAGTTTCAGGTGATCAGGATGATTTCAAGGATGTGCTCTAGGACCTCATACTAATGGTACACCCTGGACACATATAGGAGTACTGAATTTTCTGGAATCAGTACTGAAACAAAAAGGTGCACGATATGATCCTTATAAGACTTCCAAGTATATGGGTTCCTCTGATGTGGAAGAGGTTGATGCAGTTCTTCCCACATTTAAGCCTCATTATATCAGAGAAGAATAAGACAATCTAATCTAGCAGGTCCATTTCCTAAATGAAGGATGTCATATATTACAAAAGAGAAGGGTGAGAAGTTAAAACCAAAGAAATTGCCCCGGTTTTGAGGTGTACAAAAGTTTAAAGAAACAGAGAAAGACTGTGTAGGATATGAGGGCTCTAATTTTGCAAAAGGCAATTGTAAGAATAACAAAGAATGAGGGTGTAGTGGTGTAGCAGCCAGGAAAAAGTCCTTCGAAAAGACACGTAACCAAGGCCTAAAGCATACTGTAGCCCTCAGTGGGTCATGCCTGCTGAGTCATTCTTGCTAAGTTTACCTGTCCACAGGACAACCCACAGGGAGACCCACAGGGAGCACCCACCTGGTGCATTAACTGAGGTTAGCACCAAAATGCAGTTAACTAATCTGGGAGACTATTCAAGTGTACTTTGGAGGCTAAAGTAAGGAAGAGGACTTGGAGTCCAAGAACACAAGTTTGGGTTGTAGCCTGAAGTCTGTACCTGACCTCAGAGAATCATTTAGTGTTACACCGCTTGGCAGGTGTGACAGGTACAGATGCATGTGGCAGCTCCAGAAGCAGCATGGGAAGATCAGTGAAGTCTTTCAGAGAAGTTAATACTATAAAAAGGTCATAACTATCAAGCTACAGCTTTAACCTAAAATGCCAGGATCTGAACTATAAACTCCAAATACAACACTGGTTTACATAAATATAGGAACTTGTTCAGCATATGCTGATGCAGTTGTTTCGAACAGGGAAATGCACAGGGAGGTATTGCCATCCCATCTGTTGTAAAATCCCAGACCAGCTATGGAGCATCAGTGGTGTCAGAGGTAGCTCAGGCCAGGTCTGCTCTCTTTCCTCATGAGTCAGGATTCTGTGCTGTGAGTCTTGGCTACAGGGAAAAAAAAAACACAAAACAACAACAACAACAAAAAAAAAACACTGAAAAGTTCATTTGCATCAGATAGGAATTTGCCAAACTGTCCAAATGCAAGCAGAATGAAAATACTGTTGCATTTATTTACTGTGGGACTTTGTCTACACAAGTAGTCTACCTGTCACGATGCAACCACTGTTTTTTTGTGGGCATGTTTCTGATTCTATCAGGATTAACAGCAAAAGCTGTGTGTTTAGAGGCTAGGAGATCAGAAGCTGTGTCAGATGGCAGTATTTTTCTCAAAGTCATAAGGCAGTCTGAGAATTTATTGAATCAGGAGAATGTTTTAACTTGACACCAAATTGTAGGTACCACACAGACTGCTGATAGATTAGCTTAATGCATTTACCATAGCTAAATTAACTCTTTCCATTGGAAATGTAATGTGCAGTGCTATCAGACAGGAAGAATAGCCCGATGCATATACTAACAAAGGAAAGCTTTAATTTCTTCTGCTATGAAGCAGTTTGTCAGAATTCCCTAGGGAATCTTTGTGCTTTTCCTCACACTCCATAACAGGAAAGTACAGCATTATAGCTATCAGTTCACGACTACTGCATAAAGGATGTATACTTTTAAGTGCAATTTGTACATGTGAAATGCAACAGTTAAGTGATACAAATTGCCTTGCTCTTAGGTTTTATTAAAGAGATATAGATGCTTGACAATCACTTGTGTTTACATAATTAAGACAGATGTTACCACCGCAATTGGATCTTTGGTACATTGTTATATTTTGTTGTTTTATGGTGATATCACTTCAGGAAGTCTGGGTTTAATATTTTTAAAATCCCAGTACATAGTGCAGACATAGGTTTTTTTTTATTTATTTTTATTTTATTTTATTTTTTTATTTTTTTTATTTATTATTTATTTATTTTTACTTCTATTTTAAACCATGTCCTAGATTCTGCTGCACACCATGAAGTTCAGGAAAAAGGAAAAAAAAATCAAAACGAGGAAGGAAATAATGAATTTACAAGTTCAGTGTCCTATTTCTAACACTGTAGTTCAAGGATCAGTACCTGACTACTTACCCCAGATGGAACATTGTTCATTAAATGAGTAGTTCATTTTCAGTCCAAGTCAAACTAGACAAAACATGATTATCAGCACCGAGACTGGTCAACAGCTTTGCTAGGAAGATCTCACTTCTCTGCTAGCTTATACTAGCATGAAAGTAATCTGACCCCCAGCAACTAAGGGTCAAACACTCAGTGACCACTTTTTAGTTATTAGTAGACATGCATCATATCTAAAACCACATCATATTCAGCACTGAGAATTAAATAGGTTTATAGCAAATGGCCTTGTTTTTATTGCTGGAAATGGTCTTTGGGGAGCTAATAAGCTGCTGGTAAAGGGTACGCTTTGTCTGCTGGGGTTGTATGCACTTGTAAATACAGGAGGCTGGATGTCTTTTACTAGAAATTCGTAACAAATGACTGCTTTGTTGTGCAGCAGCAAGGGCTCATGTCTAAGCTTTCTATCCCCAAGACTGCTTATTTAGAATGTCACATCAAATTTAAAGTTATGTAGAAAATAAAATAATCTCTGAAATGCACAAAATGCTAGAGCTTTTCCTTTCTCACCTCTTTGCATTTGTCTCCCTGCTGTCCCAGAACGTAGTAGTAGAGGGAAGGATCTGATGGCAGATTGCATTGTAGCTCTGACACCACATGCTGTGCCGTGGGCTGAAATGTTCAAAGACTGTGGCAAGACTGCTTACTTATGGGAGGACATTGTGGCCTCCTGCAGAACACTAAACCCTGTATTTAATAGGAGCACTTTTTCCACAAGGAACCTGCAGATTGGTGTAGAACGCCTCTTTGCCTAGCAGGTTTTCTCATTAAGAAAGTTAGTCACTGAAAATCTTATTAAGCTAATAAATGTCTACAAGGTGGTCATACTCTTCCAATGATGAATGTTCTCCTGGTAAAGATGACTGTTGGGTGTCAGGCCATCCCAAGCTGTGCATGCTGGGTTGTCTTGCTAAAGGCTAATCAAAGACCTGGAGAAGATCACAGGAGCAGTTTCAGGGGAAGGAGCTCTGTGACTTATATGGTAAGGCTTTTCCCAGTGTTTGGGGGAAAGTTTGAGACCACAATAATCTGCAATTCAGAACAAAACTAAAAAGTGTGAACTATTGTGTACCAAATCTCAGAAAGTCTTTGCACTACATTTGCAAATATATTGAAGCCTGATCTCATCTATGGTGTCTAGATACATTTCTATCATATATAAAATTTGAATTAATTCATTTATTTAAAGCATTTCTATGAAGATTGAAAAACTGTAATTAATTATTTGTGCTTTTGTTTTCCATTTCAAGGTACATTATTTCTTGCTTCACTACTTCATCATACGGGATAGTTTGATCTTGTATCCCTATTATTTAGAAAACAAGCAATTTCACACTTAAAGCCTTTAGTAAATGAGTTTTAGAGGAGAAGAGAAAAAGGACTGGGTGAAATCTATTAAACCCTTCTGATGATGTGAACATTTCCCTGAATCCTCTGTCATCATTAGCTCTTAGAGCCATGTTCATAGTACCCTTTTGATCCATTACTTAAGTATAAATTACATTCTCTCTGGCTTTGTCCATTTACAAGGCTTGCAAATCAAAGCAATTCTAATATTTTCCAGTGGCTGAAGTCACTTACATTTGGCCTTTGGCCTTATAAATCCTCACGAGGAGGATTTGTACAGTACCTAGTGTATCTTAGGCCATTATATAACCTTTAAAATCATATGAAAATCAACTGATATGTTGGAAATGATAACCGTATTGAAGGACATATGCTGAAAATTTACAACATCTAATTCTAGGTACCTTATATCTCCATTAGGTGCCTAGTAACCACAGGCCTCACAGGTAAAAGGTGGTAACAGGAGTCTCATTTAAGGTCTCTGAATTACAATGAGTTATTTTTCTTTATGGAATACGTATAAAGACTGCTGATACAAGCCTCCAAAGATCTAAGTAAATTGCCAAGTTAAACAGAGGTAGTAGCCTTACTTTTTTCTCCATCCAACCTGAATTCCAAGTCCAAATCATATTTACAGAAAACTTCAGTTATTTGGGAATTTGTTAATAAATCTCTTCTTTACTGTAATACTACAACTACTTACAAAGGAAACATTACATATATGAGCAGTCTCTTCAAAAGATATGTTCTGAAGAGAAAAAGAAAGTCCTTCTTACTTCTTTTTTCCCTATTCAGAATGCAGCTGTTGAAAATATTACAGATCTTATCTTTGTCCAAATTAGGTTGGAGGTTTTTTGTTTGTTTGTTTTTGGTTTGATTTTACAACCTTGGGCATTTTTACCTAGGCAAGAAAAAAAAGGCAACTAAAACCACTTCTCAAACTAGTTAGAATTTTCTCAGAAAAGGCTTCTCTTACCTGCCTCTCAACATTTTTTGATGTCTTTGATCACTCATCAATAAATAAAAATCAAATTACTTCTAAGACACTACAGCAAAAAATACCAAGTTGGACATATGGGGTTTTAATTTGTTGCCAGAGACAAACTGTAAGCACTGTATCAGCGAGTATGGAAAAATAAAACTTAAAAATCAGCCAAGTCTGTTTAACATGCATTATGCTTTTATTATTATGGAAGCAATTGAGCAAGCAAAGGACACAGAAAAAAATCAATACTGTTCACCACTGAATAACCACAAAACATTTTATTTAAAAATAAAAAAAAAAAAAGGTATTCTGTTTTATAAAATGGTGACAGTTCATGTTGCTAGCTCCTCATGGAGACATCCTCAAGTCTTTTTTTTTTTTTTGGAGACATCCTCAAGTCTTTTTTTTTTTTTTTTTCTTTTTTTTCTTTTTTTTCTTTTTTTTTCTTTTTAACTAAGAATTGTCTGGCTCCTGAATGAAATTCCAGCTGAAGCTGTTCTGGGCAGATGGAGTTGTAGAAATTCTTGTCTTAAATGTAGAACAGGGCTGAGGGAAGGGCAATGAAAAAGCAGTAGTCTGGTAAGGACTTTCTAAAAGCCTTGTCAGGAACACCAGTGAGATTGGCAGAAACTGTCCTGGTTCAGGGCTACAGTCTGTACTCAAAGGAAGTGGGACAAATTTCCCCCCCCCCCCCTTTGTATGTACCAAAAGTATAATAGCACAGACATCACACTTCACATTATCTCCTCTGATCTCTGATTATATAAGAGTCTAAGTCCATAGGTTAGGAGACAGGATTCCATCTGGACATCCCCAGCTGGAGGTCTCCAACAGTCATCTTCCATGTCCTATTAACAGACCAGGGAACTTTGACACCTGCTTTTAGAGATTATTTCATGAACTGCCTGAAAAACAAGCACAGCTTAGGTGCCTAAATTAAATGGGTTAAATTTACTGAGCATATAAATATGTAAATATATATGTGCATATATGAAAATATATGAAAATCTCAAAGCAATTAGGGACGGTGAATGAGAAAATGAAAGTCTGTTCCATTCAGGCTCTGACAGCAGATGTGGCTTTCTGCAGGCTGAAAGCTTGCTAAAGGCTGCAGATAATCCTTTTGGTGGTAAAGAGTGTCTTGCATCGTTGGAGGAGCAGTCCCTGACACCTTAACGACACAGGGTTTGTCCTTTTGAGTGAAGCCAAATGGCTGTATGTCCTCTCCAGATGCACCAAGGTGAGCAGGTCTGAGACATTTACAGTACAGAAGCCAAGAGCTTGAACTTGTCTGTAGAACAGTACAGAACTTGAACTAAAATACATTGTCACTTACTTGGATGTGTAGAAAGCTTTTTGGCTAGAGCTTGTTTATATCTGAATAGTTCAGAGACTAGACAGAAAAATGAGTTACATTTAGGGCTGTCTGCATTGATCTGCCTATTGATCTACTTATTGATATACCTGTACCTGTGGAGATAACTAATGACAATAAACAGGACTAAGATTTCAATCCCTTGTAAACCTAATTACTGCATAGTTGGCAACAGGCAGATTTCATTGGTAACAACTTCTGTAACAAAGAAATTGATGTAAAATTTTATATTCAGATACACATTTTAATGTTTGTGCCTTGTGAAAATTTAACATTTGCATACGGAGAAAGAACAAATATAAGAGGTGATTTTTATTTATTTATTTCTGAAGGAGGCCTTTTCTGTGAACAACGGAGATGCAGAAGAGAGAAGATTGAGAACTGTAGATGGAAAAGAACAGACTGTAGTTGGGGCTGTAGGTCTGTACAACAGGCAAACCACACCTTTCCATAAGGAAAAAAAATATGTAAAATATATATATAAAAATATATATAGAAATACATATATATATCTTGCATTTTAAGCCTAAGGACCTTTTCTTTTTCTTTTCTTTTATTTTCTACTTGCATTTTTTTTAAACATTCTCTGTTAAGGAGTCCAAGCACCAGCAATCTTGGATCACTCCAGAGACTTGCTCATATTAAAACTGTGACCTAAATTTCAGTGATACCCCTAAGCCCAATTATTTAGGAAATCCCAAAGACTTTTCATTTACTTGATTTACCTTCTTTTAGCTTCATTTCATTTACTAGAGTGCTCTGAAATCTAGTTATCAGAGATGCAATATTTTCTACCCTCTGTGAGGGATACACTGCACTAGTCCATTAAATAAAAAATAATTCACTGAGTGTTTTGCTGAGGATTATGAATTCCATGGAGGTAAATATGAATTTAAGAAAAATAAATCTCAAAAAGCGTGAGAGTAGACACTGAACCAATGTGAATCAATATAAATTGAAGTTTTTGCTAAATAATACTGACCAAGATCCCTTTGAGATCTTTCAGTTTGACATAAACAGATGCAGATCTGTGGGAAATGAAGCAACTTACAGCTCAAACTCCCAAGTAGATTTCAGTGTTGCCAAGAGAATGTTAGGCATGACAGAGCAAAAGTTCACAAAACATTTCATTTCAGTTATGAGGGTGGAAAAATAATAATAATTCTCATTTTATACCAGTGATTTAGAAGTCTGTCAAGGTAAAATTAACTTTGCAATTCATACTACAAGCCAGCACTCTAACAAGTTCCAGTTGTACAAACCACTGGAAGAAAAGAAATGGCTAATTATAATTGATGAGATGGAGCCACTTTGCAGCCTTCTTTCTTAAGAAGCTAAGAGGGAGCTTGGCTGTAAGAGAGCTATGGTTCTGCTAGTAATTGGTGCAATCAGATCTGTGAAAGTAGGTGAACTGTGAGTAAGCAAACTCCTACTCTGACAGCGGGAGATTGCATCTGACCTTAATATTCATGCCATGTGATGATGATTGCACACATCCTTGCCTTTAAAGAAGCAAAGTACAATCACAGGGATTTAAATTAAACTGTGTGGAGGACCTGCTCTTTGCCACGTTATACCTGCAGAGCAGGGTGAGCAGGCAGCCTTGCTTATTCCTGTCTTGCTATAGAGTCTGGGTTTTGCTAAATGTTTTGGTTTAAAGTTGCTAATGTTAACTCGATCCCAGAAATCGGTCACAGGGTTTTGGAGATAGCAAAATAATGTGAATGGCTTGTTTAAGGACTTGCTGGTGCCTGGGCAAAAACAGAGTACTGTGTGCCTTGCAGCCCTCAGCTGCTGTTGGCCTGGCACTCAGCAGATTACATAAGGAACACTGCATCCATTTCTGCAACTTAAATTTGTTCCTAATCTTTCCTAGAAAGGGGATGAATGGACTGGAGCTTAAGCAAATGTAAAAGATTTTCTTCTTCTCCAAGAGCTTACAACATACTTAAGAAGTTTATCTACTACCGTGCCCTACTGACTCACCTGTCACTTTTTACTCTGTTAATAACATTATGACTAAAGCACAGAAAAGACCATGAATAATTAAAAATAAAATAAAATCATGGCTTTTATATATAGTGATACTTTATAAAATCCAGTACAGAATGACCTCCCATAACTTATGGCAGCAGCTAATTAGCCCACATTTACAGCGTAGTTTAGGACTTTTATTCATGGAAGGAGTCCAGAACAGCTTTTGCACATCTGTTTTGGTTTCCTGAAATCCCATAAAGAAGTGAACATGCATGTCCACATTTGAGGTTTTAGAGATCCTGTTCTGCCAGGATTCCTAGTCAGTTCAGACCATTGCACAGCTTAAACTGAACTGGAACAAAAGATGGAACTTGCCTGTCCTAACTCAAAGTGACTGCACTGAAGGGTTCCACTCCCGGTAATAAAGGTGCTAGAATATATTAATAATTTTCTAAAGAAGACCTGTGTATTCAAATGATTTGCATTCTCGTGTCCATTGGCTTTATAGAAATTGCTTTCAGGCTGGGATGTCAATGCTCTCTCTTCCCTAGTTTTAGAATTTTGTGCTTCAGTTGTATCATGGCACAGCTGGGATTTTGGGGAGAAAATGGGAAGTCAGTCATGTTGGAAGATACTTATTTTTCAAATCTGAGTATCTCTGTCTTCATTAAATAAACATAAAATCCTGAATATAATATTTAAAATGAAGTCAGTATTCACTAAAGAACATATTTTGGCTGAAATAACAGAATACAATGTAGAAACTTTCCTGTTTGCCATAGAATCACTGATGACTTTGAATCATTCCCAAAAGATTTACTTTTGCTGTTACTGTTCTGTTTTCTCATTGACTCATACAAGACTGGACAAAATGTTAGCAAATGAACCTAAGGGAGCAATCCCACATTGGGAGTTGTGCCAGATGATCTATCTAGTGTTCTCCATCTGTTCCATCCCTCGTAATGTACTTCTCACTGACTGGTTTCATTGACTCTCAATATAATCTGAAGGAGTGTCACGGATGTGGGTGTATTTGTAAAAATGTTCCTGTGCTTTGTCATAGGCCATTTCTTTTCTCCAGTGCTCTTTTTCTATTCTACTCTATGATGAAATTACATGTTAATGGAAGCCATTTCAATTTAGAAGTAGATACGAGACAGACAAGATGGCATCTGTGGTGTTTTTCCAGTCCCTTCTCCACCAGAGCAGGGCTGAAGCAAAGCTGTCACCAGTCACCATGAAGGCACCAGCTGTGAAGAAGTGGTGGACCAGCATGGTGGCTTCACTACCTTCTTGCAGCCAGAGGTGTTGCTGGGCATATCCCCTCCAGGCTGCTCTTAAGGCATTCAAGTTAAAAAGAGTTAAAAAACTGCTTTAAGGCAATACCCCAGAGCACTGTGATCTTCAGACCCCCTGGTGTCACAGGGCTAATGTAAAGCTTTCCATGTTGGAAGACCTCCAAAACCCTCTTTGTTGATGCTTCAAATTCCCAAGGCTTTATTGTACAGTAATGTTAAATTTAGAAATGGGGGTTGGCTACCTAAATTTTGATGCCTTTTAAAAACATAACCCTATTATTTAGGTGAAGGTAGAGCAAAAGAAAAGATGTTAAAGACTCCCACAGACCTCTGAAGCTTTCAAAGTAGGAAATGCTACCTCTGTGTACACATATCTGTAATATTTTTCACATCCTACAGTTCTCTCTTAACCAAGAAAGACAGCTGCTGAAGGGGCTTTGAATTTTTTTTCCTTTCTTTATTGTCTCCACATTAACAAAGAATTACTGCCTGGTTTGAATCGAGACAGCGGAACTTATTAGTTAGTTATCAAATTAACATCTGATATCTCTATTTTAATTTGACTTCCACAGGAGGAAGATATTGATGGCTGTCACTTGTATTAAGCTTGTCATTTTAGTTTTTCAGCATGAAGAAAGAAGTCTTCACATAGTCTCCCATCCAAACTGTCCTTGTGACCGCTGCTAAGGTTCAGCCATTTGGGGAAAGCCACCCTTCTCTCTACTTCATTTTGATGTTCATAAAACACAGCTATCTAGTACACTTTACCTGTATAAGCCTGCACTGAGGGCAAGCACACTTAGTGATATGGTTTAGTGGTTTAGTGGAGGACTTGTTAGGTCAGAGGTTGGACTAGGTGATCTTGGAGGCCTCTTTCAACCTAGATGATTCTGTGATTCTGTGATTCATTTCACTCTGCCTGGTAATAGAGCTTCAGTTGTAGTCAGAAAATAGCAAGCACATCTTTTCTTGCCTCCAGGATGCAGTCAGTTTTCAATACTACTGTCTTTTAATTCTGGCCTATTGCATGCTCCCTAAATCTCAAACTTAACTTTGCCTGGTAGAAATGTTCTGAACATATTTATCATGATCTCAGTTTGATGTAATCCCTGATTTATGTGCTTATGTTCAGGCTTCTCTCAATTCTGTCCATGTTAGCTTCCATCTATCATAGTGCAGCTCTGCTCTGGATTCCCCAATAATTTAAGACAGTTTTCATTTTTGATCTGAAAGTAGAATGCTTTCTTCTCTTTTTTTTTTTTTTTTTTTTTTTTTTTTGTTTAATCTGAGAGACAGCTAATAACTAGCTTACATAAGTATCACACACTTATTTGGAGTGTAATAATCTTATCTGACTGTGCCAGTCAGCAATTAGAGACTTCCTTCTCCTCACTTCATCTAACACTGAGTCTGCTCATTTTTTAATTAATTAATTTATTTTTCCTTCCATCTGGACTGGTATATTGCCTTAGTTTTGCATTGTAGAGCTTTCTAGGAATTTATTAACTGAAGTGACTTGCCATGGTTGCCTGTTCCTACTGTCTCCCCTGAGGAAAAATTGTGCACAGCGACATGCTCATATTTTTCAGTTTGCCTGGGTTGTATTAAATGCATGCTCTACTTTGTGTTACTGCTAGATTAAGGGAGGTAAAGCTTTGAAAATATTTTGTTTGTTTGTTTGTTTGTTTGTTTTTGTTAACTGTGAGCTGGTGGATCCCAGTAAAGAGATGCCACACATTTTCAAGAGGGTTATGCTTTTCTCTCTGAAGGAGGAGAAAAGAAGAGGAAAAAAAAAAAAAAAAAAAAAAAAAAGAAGTGATAACAAGAAAACTTGCGCTGGGAAATCAGCAAGCAAGTGCACACTATTGCAAAGCCCTACTGCAAACTCCATCCATCTGCTGATGGTTATCACTTAGACAGATACGTGATGATCTGAAAACTAAAAAGGGAAAGAGAGAAGAGGAATAAACTAAATCCAACCGCTAGTTGAATACTCTAGAGTTCACAGTATTTGATAACAGTTTGTCACATAAAATATCTGTGGGTGTAAACGTAGTGCTGAAGTTAACGGGAACCTCCTGTTGAGTCCATAGCAATGTGTGCTATGTTCCTGTGTCACAGAGACACCCCGCACCCCTGTGTCTTGTCCTTAACTTCAGAAAATCCTTGCGAGGGCATGCCCATATGGCTCAGACAGCATTTCACTCTTGGTGCCATTTGCCATTTCAATGGTGGATTTGTCTGCTGTGTCTGCTGACTTATGCCAGCCATGAATGTTAGCGGAAGGTGTGCATCTGTCTGCAAGAAACAGGTCTGGCATGACTGACTGGTCACACATAGCCTACAGAGCAGCTGCCAGATGGCAGACATGGCTCCTGTCCATCCCAGCCTGGATCTGGATGCTGGTTGGGTTCAAAAATGCCTATGTAGATACTGTGTTAGCAGTGAGTCTCTGGGTTCAGGTGCTGATTAAGGTGGTGATCATGTCCCATGGCAGGGAAGAAATCCTCAGTTGCGAAGAATCATTTTCAGCATGTAGAGAGCCTTTACAAGTCAGTAGTTCGTAATGAAAATTAAAAAAAAAAGTATGAGACGATATATGTATGTATATATAAGCACATCATTATATAGAACTGCAGATAATACAGATTGCTCCATGTTTTGGATTGTGATTAATGAGGCACAAACATCAGAAAATATTTGCTTCAAATGGGTGGCCAAATGTTCAAGTGCTTATCAGAAGCTTGTCCAAAAATTTGATTCTGAAGAGAGGGTTTGTGTGTGTTTGAGCTTAGGAGAAAAAGGAGGGTTTATAATCTTTGGAAAAGTGGGCAGGCCACTAAGGAGGACTATAAGGATATTGCGAAGCTGTGCAGGGACAAAATTAGAAAAGCCAAAGCTTATCTGGAGCTCAATCTGGCTACTGCTGTTAAAGATAACAGAAAATGTTTTTATAAATACATCAACACAAAAAGGAGGACTAAGGAGAATCTCCATCCTTTACTGGATGCGGGGGGAAACTTAGTTACAAGAGATGAGGAAAAGGTGGAGGTGCTTAATGCCTTCTTCGCCTCAGTCTTTAGCGGCAATACTGGTTGTTCTCTGGATACCCAATTCCCTGAACTGGTAGAAGGGGATGGGGAGCAGGATATGGCCCTCACTATCCACGAAGAAATGGTTGGTGACCTGGTACGGCACTTGGAAGTGCACAAGTCAATGGGGCCGGACGGGATCCACCCAAGGGTACTGAGAGAACTGGCAGAGGAGCTGGCCAAGCCGCTTACCATCATTTATCAACAGTCCTGGCTATCGGGGGAGATCCCAGTTGACTGGCGGCTAGCAAATGTGACGCCCATCTACAAGAAGGGCCGGAGGACTGACCTGGGAAACTACAGGCCTGTCAGTTTGACCTCAGTGCCAGGGAAGCTCATGGAGCAGATTATCTTGAGAGTCATCAAGCAGCACTTGCTGGGCAAGCAGGCGATCAGGCCCAGTCAGCATGGGTTTATGAAGGGCAGGTCCTGCTTGACGAACCTGATCTCCTTCTATGACAAAGTGACGCGCTGGGTGGATGAGGGAAAGGCTGTGGATGTGGTCTACCTTGACTTCAGCAAGGCTTTTGACACCGTTTCCCACAGCATTCTCCTCAGGAAACTGGCTGCTCTTGGCTTGGACTGGCGCACGCTTCGTTGGGTTAAGAGCTGGCTGGATGGCCGGGCCCAAAGAGTCGTGGTAAATGGAGTCAAATCCAGTTGGAGGCCGATCGCTAGTGGCGTTCCCCAGGGCTCGGTGCTGGGGCCGGTCCTCTTTAATATCTTCATCGATGATCTGGACGACGGCATTGAGTGCACCCTCAGTAAGTTTGCAGATGACACCAAGTTAGGTGTGTGTGTCGATCTGCTTGAGGGTAGGAAGGCTCTGCAGGAGGATCTGGATAGGCTGCACCGATGGGCTGAGGTCAACTGCATGAAGTTCAACAAGGCCAAGTGCCGGGTCCTCCACCTGGGGCACAATAACCCCAAGCAGAGCTACAGGCTGGGAGATGAGTGGTTGGAGAGCTGCCAGGCAGAGAAGGACCTGGGAGTGATGGTTGACAGGCGGCTGAATATGAGCCAGCAGTGTGCTCAGGTGGCCATGAAGGCCAACAGCATCCTGGCCTGTATAAGAAACAGTGTGACCAGCAGGGCTAGGGAGGTGATCGTCCCCCTGTACTCGGCTCTGGTGAGGCTGCACCTCGAATACTGTGTTCAGTTTTGGGCCCCTCGCTACAAGAAGGACATCGAGGTGCTTGAGCGAGTCCAGAGAAGGGCGACGAAGCTGGTGAGGGGCCTGGAGAACAAGTCCTACGAGGAGCGGCTGAGGGAGCTGGGATTGTTCAGCCTGGAGAAAAGGAGGCTCAGGGGTGACCTTATCACTCTCTACAGGTACCTCAAAGGAGGCTGTAGCGAGGTGGGGGTTGGTCTGTTCTCCCACGTGCCTGGTGACAGGACGAGGGGGAATGGGCTTAAGTTGCGCCAGGGGAATTTTAGGTTGGATCTCAGGAAGAACTTCTTTACCGAAAGGGTTGTTAGACATTGGAACGGGCTGCCCAGGGAAGTGGTGGAGTCACCATCCCTGGAGGTCTTTAAAAGACGTTTAGATGTAGAGCTTAGGGATATGGTTTAGTGGGGACTGTTAGTGTTAGGTCAGAGGTTGGACTCGATGATCTTGAGGTCTCTTCCAACCTAGAAATTCTGTGATTCTATGATTCTGTGTGTGTGTTTTGTTGTTGTTGTTTTGTTTTTACTCTTTTGACACCTTTTTGCAATATATGTATATTATATTTCCCCAGCTGATGTGGGATCATAAATCACTTTTAGCCATTTTTTATTAGGCCACTTACAAAGAGTTTATATAAAGCATGTAGAACTTGTGGAACATAAATCACTAAATGGTAAATTTCCCTCAAATTTCCTTTTCAGATATTTCACAAGCTTTTCAGTAGTTCTTTCATATATGAAGATATGTTTAAGCATTCCCTTTTTGAAACCCATTATTATTATTATTATTATTATTTTTCATTTTGATGCATAAAAGATACATAAATACATTTCAGTACATAAAAGGTACGCAGTAATGAAACAAGTTCATGTGAAGTTACTTTGTTTTCTGTAATTGATTCAGCTAATAAGAGACAAGAATACAGAGAAGAAAATTAAATAGAGAAAGGTGAAATAAATGAAAAGTGGAAGAAAATATTATCATCCCAGTCACAAATCTGAATTTTCATGCTATAGAAAATCCCAGAAGCCAGGATAAAGTCTGCAGTATTAATTTTCATTGCAGAAAGAAAAATTATGAAGAGACTTGACATGGTAACACTGAAGCATTTTGGTGTGACATTTTCAATTAAAATGATATGTTTTCAGTATTATGGAGCAAACTATTTTGTTTCAGCATGTTGAATCAAATAGAAAGGTTCAAGTTTGATATTAAGCACCATTTTCTTAGGCTGGAAAGGAGACTTTGGAGTTCAAAAAGGTTAAAATGTTAATACAATTCTTGTTTGCTGTTCCACCATGTAACATTGAAGCACAGTCAAAGGTTTAGAGATAACAATAGTCAGCTTATTTGTAAAAGGTCCCTGTCAACTAACAGGGTTGGGAAAAGAAGTCATAGGTCATCAAGTAAGACACATTCAAGGCAGATGGGACTGAATGTCTTCCTGAAGTCCCCTTCAGGATATCTCCAGCTTGCCATTAATTCTAGTTTGTTCCCATTGCAATATTAGTAATAAAATCTTGTGGATATTTTGTTAAAGAAAAAGAAGGAAATAAAAATGAACAGCTTAAAAACATGAAAAAAGTCTTTAATTTAGCAATATCTTTGTTCCCTCTTGAAATGTCAAGACTTTTTAAAAAAGAATTTCTGTCATTTAGTAGGCTTTTAAATAAAAAAATCACCACACAAACTAATGAAACACACTTTAGTGGGAAAGAGAGGATAGATGATTGAGACAGGCTACACTTGTTTCACCTGTTATTATTATTACCTCCTGTTTTCTTGAAGACAGCTGGAAAATAAAGAAAACATTAAGGAGCTAATAAAAAGAATGACCAAAAAAAAAAAAAAAAAAAGTGTAAATGTGGCTTTGACACGACACTTTGAGTGTGATGACACTGATATATAGATTCATGGCTTTATCCATAGCTAGCCTAAGCCAATCTGCCAGCTCTCTAAATTGTCTTTTTGCTGCTCATGGGCTTCTACCCATAAGTCTGAAGCATGACTGTTTCAGTCTCACCGAGGAAGTGGTTGAGACTGGGGTGCCCAGATGTTCAGTAGACCTTCTTTTGGTGGACTGGATGACTGAGGTTCTACATGTTACATCCAGCTGGCTATGAGCTTTGAGGCAGCCTGCGGGGTGGCCATAGGTGTATAAATGCTCAAGGCTTCTTCTAGAGAAGTATGTGACCGCACACAGGCTTCTCAAAAGGCAGAAAGACCTGATACATCCGCATCAAGTTAGGATGTATATATCATTTTTTTAAGGGTTCACCGAATTATGTCAGAAGATGCACTCCTGCATGCTGTTTTGGAGACAAAAGAAGAAAGGAAAGAGAAGAGAAATCAGGGAAAAACTCAGAAAGGTGAGGGAAACAATAGGACTTCCTACCTCCTGAAAACAAAATAGCTAAAGCAGGTCACAGTAGCAGCATCCTTGTCTAGTCTTTGACCTAGTCTGATCCTAGTGTTTCAGAATGGTACAACTGCAGCTGATATGTTACATACTCCAGTCTGAGAAAACAGTTGTTTTTTTTTTTTTCACTTACATTTTACTCCTTTGACAAAGAAGTCCAAAAGTCTACATTTTTTCTACAAAATAATGGAGGAGAGTTAAGGTCTCCAGAGCTTTAATTCAGACAAATTATTCTGGAGGCATTTACATATGTATTGAGATAGATATATTTTATATTTATTTTTGAATATCTACTTTATTCTGTGGAAACATTTCTATCTCCTTGGACAACCTGGAGCATAGTTTCTGAAAAAGGAAATAATCAGCTAGGTAACCAACATTCTTGTTCCTTCCTCTCTCCCAGAGTCATGCCTTCTCTGAAGTAGCATGGCACCATAGGCTGTTATCCTAAAAAAAAAAAAAATGTTTTCATTTAGTGAAGCATGAAAGAAATCTCACCTAAGGACACATTGAGCAACTGTATGGAATACTTAGCCTTAATAACTTGATAAAGATCAGGCTGGAAAACTGTAGCAATACCACAGCTCTGAAACCTACATCCATTGTCTGAACCTTTAAAACAGTATCTTCTCTAGCAAAACACTTCCTTTCTAAATGTGGGAATACATTCTATATTTGACCCTGATCTTTCTCCTCTGGAGTAAGAGAAAAGAAAGGATGCATCAATGTTGTAAAAACTGGGGTTTGCACTCGGTATTAGTTTCCTCTTCCTAGATGAGTCTGAAAATCATGTTTTATTCCAGAAATCCAATGTTACAAAAATGGCTAGAGTCAGAAAATATTCACTGTACAAATGATACAATTTCTAAAGTAGAAAGAAAAGGGATTTTTTTTTTTTTCTGTATTTCCTAAGACATGAAGTTGCTGAACACTATGCTTATGGGGCCTCTTTTAACTAGGGAATCTGAAAAATAAGTTCACAAATGAATAGTTATTGAAAAAAAGCAAAGAAAATTCAATGCATCAGCACATAGCAAATATTTGAACAGTGAAGTGAATTAAATGCCACATGGAGGATTTACGACAGTATAAAAGATCCCCTGTGGAAACCAGTAATTTTTTATCATCCAGAAAAAGTGTGGTTTGGGTTTCTGTCCACTAATAAAAGTCCAGGTTGAACTCCCAGCTTATTTATATGTGTTTTTCTAGAACATCTGGTTACTTCTATATGAGCAGAAAGGAAATTCAGACTCATAAAGTTGTTAACATTGATCATTAAACCCTACTGCAAGGTTAAAGTGATGTAAAGCAAATGAATTAATCTGCTGTATTTTCCGGTGCACCGCACTGCTGATACATGATGCAAATCTGCCACAGATTCTTAAGTTGCCACTGCATCTTCTATGTCTGCTGCTGTTAAGGGCAGATTTTGTTGGTGATATCATCTCAGGTAGAAGTACCTGGGATGGGAGCGGGTATTATAAGTTTTAAAAATTCACTCTTAATTTCTGCTGCCAAACCAAGGAAAAAGGGAAAGAGAATAAATCCCATATACTGAAATACACGTTAGGATGGGTCCTGTTTTATTGCATTTTTCTTTAGGGAAAAAAAAAAAAAAAAAAAGCACACAAGCACACACCTTCTAAGAATCGAAGTAATTAGTTAACAGAAACAAACAAACAAAACACAACAAGAACAACAAGATAAAACTCCAAATCTTAACTGCAACAAGATTTTTTTTTTCCTTCTACTTTACATGTATGTGAATACAGATGCAAAGGGTTATACTGGTCTCTCCTACAAGCGTATTTATTGGTGTGTAATGTTTCTTTTGTACACAGTATTCAGCTGAGCAAGTGACTTGCTGCCTGTAAGATTGGTAAAGGAATAAAAAGTTTGTATAATTTCATTTCTTTTCTTTTATTTTTTTTTTTGGCATTAGATCCAGTCCTGGATCCCTCTTCTAAAAGAACAGTCCACATCTCTTTGATAAAAAGGAGAGAAACTCAGGTGCCCAGGCATGGGCACCCACAGCCTCTTCAGAGACCATGTTAGAGCACCCTGCCTGGCCTTCAGCTGCTGCTTTAAAAGCCAGAAGACCATCAAGTCCTGTGTCATGCCTGCATTCATGGCAATGTCTTGGATGGTCTGGTATGCCAGATGCTTGTCACTCCTAAGATCTCTCCCACTGAGTTTAACAAGAGAAAAAGATGCTCTCTATGCTGAAAGAAAATGAGTGCGGCACAAATACTTTTCAGTTTTCAAAGCAGTTCTCCCTGTCTCTGACAGCAGCCTTTTGAAGCCGTTTAGGCTTCTACTTGACTCAGTTCTCCAATGTGAAACTGAGGATAACTTCCGGAGGCTTTCTGTGTACAAAATCACAACTTCCTAGGGTAAAGATATGTTATGTGTTAATAAAAGATATGTGGTGTGTTAATAAAAAAGGCAACTTGTATGGTAATATTCCTTAATCTAAAGAATTTAATTCATTGTATTCTCTTCTACTTCTTTGCAAACCTTGTAAGACTTTATGATGGAAATAACTTTTTTTTTTTTTTTTTTTTTTTTTTTTTCATCAATTTCTTTTTGTTTTTGTTTCTTGCTTTCCTATTGCTTGTTGATGGATAAGATTCTGTTCACAGTCTGATTTTTAAGAGGAATTTAATGCTTTTTAATGCTAAATGTGGTATATCAGCTTCTGTGTGACTGCAGAGCTCTGATGGCATGCACAGTAAATAGTAGCTTCTTATCAATTTTGATCTGTCATGAGGAAGAAAATTGCAGGGTTTGATTTATTTGGTAATGCATGGACTGTTTCCAGAATTCCAGCTGGAATGGGTAAAACGAGTGCATCAAAACTGTCATAGAGTCATTTTGGGTAACAAAGCAAAGCAGAAACATTTTTGTGTGAAAATGAGGCAGCCGTGCTGGAGAATATGAGCAAAACAGGGAGAACTGAACACAGAGTCTCAGCCTTAATCACTCACTAGAGTTAGCAAAGTGACAATTATTTGCAATAGGAAGCAAAACTGCATAACCAACAAAGTTTGTCACATTTCAGTGAAAATCAAAGCAAAAGCCAATTTCTGAAAACATTGTGCAAGTCCATAAAATTGCATTTATGTACTTTAGGAAAATACATGTGCCTGAATGAGTCATGAGTTCAAAATAAAACACAGTCATTAGTTTTTTGTTTGTTTGTTTGTTTGTTTTTTGTATTTCATACATACCCTTTTCTATTACTATGAAAATCCGAGCATATTATTATTCTATTTTAAGCTTGTTCCATCTGATTTTGTGTACACAAAGCTTCAAGACAGTGATCCATGTTTCCTGGTGTCTGGTCACTGCATAGACCAACGTAGCCAAGGGTCTCACCATACGTTCAAGGGCTCATGACTTACAGGATGCCTTGTTGGATATACTTACTGTAAAGGAAATTTATTTGTGGTACTCTATGCAACATCTTTTGAAATTCTTAGAGTAAACTCTAGTTGGCAGGTTTTATAACTCACTAGGTGAACATTTAAAAAGCTTTATCAGTAAGACTTGAATAAATGGCCAGTCTTTCTTGATCTTGGGTGAGTTTCAAGTTTCTTTTTCTTTTTATTTTTTTTTTTGTTTGTTTTATTTATTATAATAACAACTTTCCTCTCCAGTGAATTACTTCAAGATTAATGCAGAGAGGTTATTCAGACACAGTTTAATATTATTGACTGTGTCATTATATGAGGCACTGCTGTTTGACCATTATGTATTGTTGTTTGCAGTTTATAAAGATGCTGAACAGGATGTGAAACTCAATAACGCATCGGCAGCAAATGCAAATTTCTTGCATTTACTAGAAGCGTGTGTGGAGTAAATCCTCCACCACCAAACCAAAAATAAAATAATTAAAAAAAAAAAAAAAATAGGCCACGCTTTAATGGGTTTCTTTGGCAGTCTCCCTCCCTTCACCTTTCCAAATCTACCAAGCTGACAAAAACCTCCACAGTGATGTGGCCCTCTCCCAGGTCCCTGATGCTCCAGCACTGCCAGTTGTTGTTGTTTAGTCAGTGACAAGAACTGACTTCTCTGTAAAAGCCAAGGAGCTGACTTATAGCTTCAAACTTCCCTTTTCCAGGTCATAGATTCTTTCAGGAATGGAAATCCTCCTCTGGGTTGCAGTAGTTGATGTTCTTGACAAGATCACTACTGCTGGGATTCAAAGACCATACCTTTATTTAGCAGTCATTTTGCAAGAAGAGACTTCCAAAATACTTTGCAGATTACAGGAGTTATCTATTTCATCTCCTTTTGCTGGAAATTTCAGTTCCCATAATCTTGAAATGACTATACTTATTTGTACCATAATGTCACCTCCTTTTGGGAATGTATTTTACAAGGGAATAAATAGAAACTGTAGCGGTACTGCTTTCTGTTTTTTAGCTCTTCATCCCTATGGTCCATTATGTATTTTTCTCATAATTATGAGAATTTTAAATATGTAATCAAGCCCCATGAGAGAAAAAGACCAATATTTTACAAACACCAATGCTAGAAAATACTTTGAATTCCTGAATGAGCAGCCAGATGTGAAATAGTATCCATAAGGAAGAAATCCACATTGAAGTTCAGCAGACTTTATAAGTGGAGGGAAAAACCGATAAATTATTTTCATTAAAAAATAAATAAATCTGCCTATATTGGATTTTGTATAACATTCATGTTATGATGTTTGATATTTTTGTTTAGTTCTTTCTAAAGGGATCCTCTGACTGCTACTAAACTTTGGTAGAATTTAGGGTAAGGCACAATGGGACCATAGGTCATAGGTTCCAGATGTGCATTTGCTTTCCTGCTGCTTCTCCCTCACAAACATTCTCTCCTTCTGCCCATAAACAGGCATACTGATTTATTATCATTTCCCTCTGAAACCATCAGATTTGTCCATTAATCTAGAATTTACAATGTTGAAGTAAATGCATGTGCCCAAAATAAATGATGAGCTTTGGCTCAACAGGTAATTTCCCCAGTTCACCTATAAATTGCTATATCAATAACCAATGTTATAATTGCATTGCTGGTATGAGATGAACAATGTGTGGAGAAGAGGATTGTATTTAGATTGGTTTTCCATCATGTGATTGTACAGCATTACTACAGAAGGTTTATCTAAAGCTCCTGAATCTGAAATGTATCTCAGCAGAATCTCAGTCTTTTGCTATTTATTATTAGCTTAAAGGAATTAACTTATGGATTGGAAAACCAAAATTTCAGCCAGGTGTCATACAGAAGTTGAATACTTGGATGTAAACAAACAATCGAAGATCTCTTTGGGAGATCTATGGCATTGATTGTGTCTGCCGTCTGTAGATATTCTTGGGCTAGCAATAAGTATGAAAATATGGGCACCAGGAATAATATATCTACAGAAAAAGAAAGCTAGGTCTAAACTAGTTGTTCAAGCACTTACCCAGTTTTTCAAATGAATATATATATATATTTAAATTATTATTATTATTATTTATTTATTTATTTATTTATTTCTCAAGAGGTTATAGGTGCTGAAAAACCTACAGAAAATTCCTTGTGGTTAACACTCCTCAGCGTTTCAGTCAAGATTCAGGAATACTTCTTAGATGATGTTAAAAATTCCATCTAATTAATTCAGAGGACTGGTGTCCTGGGAAGTTTTTTGTATTGCTTATTTTCTGATATAACTTGCCTCAGGCTGTTCATCCTGCAAGTTGTTCAGATGTAAATGAAAATAAAAGGTGATAATAAAATATATACATTTTTTTTTTTGAACACTAAATGTTGCATACCAGAGGCTTAAATTTCATTTGATGATGTTGGTCACAATTGACTATACTGTGGCTTCTTTGTTACTTGTAATACAAAGATGGGCAGTTTTCCAAATGGTAATAACAGAAGGTAATATTCCCCTAAATTCACTAGCTACTAAATCCAAAACCAAGCAGCTCTGGAAGGAAATTAACTGAACTGAGAAGGGGAGTAGGGTAGGGGCATGAGGGGGAACTCAATTGTAATGGGTTTAATTAAACATGGTCTTTTGCCAGCTTTCATAATATGGGGAACTCATTTCACCTGGCTTAAGCCATGAAGAATTTAGCCCTCTGAGAAAGATAGTCTTATAAGCTCTGTCAATAGTCATTGGCCAGGTACTTCCAGAATGCAATATGTCCCTTTTCAGGCAGGTACATGTGACAGGTAGGATGAATTGCCTACTGCGAAGGTCTACATGTCTCCCTCAACTATTGAGGAAGACCTGATTAATTAGACTAGTTGCCCAAGCTGACCATAGGCAGGGTGAATCCTACTCTACATCAGTCTTAACTATGCGGTTTTCACAATCTTTCTCAAAATAAAATAAAATAAATAAATAAAACAAAACAAAACAAAACAAAATAAAATAGAACACCCTCAGCAGTGCAGACTTGCAGAAGGATGTCTGAATATGTGAGCACTAGTGCCATGGAAAGTCATGTCTGAGAAGCAGAGACCATATCTGTGTGGTGTATCTAATCAGGTATATCCAAGGAAGAAAATGTTCAAAGAGAAACCCAAGGGAAAATCATGAAGAAAACCCTATAGAAAAGATGCGATCAAATGCCAAATATCCCATGTGAAATCCAAGGGAAAAAAATAGAGAATAATGTAAAAAACAAGCAAACAAACAAAAAAGCACCACAACCAAACCTACCCAACACACTGCAAAACAAAACAAAACAAAAAAGCTTAGAAAAAACCCAACTGAAAAAAAAAAAAAAAAAAAAAAAACAAACACCAACAAACATACGTAATCGGAGAGCATAACTTACAGAAAACCCTACAGAAAAGTAACCACAAATTCTTCCCTTGGATTTTGCATTGGATTATTATTTTTTATTATTATTATTATTATTATTTTGATGTTTGGTGGTGGTTTTTCTGTCATGTTTTCCTTGAGTTACTCATATGGATGTTGTATTGGATTTTTCAAGTCTTTGCTGGTGGCTTTTCTGTAGGGTTTTCTCTAAGCTTTTTTATTGTGTTTTGCATTGGATAATTGGTTTATTGGTGGATTTTCAGTAGGAAATTTCTTTAAGGTTTCCTGTGGATTTTTCCTTAAATTTTGGGGGGTTGGTGGTGACTTTCCCGTGGGATTTCCCTAAATTCTTCCCTTGTATTTTTTTTTTATTTTTATTTATTTATTTATTTATTTTTAGTAGAGCGGGAGAGGGGGGGAAGGTGTTGGCTAGTTGCTGCTCCCCTGCTTCTTCAATTTTTATTTATTTATTTATTTTTTCCTGTAGCAAAACAGTGTCCTCTGCCTCATAATACACTTCTTGTAACTGCACAAACTACATTTATCTGTGTATTGGTCTGAGCGTTAAACTTGTTGCCTCTGTGCTCAGCTGCAAACCTTGATGGTGCTTTTGAAGCCTCCCTAAAGGAGCACAGGGTAGCAAAGGCACGTTATGCAAGTCATTGTGACTACTAGCTTTGCTTCATCTAGGAAAACAAAACAGCACGTGTAGAGAGGAAAGCAGAGTGAGTACCACCATTTCCCTGCACCTCTTATTTTGCTACTGGAGGCTCCAGCCTGATAAGCTAGCAAGCTGTCCCTTTTTCCTCTTCTCCTCCCTCCTTTCCCCCTTTTTGATGTCTGGCTTTTCGATGCCCCAAGTTTTTCCTCACATGACCTCGCCCCCTCCTTTCTTTAAGCTTTCCCATTGAATTTTGCTTTGGATTTGGGGGAGTTTGGTAGCTTTTTTTTGTACGTTATTCCCTAAGTTTTCCCCTTAGATTTTACATTTCATGTTTGCGGCTTGGTAGCATCTTTTCTGTAGGGTTTTCTCCCCCTTGGGTTTGTCTGTTGATATTGTGGGTTTTGGTGATGGCTTCTCTGTAGGATTTTTCCTAAGTTCTTCCCTTGGCTTTTGCATTGTATTTTTATGGTGTTTGGTGGTGTTTTTTCTCTCATGTTTTCTGTTGGATTTAACATTGGGGTAGGCTTTTCTGTAGTCTTTTCTGTCTGTTTTCTCTGTTGGGATTTGCTATGGATTTGAGGGGTTTGGTAGTGGCTTTTCTGTGTGATTTTCTCCGAAATTTCGGTGTTTTTCTTGGATTTTGCCTTGGATTTGTGGCTTTTAATTATTCAGTTATTCCCATGTGTCTCACATAGGATTTTTTCTTTCTTTTTTTCTTTTTTTTTTTTTAATTTTTTTCTTCTTTTTTTTTTTTTTTTTTTTGGTGTTTTGTGGTAGTTATATCTAGGCTTTTCTCTAATATTTGTCTTTGGGTTTTGCAGTGGATTTGGGGTGTTTGGTGGTGGCTGTTCTGTAGATTTTTCTTTACATCATTCTATTGGATTTGGCATTGAATATTTGGCAGATTTATGGTGTCTTTTCTCTTGAGTTTTATTCTAAGCTTTTCTGTTGGATTTTGCAGTGGAATTTGGCAGACTGATGCTATACTTTTTCTAAGGTTTTCTGTAAGCTATTTCTTGAGATTATGCATTTAAATCTTGGGTGTTTGGTGTTGTTTTTTAAGTAGGGGTCTCTCAAAGCTTTTCTGTTGGATTTTGTTCTGGAATTTGGGGTTTTCATGGCTTTTCTCGCTTTTCTTTGTGCTTTTCC
>CM021797.1:5029034-5040881 GCA_011076525.1 Nettapus auritus | reverse complement strand
TATATATATTTTTTTTTTTTTTTCCAGCAGGAAAATATATACTTTTACAAGTTTCTTAGTATTTCTTTTTGTTGTTGTTGTTGTTTTCTTTTTCTTAGGACCATGCATATTGATTTCAAATAGGCAACTACATGAGGAAGCATTTCACCTTAATAAGTTTATCTTAATATTTTTACATTCTTTATATTTTTGTATCCATGTATGTAGAGACTTACACATGCTAACATAGCTTGGAGGATATAAATATGGCAGACTATTATGTGTTTGCTGATAACATGTACAACTTAGCAATACCAGATCAATTCACATACAGTGCTCTTGGCAGTTGAGATCCAATTTTTATCCTAAATCAATAGTGAATTAATTAACAGGATGGTAAACAAAGGTTGCATCTCATGTATCACTAGGGCTATGTTTATAAGGGAGCTACTGGGTTGATTAAAATCTTGTACTGGAGATTTCCATGACTAAGCTCTTACCAGGATGCAGGCTATCCTGTTTCAGTATCTATGCTCTGAATGCTCTGTAACTGCTATGAATGCAGAAATGTCCTATAACATTTCTAGGAAAATAAAACCATATTTTTCTTAATATGTGCCCTCTCATGAATGTGGTTTATAATCTTAACAGCAGTTATATATGTATATGCTGTTGAATTCATTGCAAAGTTAAAACAGAAATGTATTTCAATGAATTTCTCTATCAGTTAAAAGAAGACATCTAGAGGATGCAGATCAGCATTAACCCTTCCCTCTTAAATTTTCAGAAAAATCCCACTCTCTACACAGATGACACTGTCCCTCAGTCTTCAGAAATTCCTTAAATCCTCAGATAACGGTATTGATATAGTCCATAACTCTTCATGGAATTTTTTGGCCCAAAATGGTAGAAGGGATGGCAGAGTGGTCTTTGCTGTCCTTCTTTAAAACTTAGATTTTTCCAGTTCAAATGCTCCTATATGCACTGTCATGGCAGAAGTTTTTCCAGTGAACTTATATAGGTTTCTGATGCTTTATTATTATTATTATTATTATACATTGAGAAAGCCTTGATCTTGGGACAAGAGGTATGAGCAAGTTTTGTAACCATCCTTCCATATGATAGACATAGACCCTAGATACCTTTTTTTTTTTTTTTTTTTTTTAATTGGCGACATAACTGTCTGGAGTATCCGAGAGTCATTAACACAAGTTCTCCTTGTTACAGGAATGTTGGTACAAAAGTTCTGAGATCCAAAACAGAAATAAGATGCTGAACAAATCAATATCTAGTATTTAATCCAAACTCTTTTAATTAGCTGTGAAAAAAAACAATTATGATAGGATGGGAAGGGAAGGCTCTCCTCTCAGGGCTTTTTCCTCCTATGGAAACTGCTTCATATAGCAGAATAAAGCTCCCCACTCTTTCTCTCTCTTCAGACACTATTTTCCTTTCTCCACCTTCTTTGCTTAAACTGAGAGTTTGGTCTTTGTCATTTCATCCTCTCCCCTAGGGAAAGAGTAAAAGAAAAATATAAATAATATTGACTTAAACTGTAAGGCTGTATAAATCCAAAATAGTACTTACAGCATACTTTAAGAAGCCTGAAGAAGCCAGGTCTTTTCTGAAGAATTAGAAGTGCTTAGTTCCACTTAAGTGATAAAGTAGGCAAGAGAGTCTAGATGGAGCAACACCTTGCTGACTAAGTAGAAGAGCTAGAGTTCCTGCCAGCACTTGGGGCAAATGTAGAATCTTCTGAAGTTAGGAAAGCTCCCCCAGATCATCCTGCCTACTTCATCTGGCACTTCAAAGGAAGCAATCTTGTCACCTCCTGCTTCCAGCAGAGAAGAGTTCTGTCTTTCATTTTCCCTGCTAGAGACATCTAAGTGTAGGATATAGATCATCACCATACAGAAATTTTTGTTTATGACCTTTCCCTGAGGATCTTTAAAAATTGGGAAACTAATAAAACTCAATAGATGTTTTAATCTGATCTGAGAAAGTTTTCTTGATTTTAGGCCAAGCCAGGTATTTACTTTGTATTTTAGCCAACATGAACAGCAAAATGTACTGGTCAGAGAGCTGGATTCCCATCATGGACATGTAGGTTCTACTTTTGCTTTCCAAACTGATTCTATGGGTGAATTTCATAAGTTATTTCCTCTGTCTTTCCTTCATTTTCTGAATCATAACATAAAATATTTGGGATGAGATAAAAAATAAATAAAATTGTTGAATGAGTCCTAAAATCTTTGTAGAATTTCTATTGTTCCAGGGTTAGGAGCCAACCTCAATATACTTCTCTGCTGCTTCTCCTCATCCGCTGTCTAAGTATTTGCCATGACCTGAAGAACTGAGCATTCTTCTGAGTGGAAAACAAATCACAAAACTGTCGCCTTGAAAGATGATCCCTTCTCTCAGAATGAGGTAAAATATCTAGACATGGGTGAGACAATAAGGAACACCAAGACCTTCATTGTCTTCCTGTGGAAAAGATAAAAGAAATTTTTAAAATGTGTAAAAGGTTTATAATCTCCCATGTGATTTTTGCTCTCTCTTTTCACACAGGGCCACAGTTATTCCCAGTTCATTTTCAGTGCCCTTGATGGTAACCCAGCAGAGGCATTTTGCCAGAGAGAAATGAAAATGACTCCCACATGTTCCCTGTTTTGTAATGTCAGTACATCTTCTACATTTAGCAATCTCTGTTCCTCCATTCCCATCTAAACTGGTTACTTTTGTGTCATCTTCTCATGACGTGTCCTCCAAAACGAGAAGCTCTCCAGAGTCGCAGGTAATAATTAGGGCTCTTCAAGCCTCCTACTCTCTCTCTGTCATCCACTATATATTTTCTTTGAGGTAAAGACAACAAACTACTTTCCTAACTTAACAGCCCATGAATTGGGAATCACTATCTAATTCAACACATTACATGGTTCTAATACATATATTTATGATATCTTAAAACATTTTTGTTACAAAATATGTTAGTATCACCATGGAAAGAGAACTGTGTGAGGCAATGAGAGACGAGCAATGCTACATGAACAAATATGAATACATACGGAGTTTTCTGTTACAAACATTGCTCGTGTGAACGTAAATGTCAACATATAAAGAAATAAAATATTCTGCCAGTATGGTCATACTAAAGCAATGCTGTGAAGGAATAGACGAATGGAGAAAGATCTATACAAATTGTAATGTCTTGAAAATCTCAAAGCATTCTGCAGCACAGCTTCACTTTATATAACTACAGGTATCTAAGATTTACCTAAAGACAGACACCTTAAAATCTCAGCTATGAGATTTTATGGGAATTTTATGAGAATTCCCAAGATTTTATGAGAATTTCCAAGCAACTTGCAAAATGCCAGGAAGTTAAGGCCAAACTTTAAAGCATTACTTTTATACTTAGATGAAGAGTTCCTTCTGTGAGCAATTTGATAGAGAAACAGGCAGATAAACTGGACAGTCTGTCAGAGGTTAATGCTTTACTCACTTGAATTTATGTATGAAGCTTTGGTAGTAGTGTTAGATGTCCTGGGTAGTCCTTTTAAGGCCAGAAACTCATAGAGGTGGTGATGTGGCATCTAAATTAAATAGACGGTTGTCTCTTTCAGTTCTCAGGGGCAAAAAATACTCAGGTTAGTGTCAATTCCAGTATTAACCTCTCAAAGAAGAATAGAGATGACTTCATAGGTTATATTCCTGGCTCTGCTACTGATAAAGTTTCTGATTTAGCTTCTCTATTCTTGCAATTGCCTGTGATTTGGAACTAGATAAAAATACTTAACTACTTTCCTAGTCTGTTTGGAAGCTTAATTGCTAGGAATTTGTAAAGAGCTTTGAGTCTTTTATGAACATAAACTGAAAATGCACTGCCTCCTATCCTGCTGTTTATTAAGGGTTATTATTTTCTTATGGCTGTTTAGATTGTTTGGTTTTTAGAATGTTGAATAGCCTCCTAATAATGGCCTTGTAAGTGAAAGACGTACTGGAGACATTCTTCTTCAGTGACATTTACAAAGAAACTGTAACTCATGCTGTTTAAGAAAAAAAAAAAATAATCATCTTTGCTCATCAAAGATAAAAGCCACATTCTGCCTGGAGGCCTAGTTTTCCATGATAGCAAGACATTTCACATCTGGTTTTGGCCCTCAAAAAGAGATTTGCTTTTTTCAGAGTTTTTTTTTTTTTTTGCTCCCTTTTTCACTTCCTTCTTCTCTCCCTCTCCCTTTCCCTCTCCCTCCAACACACCGGTATAGTTGTCCAGTCTTGGGTAATAAATCCACACATCAAGATAATAATAAACTTGGAGAAAGGTTCCCTTTTGAGGTCTCCATGTGACCCTTCTTACCTGTCCCACTGAAGGATCCACTATGAAAGTTATATACAGTAACCAAAAGAAGTTTGGGGGCTGTGGGGTGGTTTGGAACATCTGCAGAAGAGAAGGTGTTATCTCTTAAGTATGATGTTCAGATATATTAAAAAATAATAATAATACATTGTTGAATCAGTCTTTTGTGTGGAGGATGGCAAGTTCTTGGCATGATTGGAGGCATCTGTAGCTTCACGAATGTGTGTTGCTTTATGTATGGGAGCATACCATGACATGTTCTGGACTTTTGATACCATGACTGTTGTCTACAGCAATAAACTGAATATGTCAGAGAATGTTTCTAGGCAATTCACTTGTCCCTAGGAAAGGCCCTAGCCCATTTTTGACCTTCACCAATGGGAATTATTCTAAACAATTTATGATCATTCTTCAACACTTGCAGATGACAAGAGCCACTTCAAATTTGCAGACTGAATGCAATCACCTGTTAGAGGCTTGGAGAACCCAGTAATGCCAAAGCAGGTGCTCTTTTGTCAACAGGTCTTACAATCAGGAAATGATATGTGATATATGTGCAATTTTTTATGTAGATACACCCTCACTGTCCAGTTTGGAATTTGCTTTTTTCTTGTCCATGCTGCTGGGAACTAATTTTGTACAAGAACAGATATGTGAGGCAGAATGGGACTAACACATACTGCTGTCTTCTCTTCATAAACAATTGGGATACCATCCTTAACAGGTATAGGTTGATGTGTCAGTGAGGCTGGAGAAGGTTGTACCTGCTGAACCATTAATATTTCAAGAGGTTCTAAATATTCAGGGTGGCAACTGGGTCAGCCTCTAAAAGGAGGAGAAGGCTTCTTCTTGAAGCATACCTTCTAAATGCCAATTTACAAATGCTGGTGTGTTGGATCTTAGGGACTGACACAAAGAAACCACTGACAAGCAATAAGAGAAATTGGACTGGATAGAGATGATGAGGTTTTAGAAGAGACGGTACTAGAAGTTCAACCTAAGTTAAAACTAAGAAAGACTGCCAGCTTCTGAACAAATCTGTAGTGTATAGCTCAGTCTTGACATGGTCAGTACAAATCCATTGTCTATGCCCATCTGCCTCATCCTCTTTCATTTCTTTGTCTCAACAAACTTTGTCAGCACAGCTGTGACTTGAGCCAATGGATTCTTTCAACTAAGTTTCTGCAGTCTTGTGATCATCAAGTCTTCAACTCAAATGTCGGCACCTGCTGAGCTGTTTCTGCCTAATCAGTGGACTGACACAAGATAGCTTCATTTCTAAAATACGAAAACTTGAAGTACTTGGATGAAGCCAGTATGCCTCCTGTGTCATCATCAGTAATAAAACATAACTGCATTCTTTTATTATCTCTCCTGGGAGGATGTTGTAGGTAGCAGGTGTGATAGCTCATAACTAGGTCTAGTTAAAAAAAAAAAAAAAAAAAAAAAAAAAAGTCATTCATTTTCTTCAAGGGCAGGAGACAAACTGATATACACTTAATACACTTAATTCTTCACTTTTGGAAGGCAATAAACTCGAAGGTAACAACTACAAAACCAAACCAAACCAAAAAAAGCTTTCTTTATTTAGCAATTTTAGTTTGTGGGCCCCAGTAAAGTGGCAGTTTTGAGGCTTCTGTATGTTCTTTAGTAACAATAAAACATTCCTCTAGCCTCCCTTAAGGATGACAGTGGGAATTCCTAAGCTCTCTAGACCACCATAAAAGATATTTTTCTTCTTTAAAGTAATAAAATACACCTTTATCAGTACTTTGTGTGACAAGAAAAGAAATATATTCCAGGCTGTCTTTTATGCAGATGATGGTCATTTTTTGCTGCACAGAATCCATCTGACCTGAGATTGATATCAGCATGGATGGATAGCAGTTATGAACACCACATCTATGGGTTACCTGACTTTGCTCATGTGATGTACAATAGAGTTATGTTTTAATTAGTAATCAAAAATTTTAATATATAAATTGAGTAGTCAAAATAATTTTCATTTTAATTACATAGCGTAGTAAAACAGATTTGGTATCTAATTGAATGTATTGTCTATTAGCAAACACACAGGTAAAACTATGTCTAAATTTCATACTGTTATACCAAGGTAAATCCTACAGTTTTCATTTATTCTTATTTTATCCAATGATGTGCTAAAATAAAAGTCCTGAGAATTTATTTTTTTTTCTCTTTTGTTTGTTTGTTTGTTGTTTTTCTGTTCATTTTATTTCATTGTTCTTTTTTTTTTTTTTTCCCTTCTAATTCTTTGAAATAGAGCACCTGGCGTTCTTATATATTTTAATATTGTAATTATATTTTATGTGCCTTCCAGATCTAAACCAGAAAAATAGTGTGGTATTATAGAGCCTGAAATAAAGTCTATGGACAAGCAGTAAAAGAAAAAAAATGCATACAGATACGCATTATGTAAAATATCTTTCCAGTGATCCTTTCCCTTGGTTTCTTAGCAATCTCCTTAAATTTAACTCATATCTATATTTACTTTTAGTAGAAAAATACATTTTTTCCCATGTGAAGTAATGGTTTTAAGGTTTGTCATTAATCTTATAAGGAAGACACAATTATGAAGCATTTCTGACATGTCAACATCCCAGTTCTTTAAAAGTGGGACACAACAGCTTTTCTACCTTCTAAGGATCAGCTTTTTTTTTTGTAGAGCCAATGGTAATTGGTATCAGTGTCTTTACAGAGGAAAAAAAAAACATGCAGAATAAAGTATCTGTGATGCCATATTCCTTCAAACACTCAAAATAGTTGGAAAAAAAAAAAAAACAACACAAAAAACAAAAACCAAAATAACGAACCATACTCCTATTAAATTTGTTCAAGACAAACTGATGCATATGAAATATTTATTTTCTTCTGCTTTGGGCAATAGTATTTGGAAAGCAAACTATATCATTACGTATAAAATTAAATTAGATTTTTTGTGTGTGTAAAGCTAAAGATTCATCCATAAAGTAAAAAATTAAGATGAAATAAACCACTTCCCTTCTATTATTATTTGTATAAGTCAACTGGCAAATTCATGTCCTAACACTTAGAAGTAAATATCAATCTCATTTTTATTTTGTGAGCTCCATAGAAGTACCTGAAGTGGATAGATGTGAGTGTTGTCCAGAAGGCTTTGAGAAAGTGACTCAGCAAGCATTGGCAGAACTTAGGTCAATTTGCCTTTCACTGTTCTTATGTTGAGTGATGCATCTATAGAAAGGAAGGGTAGGAGAGAGAGAGGGAGACTGAAATATCTGATAGAGTTTTGTTGAAAGTCTGTCTATCGTTATATGTGAAACATTCAGGAATTCTGTTAATTGATCATGTGCATCATGTCCATCAATGTATTGAATCACAAAATAAAAAAAAATATGTTAGTAGAAGGTAACAATGGAGATCAACTGGTCTAAACCCCAGCTCAGAGCAATTATGCATGTTATATGCAATGTATGTATCTATCTATCCATCTATAATCACATACAGACTTCCGCTTCCCTGTCCGTCCCTCATGCATGCACACGCATACAAACACTGAGTTTCAGACCTAATACTAGGAATTGAAATGGATTCTCAGAAACTAAAAATTACAATGAAAAATTAATAAAGGTTTTACCTTTAACCATTATATATCCAGATAACAACTAAGTTATATATTGCACTTCTGTGTCCAGAGTAGGAAATATAACATGTTCTGAGGACACCATCATTAAGTAAATTTTTCTGTTATATTCCTCTGAGTGAACATATAGTTTAATATGAATTGTTCTAAAAAAGAATTGCTTTAATTACTCACGTGGGAAACTTTTGACAATTCCTGTGGCAATAAGGTTCAGAACAACCAATAAAGTGCTGAAACATATATTTTAAATAGGGCAATGAATTACTAGAATAGTAATTTTGGAAATAAAACGTGAATACACTTGAAGTCTTAATATAAGAACTTCTAAATATTTTCAGAAGGAGATTCTGTGACTCTCACAAGAGCTGTGCTTGAGATACAAAACATACCAGGTGATGTTTCCAGCCCCACCTATAGTTATATTCAACTAGACAACTGAAACAGTCCCTTCTGGATTTGAATTCCATTAATCTAGGAGTCTTCTTCAACAGTGGAGGTCAGCAGCTGCTCAGAATATAGAGTTTAATTAAAATGTTAGTTTAAGACCTTCCCCCCCCCCCCCCCCCGACATGCTCTAGTGATCTTATATAATTGTTTAATAACCACTAATGAAGTTGTTTCCATGACAGTGAACGACAGTGAACTATCCAGATGTTCCACAGACCTTTTAAAAACAGAACATCAGCCTTACAAATTAAGGTAAAATGCCCTAAGTTTTACTCTCTATAGCTAATGTTATGTAAGAACATCAGAAGTGAATTTTTGCTGCTGCCATTTTAAGTCAAAGTAAAATTCTCTGTTCAAGAGAAAGAATCTCATACAACCCAGAAATGACTCCTACTGAAAGCAAAATAAAAGGTCCCTATGCTGCAGTCCTTGGTCATATCTAGTTGTATTTTAGTTAGTTAATACTCCCTATGAATTTGCAAACCGTATTTTCTCTGTGTGCACCTCTCTGCATAGGGGAAACACCAACATCACCTTTTCATGTGGATTCATGTACCTACCTACATACAGCACAAATGGTTTACCTTTGTTATGTCCAGTCATCACAGTATGATCCCTCTGTCTTTGCAGTAGAATTGTGTGGTCATGGTTGAGCTGAGATTTCTATGAGTCCAGCACTGCCCATTGAAAGGGTAATTAGGATCTTAGGTTCTTAGTGCTCATGTTGCCTTACTTTGGGCAGAGTAATTTAAGTCATGATCATCCTGTCAACGCTGATATGAAAAAGCACTGCTAGGTCAAGGTTAAAAGCAGGGCTATATCTGCCTAGATACACATTTTAGTGATTCATTTCAATTTGCATCCAAACTATACATCCTATTATGCAGAACAAACTGATTCTTTCTAGCTAACCTTCCACTTCTCTGACTCCTTTCTCCAGAGTAAATTGTTGATAAGTCTTCTTCCCTGTCTTTAAAAGAAGATGAGATCAAGTAAAAGAGAGAGAGGGGAAAAAAAAAAAAAAAAAAAAAAAAAAAAAAAGTTCAAGGTAAGGGAAAGGGGTTGAATCCAATCCTACAGCCCGTCAGTCACTCCAGGTACATTCACTTCATGTGTGATCTATTTTCATTTTACAAAGTAGAAACTCTGACAGAGAAGAGTGTTCAAGTCATGATAATCCAATACAAAGCTGAGGAAGAGCCATAGAGGAATTCTCTCTTGCTCAGACAAATCATTTGTTGCAGTACAAAATCAAAACAACCAGTTTAGCTGCTTTTTGAACAGAATATGCACTGGTACAAATAACTATGTAGTACCAAGTAATAATGCCTTGAAGCTGCATGAATTCATTTGAGATTGCTACACTGATAAATGGCAATGCCAGTGAAGTCATAATTACAGCAATGGAAAGGGATACATTATAATTAGCAAAATTATGTGTGGTCTTCACAGCTCTGGCTCTGTTTCTGGAACTATATGTGTTTTTTAAGCAATCACATAGCTCATTAGCTAAACAGTGCACGAGGAATTTGCATCCTAGATGTGTATCAATTAGATTTCCTAATTTATGTCCACAAGGTCTATAAACTTCCCCCTTAATTTATTCAGCAAATTTCACATCTTTTAGACAAGATGTATTGAATCTCAGGGCCTGGGATTTGATTGATCCTAGTGTAGAGGCAATATGTTATCCTGTTGCAGCAATATCTGACAGGCATTTATTATGGATTTTAAAAGGATAAGGAGTTTTGCACAACAGCTACAAAAGTTTGTGAAATCCCTAAAGGTCATATCCAGAGAACTTTGAAACAGAAAATGCCATTCTACTATTAAAAAAATAATGATCTGTTTCAGAACAGAGAAGATCACATATGGTCTGATCCAAAGCACACTTAATAGGATGGGAGTCAGATAATTATGAATTTATATTAACAACATAAGGAGGGCAGCAGGGGGATTCAATTATTATGCTTAATTGGATAGGGAATATCAGAAAGTGCTAGATTAGATTGTAACAGGGATATTTGTAAATAAATATTAAGAGAAATATATTCAGATGAGAATTGAGAATGTAAGGAAAAGAGCAGATCTGGAGTATTAGAAGACAGTAATTATTTATTTGTATAAGATGCTAGGGGCTATTAGCCCAAGTGACCTGTTAGCTTTCCATTTCAGATGTCTGTGTTTTGCTTAAAGTGTTGTGTACTTATCGATTAGTTGCAGCATTACTCTTTCTGCTTGTCCCAAGATGTTTTGTAGTTTTAACCTCTTCGGTAATAATGAATAAAAATTAAATAAAGCCAAGTGCTCGGTGTAAATAAATATATAAGTAATAATGCAGTAAATCGCTTACTTAGGAACAAAGCAAATTTAAAGAACTTAAATTTACCTTGATTTTTTTTTTTTTCTCTCTGTGTCCTTATTTTGAAGATGTAGTGCATTTCAGTTATAAATGAGATTATTACTAAATTAACATGTTTTTTATTCTGCTTGCTTACTATACGCCTTGATATTATAAGCTTTGTATTGTGTCTTAACTGTATTTTGAGTCACCAACAATTTTTTAAGCAGTTTGAAAGATTCTGTAAATTTTATTTGTGAATTTCAAAGCCACCTAAAGACACAGATGCAAAATTACCATGTGTTTCTGGACCTTAATGTGCTCAGATTTCTCATCACCATTAAGATCTCAGTATATATTCAAAACATGTTTTTGAATAAAACTGTAGTTCATAGACTATGTGTGTATTAACTAAATCACAGCCTAGTTTCTGCTTTGCATTCCTTTTATATATTTGTCTGCTCTCTTCTTAAAAGGTTTTTAAAGATGATACTAAGGTAGAGTTGGCTGACTTTGTTCTGGAACAAATGATGTGCACTTACACACCTAGTTTACCAATATAGTGGGTGAGTAGTTACCTCTGCCTAAGCTGTAACAACACTTGTATGCTACTGCTTGGCAGAACTGAGTGTATTTTGCTATCTTGGTTCTAGTAGTCTCTAGTAATCCTCTGAGTTTTCACTAATTAGGGAATTAAATTGGTTTGAAAGTCAACAAACTTCTTGCTCCAGTGCCAAGATTTCCTGAAGATATGTCAGCACTTCTGAAAATATTTTTGATAAAGTGCTTTGCTGGGCATGAGTTGTGGTTGAACCTAGGAGGCAGGTGAGCACCACACAGCTGTTCAACTTCCTAGCTAAAACCAGGACACCATGCCATGGAAAGTAGAATTTTAAAATCTACGTCTCTAAACTTGGCTTCATTTAGCAAAGAACTTCTTGAACACAATGAGGAATCTGAACTTTAACAACCTACAGTCAGCCTTGCCAATTTAGTTGTTTGTCGCAATATACAAACCAACCAAGGAAAGTTCCCTTCCCTTCCCTTCCCTTCCCTTCCCTTCCCTTCCCTTCCCTTCCC
>CM021797.1:4993700-5013330 GCA_011076525.1 Nettapus auritus | reverse complement strand
CATGTTATTCTTTGTTTTCCAAATGTAGTAACTGTAAATCATAACTTACTTATTAGGCCATTACAGGAGAGAACATTTGCCAGGATCTTTAGTGGACAGTCATTTATTACCAGAACTATGACTTCAGGAGTTAGGTACTACTATGCACACAGTGGAAATTTGATTGCTAGTGTTCAGTACATTTTCTTCATATTTTTTCTCAGTTTGTGCTTATAATTGACAGGAAAGATATAAAAAATAAACAATCAAACAAACCACAACAATAAAACAAACAAACAAAGACTCATTGGGAAACTGCTGCCTTATTTTTAATTTGTTTATTTAGTTCTGAAATGGTGTGGTCAACAGGTGAAGCTGTGACTCAGTTCTCATTACTGCACTAGTGTAGCAATTTCGTGTACGCGTTTCTTAATTACACTTGCCAGGTTTTGTCAAGAGGACACTAAATGTTACTTTTTACTTAGAGAAAAAAAAAAAAATCAGAAAAGGTTTAATATAGTGTATGTGGGTGCACACGTATGAAAGAGAGCAGAGTTTGGTCCTTTTTGATGTCTTGCTATCATTGCAGTCCTCTGCAGTTTTAAAGTATTGACAACAAGAACAGGTGTGCACCACCACACAATAAAACCTATCTCTATGACAAGAATATTATAAAGAACTGACTGATTGGCCTATATTTATTGAACTGCATGTTTTACAGATTAATTGTATGCTAGCTTGCTAACTTAAAAAGAACAGTGCCTAATTCAACCTAACAAGTGTAGTTCACCAGAAAGACCTAAAGATATGTTAAGGAGAATGTAAACATTATTAAATGTTCACATTTACTATTTTTTTTCCTTTTTTTTTTTTTAAAAAAAAAAAAAAGAAGTTAACATGTAAGTCAAATGGTACACCTTCATTCTTTCATTTCAGAATGAAAAGAGATGCCAATGCAGTGCCAAATTGTGCTTGCAGGTTGGAGTTTACAATCAACTTTCAAGCTTTCTCTGGCTTTTTCAGTCATTTTCTGTAAACTAATCAGCCTTATTGTGTGCCACAGTTTCTTGGTCAAAATGAATTGTTTGTTGCTTTGCATTGCCCCAAATCATGAATAATCATGAATATTTCCTCTGGGACTGACCATTATCTAAGTAATATATTTATTACTAAAAAAATATATACACAAATTTAAAAAAACTAATGGAGTTTGCAAAATACACAGAGGAAAAGAGTCAAATGAACAGCAGAAAATGGAAAGAATAGCATTCCTACAGTCTATCTGAGAAAAACAACAATAACAACAACAACAACAACAACAACAACAAAAAAAAAAAAAAAAAAAGAAAGAAACTTTTAATAAGATGAAATACACAGCTATACATTTAGAAAAGAAAATTGTAAGCTATGTTTACTGGTTGGAAAACTTTCTCTATTAACTCTAAGGAGCAGGCACTGGGGCACTTATTGTCATCTGATAAGGAGCTCCAGAGTTTCTTTGGATAATAGAGTATTATGAAATAAAATTCAGGATAAAATCAAGGATATTCCATTCTGCCTGTGTTTGGTAGAGGTACTTGTTTGGCAGTGGAAAATTCTGTCCAATTCTGTTCATTCACCAGCATCTGAGATACTTCTTCCAGTGGCTTGTTTTATGTCAAATAGACTGAAAGAAGTATTAAAGTGCATGGAAGAATCTGATCAATTTCCTTTGGAAAAAAAAAAAAAAAAAAATAAATAAAAATGATGCTTTAAAGATGTTAGATGAAGACTGAATGTTGCATCATCGTGAAACAGGATACTACCACAAGTCTGTACACATTGCCCTCATTTATAATTCCTGACATCCTTTATGAGTTCAGTCAGCTGTAGCTCTGCCAGCATTCCTAGCACTTGGCTTTTCCTTACCTGTGGTGTTAGCTATTAAGCTCCCGCTTAGGTTGTTCAAGCCTTGAACACTTTCAATATTATGCTAATATACTCTCTTCTATCTGTGCTGTGCTCCTTTTTGGGTTACTCCAGGGACCTTGTCCTTTTTCTATTTTTTAACTGAAAAAAAGTTTCTATTAAGAGAAGGAGTTTGCAATAAATATTCTCGGTTTTTGTTTTAATTTCTCTCTAAAATAAGATAACACTGCTTGGAATATACAGTCAACCTCTTTTAAAGATTTCAGATGAAATCCTCCTCTCCTATCTTTTCCAAGCATCAAAGGCTTCACACTTTCTGTGTCTGTGTGATCATTCTCTTTCCTGTCCTATCCAGAACACATTCACATCTTTATTTCCACTACTGAGAAGCAAGAGAAATTTAGTTCTGTGACAGTTCCTTCTTATAAAATAAATTTATTCAAAAGGGTTGAAGTTCCCTAATCTTATGTAACCCATTTGCTTTCTGAACAAGCCTGTTCTAAAAATGTTCAACAGAGTAAGGAATTGACAGTTCAGGGAAATTTCTGCTACAAGGAAGAAAGGGCAGAGAGTTGTATCTTAGCTTACTTGACCCATCCTTTTATATATATATATATATTATAACTATTGTAAGTTGTTCATGTAGTTCAGTGACAAATTCTGGGATAAATTCTGGCTTCTCAATCATATTCAAGAAGAGCTTTCTGAATAAAATATAAAATAAATAAATAAAACATATAAAAATAAATTAAAATAAAATAATAAAATAAACAAAACAAAATAAATAAAATTAAAATAAAATAAAAGAATAATCAATCAGATAACTAAGAATAGCATTTGGTGACTTTATGATTAGGCTGTTCCCTAAGGTGTATCTTATAGTGATTTAGTGATTGCTGCTTGGAGAAGGTAATTCCCTTTAAGACGGACCAATGATTTTCTAAGAATGCCATACCAGGGGATTTTTTTTTTTTTTTTTTTTTTCTTCTAGTTTCCCACAAAGTTCATTTTCAATGAAAGTAATCAATACACACAGGATGTGTACAAGAATGGACTCGTGCAGGCATGAAATGGGAAGGAACAACCTATTCTTGTGTTTATCCCCATTCATTTTCAACTTCACAAAAACTGCTGCAAAAGGAAAATCAAATTTGAATTCAAGTTGTTCTGCACAAACAGGAACTTCTTAATCAGTAAACCAAATGTGCAGAATATCTTGGAACAGCCTGATCACTGATTGTCATCAGAAGAAATAAAATATGTTTCCTGCTTTCCACCTCTTCAGCAATTGCTGTCTTGATGGTGATTTAGGTTTGCAAATCCTGCTTCTGCTGTAATACCTGGGTTGAACACTGAGCTGGGGAAACATCTCCCAGGTGCTTCAGGCCTGATACAACACTCCTAATGGTGGGAACTGTTAGTGGTGGCAAACTAATTTCATCGGAACTTTTGGCTTAATTTCTACTTTTTCAGTAGGAATACACAAATAAAATATATGTTGCATTCTTCATTTACCTCTCAGCACATACGTATGATAATGATTAGTCCCAACAATGCATCCAGATAAAAAATACAGAGATTTCTGCTTTTATTCTTATATACAAGTCTGCAAACTTGCTGCCCTGTGAGGTTGTAGTGAGTATCACAAGAATCCATTGGAGAAATAGCAGTCATGAAGCTGTAGAAAGCCTGAGGCTCCAGTTTCTCTTTAATGCCATTCTCATGATGTGGCCATG
The DNA here is from genome assembly GCA_011076525.1 of Nettapus auritus. NCBI lineage: Eukaryota > Metazoa > Chordata > Aves > Anseriformes > Anatidae > Nettapus > Nettapus auritus. The sequence continues at coordinate 5,009,707 of CM021797.1, read as the reverse complement.
AGCCCTGGAAGTGACCCCCAATGGCCTGGGGCTCTCATCCAGACAAGTGAAGGATACCTGTACTCTGTTTTGGCTGGCCTTATTTCCTCAACAATGGTGGCGTGTCTGAAAGTTGAGAAAAAATTATGTCTCATTTGTTCTGTAAGATCATGCTGGCAACCACCATTCACACCCACCTCTGCCTCTCTAAGCTATATATATATCAACTGAGATATATAGGCAATGAATAAACATAAAGATATACATTTATATATACCCCGAGCAATGAATAAATGCTTATACCTGTGTCTCACTGGACAAGCAGAGCCCTCGAGGAGCTGAGTGCCTCTTATAGCATGAAGGGACTAATTTAACACTAATGAGAGATGAGGATATCAGGAAGTGTTTTGGCACAACCACTTCTGGAAACCATCCCTGTACTCTTTCAGGTTTTTCTCATTGACAGGCTGCTGAGGTTTGGCTGTGAGATTCAGTGAGATCACTGATTGAATGGGTTCAGCAGGTGATGATAAATCATATGTATCCTGAGTCCAGAAAATGGGTGTCTGAGCAACTCTCTTCAAGCTTTTGTTGGCACACGGGGGAGGCATTCAAGATGTAGTTGTATGTGAACAGATTTACAGAGGAACATCCTTAATGCCAGGCAATAATATCCACTAATGTTTTGCGGGTAACACTTTATTCTAAATGGCAAATCATTATTGCCTCCTTTGGTATTCGATGTAATAACGTTTATCATGTTGAGTTATTTTGGTATTCATGGGGATGTCAGATGTAATTCCATAGGAATTACTGTTAGAATGAATGCCCACTAAATTACAATGGAATTAATATGAAATTAGATATTACGGTAAAATTATTATCAAAAGAGGTCATCATGATTGATGCGCTGTTCAAATAAGAATACCAAAAAGAATTAAAGTCAGACCTGATTAATCCAAATCAGCTTGCAGACTCCATTTTTATGCAGATTATAACACATTTTCAAACTGATAAATCAGCCAAAGATATTAGCAAGGAGATGCAAGACACTGCCAAGATTTCCAAAGAGCTACATTTCTGTATAGTACAGAATAGGATAATTAAGAAACCAAGTTACTCCTAACACTTAGTTAGAGGAAAATAATAATTATTTTTATCTTTGATTTGGATGACAGAAACTGTTTTGTGCCTTTTCATTTCAAACTGGGAGGAGAAAGCATTGATATTCTGCTGTCTCCTCTGGAATAAATACAATTTGTCTAGTTTCCTATGAATATGGGATAGATTCAGTAATCCAGTCCTGTGTTACTAGTTCCCCTGCAATGAAATTATAAAAAATGCATGACCTTCTGTTCTGTTCTACAACAAGACTGGGGAAAAGGAATTGAGACTACTGGCAGGCAGCTGGGAAAATCAGGCTGGACAGAGACCTCCAAAATATTTATGCTTTTAACACCTATTTCACTTTATTGAGAGCATGGTACCTAACCATTTTAGACCTAACTGGGCATATGGATTCAGCTCTTTGCTCTTCATATGTCACAGCTGGAAACCTGATTTTTGTTTACTGGGTGCTACAATGCCAAAATACCCTTTGACTACACCCAGCTCCTGGATGAAATAAGTTCTTATTTTCATCTCTCAGTGATGCCAGCATTATACACTAATGGAAACACCACACATGTTGCCAGCTACACTTGTTCTTCTGCTATCACTGTATGATGCTTGTCAGGAAATGCCGGATTAGAACCAGGGAAGCTAATACCAAAGTTAGAATTATTGCTCTGCAGGTGGATCTGAGAGCATTTAGCTTAACAGCTTAATAAAAACAAAGGATTAATTCACTTGAAAATGAATCTTTTAAATATTTGATGTACACCATTCACCTCTCACTGGTTTCGGATGGGACTTTCTCTTTTTTTAAATCACTTAAAATCTCTGGGTGATTTCTTTGTCTAAACTATTTTCTTGGAAAGACATTAAGTACAATTACAGGAGAAAATCCTAGTATTTCAAGCTCTGAAAATATAGTACAAGTTACATCTCTGCCAGAAAACAAGAGCCTATGTTAAAAAAAAAAAAATGCTGTAAGAGGGAAAAAAAAAAAAAAAAAAAAAAAAAAAAAAAAAAAAAAAAAAAAAGGATTTAAGCACAGCTTTTCATGCAGACAAATGACTCCTTTGAGCAGGGATTTGTGGCATGGAGATGAAAGAAAATGCATATACTGCAAAATATACAGATGGTAGAAGACATTTTTAAGCTCCAATTACACCAGGTGTTTTATACTTTAATTATTTTTATCTGTCCAGCCACTGAATTAGGGGTTAATTACTGAGAGTAAATAGTCACTTTTAGACAAAGTATCCCATCATTGCTTTTTCAGCTGATCAGCACTGCAGCAGAGAGAAAAACAAACTGCATCAGCTTGGAGAAGACTCCAATATTCCTTGTTTTTGTTAGGGATTCAGCTGCCTCACAAAACTGTTCTCTTTCCACATGGTAAAAGCCTATTTCCAGAGCAAATAACCGCACAAAGGGCTGGAAATCCCTAAAAGGCAGAAGAAAACCTCAGAATTTTATAGTACAAATGGCCACAGATAAAGATGCTATTCCCTACCTCCTTCAGTATTTGATGTAGTTCAGATAAAACTTCCTTCTGGGGTTTGCTGCATTTTTAAGCTTATATGTATAATATATACATATAAGCTTACATGTACATATATATATACATATAATATTTCAAGAAAGGTTTCTGCCTCCATTTTTCATTGTTGATTCCATCATTTTATTTTTTTCTCATGATGAGAAAAATCTCACTAGCAGATTTGGCCTTGAGGTGTAGCCCTTCATCCTTGTAAAAGTTGTTAAAAACTTATGTCCTGTCTCACTATAGAAATGTGAATTATATTCCTGACCAATATATAACTGTATGGGGCTGGTTGTTCCCTGATCATTGGAAATGTGGATGCACACTGGTGTGGGCACCATCTCTGCTCTTTGCTGACCTCCCAGTAATGTGGCACCACATAGAGACCTCTAGTAACAGAGACCAGAAGCACATACAATTTTGCTGAACACATGCAGTGATCCCACATCTCATATTTCCTTTCTCTTGCTTTTTTTTTTTGTTGCGAAAGGATAAAACATTAAAAAGCAATGAATCCATTGGTCAGAATCTAAATATATATATACGTACATCCAAGGGACCTGTCTGGAGCTGGAAGACGCTACACAGGACCTATGTGTGGCTTGCTCTGTTGTAAACCAGCAGCTGAGGGCCAGGCATATTTATCTAGACAAATGGTCTCCAAAGTAAGAGTGCACACATCAGAAAGTGCAGAAGAAAATACATTAGGGTGACTATTTATTTATTTATTTATTTATTTATTACTACAAATAAATAAAATAATTAAAAAGTGTTTATTTCATATATTAGTACAGTAAGGCATGTATATACTTTATTAATGAATATAAATGTATTGGGAACATGGTCAAAAACGTTTACTGATGGGGTACAAAAGCAACAATGTTTTGAGACCACTGTACCATCCTGAATGGTTCTGAATGCCATGTTTGGGCAGATTAATCATTCCACTGATTAAAACTAGCTCACACATAAACACATACAGTGTGGGCATCTGAATTTAAGTGTTTGACTTTAGAGATGATTCCCACAATTTGTTTTAAGGTGGTTAACTGTAAGATGAGACAAACTTCATTGAAAGTAATGTCAAAATATATGGTATCAGTCCTGAGATAATGTAATGTCTTCAGTAGGACCACACTGACCTGTGTTTTGTGAGATGTTACTAATAGATATACTGCTTTCTTTCCTGCACATATTTTTTTTTGTTTGTTTGTTTGTTTGTTTGTTTAGTCTGTAGGGTACTCTAGATAGATATCTTTAAATGTTTATAATATATTTTTCATTTGCATTGAGTATATTTTATATCTGTGCTAAATTGTCAATCTTTAACATATCACTATGAGATGTCTTCAGAAAACCTTTAATGTAAATGAGAGTATGCCTCTTGAATTATATATGCAACTATGAAACCACAGAATTTAATAACAGAATTAAAATCCCGTTGTATTTTTTTTCAGTTCATTTAAAAACCTGTTAATAAGGTTATAGTTCACTACATGTCTATAGTAATTTTTCACAGTGATTAATCTCTTTATTTTAAGCAAAAACATTCCCTCAAAAATATTCCTCTGATATTTTCCTACATATTTTAAGGTATATTTTTTTTCAATAGGAAAAAATAAATTTTCAAGTGAAGTAAAAAATAATGATATTCATTTTGTAAATCTATGCGAAGTGTATTCTAAATCAATAGAATGATCTGTTCAATACAGAAAGGTTGAATTTTCTGCTAAATTCTATAGGTTATAAGTGGGATTTTTTTTTTTTTTTTTTTTTTTTTTTTTTTGGTGTGTGTGTGTGTTTGCTTTTATTTGTTTGTTTTCATCTGATTAGGAAATTCTGTTATATTTTCACAGAAAACTGTTAGTTTTGTCCCACTAAATTATGCAGCAATTTCCAGGAATGGTTTCTACATTATTTTCTAACATATAAGGTTTACATGAATGAATAAGGCACAATTAGGATCAAAGCTATACTCTTATATTCAATAATTTTGTGGTTTGATATTAGCTCCTTATTTTAAATCCAACAAATAAAATACAGTTGTATATTTCAGCCTGAAAAAAAATGTATATAAAAAAATAGAAGTAATATCCCCACTCCACAAGACTATATAAGGACAAGGATGCCTTCTTTTTGAGACACTTATCTTTCTGCTCTTTGATCACCTCTCTGGATCATAGCAGGGTTTGGGAGCTAACTTGCAGACATTAGTTCATAGGAATAGCAAAAAGGAAAGCATTATTCTGTGCCCTCTGACTTATGCAAATTTCTGTCTCAGAGCAGATGGGATGCATGCCCCAAAGTTTGTAAATAAAATGAAAGGAGAGAGATAAAAATTCTTATAGGTCATGCTTTTGTATTTATCAGCAAAGCAGAGATTCATTCTTATTCGCAACAAATCCTCTGCATAGAAGAGAAAAAAAAAAAATATTCTGAACTACTATGTAAATTCAAAAATATCCATAATATGTGTAACAACCACATACTGGATTATCATTTCCCAGGTTACTTTTTACCATCTAGGTCCATGAGGACTGAAAGAAAGATTATTATTATTATTATTTTTTTCCACAACAGCAACAACAACAACAAAATATTTCAATTTTCTTATATATATTTTATATATATATATGAAAGCAAATTAATTAAAAAACATACAAACAAACAAAAACAACAAAAAACCTATTTGATAATGACTACTGCCTCAGATCTTGAACCCTATGTCCAGCACAGCAATAGAACTTACCTATGTCCCAAAAGCATGACCCCAGATCTGCTCTTCTAGTTGTTAATGAAAGGTACTTGGAGAAAATAATATATATATATATATATATACATATATGTATATATATTTCAGTGGGGATGGTATTACTACAGCAAAATAAAAAGTAAAGAGATCTGTTCCTTTCTTCCAGGGATGTGACAAGCTGTGCTACCAACCTGAGCCTCAGAATGAAAGAAGCACTCTATGTGCCAAACCTAGGACAAAAGAAGTTACTTTTAAAAAATGATTTATTTATTTATTTTTAATGCCACAGCAATTACTGTATTTTGGAGCTGTTGCAAAAAAGTGCCTGGAGATCAGTGGCAGGGTACAAATAGACAAAGAATCACAGATTAGTTTGGGTTAGAAAGGACCTTAAAGCCCACCCAGGGACAGGGACACCTCACATCAGACCAGGTTGCTCAAAGCCCCAACCACTCGGGTCTCAAACACTTTCACGGATGGGACATCCAGAGTTTCTCTGGGCAAGTAGCTCCAGGTCAAGGCTAGGCACAGACACCTTTTATCCTTTATTTACTTTTGGCTTTTGGAGAAATTCATTATCCACATCCAGGCTTTGCTAGGTAACTGTTCTATATTTACTAAAGCCAGAAAGGATATTTTCGATGTATTTTAATGTGTTTACTTTCCTTTGTATAGAAAGCCTTACTTTTGTTCTTCAGCTGCACCATGACTTGTTTAGCTTTAGATGTGACAAAAAATAAAAAATAAAAATAAAGTATTGGTGCTGTGTGTTTTAATGAAAATATATTTCAGTTAAGCCTGGAATCATCTTCAATAAAAAGATGACTTGCCTACTCCTAAAAGCAAAACAAATAACTCTGGGTGCTATTTCTGGAAGTGTTTAATCTAAATGTCACTCCTACCGGAGCTCCATTTTATTGTTTCCACAAAATTTTGTTTTTTAAAAAATAATAATTAAAAAAGCTTATGATCTTACTTGTTATTTACATGAATGAAGAAAGTCCCAAGTACTTGGATATTTATATTTTGAACCAAGAGAAGTAAACTGAAATGAACAAACATCAGAATTTTTCATTAAAATATTATCTGGGGGGTCTTCATTTCTTGAGTTTAATCCACCTCTAATTAGCAGAGTGTTGCCATGCACAGCATGGGCAGCAAACTGCAGGGCCTCCATGGGTTATTTAGAAGAAGCTTGAAAAGACTGTCAGAATAAACAGATGCTATTGCACATCAAAGCCAGTGATTTTCTATACCATTTCACCACATAATAGGTTTGACTCAAAAAGCCTGCATGAAATTGGTTTCACTCCTACCTATCTGGAACCAGTTATTTGAATAAAAAGACCAGTTCTACCAGTTAAGTATCCCTCTGGTGTGCTGGGATAGAGAAGAGAACACTCACTGGCTGCACTAGAAAAGCTTTTAGGAATGAAACAAAACCAGCCTGAACGTGAACATCTCTGAGGTGGCAATCCTGCTTCTTACACTTGTCTCATTCACTTTCTTCTTTCTGAGAAGTTATAAAAAGAGAGCAACTCTCCATCCAGTGGTTGCCAAAGCAGGGTGCAGACATCCCAGGCTCTGTGTAAGACAGTTCATTGACTGAGGTCTAAATATTAGAATTTCAGAAGTATGTGTCTATAATTTATAAATACTGTTGTGGTTGTGTTCTTCTTAAATCTTCTTATTGATGGAATGCAAGATCTAAAATGTTTGGTGACCGCTGTTTTATTACATTGTACAGACTTTTAATTTCTAGGTAATTCATACATTTCCATGACACGTGAAGAGCATTTTGTATAGAATGTGACCTTGCTTTATCTTGATCTGTATATGTGAAATGTGCCATGTGTGCCAGTTATGGTAACTAATAGGTGTAGGACTCTGTGGAAGGAGTGAGACATTTGCATACCAGCATAGTGCTGAGTAGATGTTAAGGAGTTCATAATTTTTGTGAGGAACTGTAGTGAGAGAAATGCACCTTTATTTTGGTATTTGAAGTCCAGATTCAGTTATCAGCGAGGAAAAGGACAAATATTCTATGACTGAAGTATTTAGCCTCTTCATCTCTCACAATGTTTCAAAATGGAACATAGCTTTGAAAGATGCATTTAAAATTTGAACAATACATTTTATTTAACCATATAAAGAACTCTTGTAATTATACTATTAATTTCACTGGTGAAATTTCTTCATGTTAACTCCCATCAATTAATTTAGATCTCTAATGTACTCAATATTTTCTCTGAAAAAGGGCTGAAATACCATGAAAGATTTTCAAATGTCACAAGCTTTGACCAGGACTAACTGTTCTATCTAACATACGCTCTACAAAATGCAGGTTGAACAAATACCCACACCTCTCTATCACAACTCATAGTAAAAGAGGACAAACAGGGACATAGGTAAAGACAAACCTCTTTTAGCTGAACTAAATAAACACACACACACACACACACATACACAAAGTTACCAAAGGAACTAACTGCATGGCTTAGAATAAATTTCCATGTGGAAGACAAAGGGCAGGTGCTTTCAAACTCAGATACACAAATTTGTATATTGATTCAACTTAAATAAGAACAACAGCTGATTAAATTAATTTCAATTCCTGCTTTTTTTTTTTTTTTTTTTGACTTTGCTAATACTGAAAAGGGAAAGAAGTGCTGATGAGAGGTGTGTTATGTGCTATTTATATCCTTGCTAAAGTTTTTGCAGGACCTTCTCTGGAGGTGTTCAGCTGACTTTGCAGATCTGAGTGTTTGGAGATGACTTCCGAAGGACCATGCATAATTTTGGCCCATTGAATTCGACCAGTTCAATGAAGTCAAATTGCTGAACATATTGAATGTTTACCCATTATGAGCTTAAGTGTCCTGAAAGCAGATTTTGAACTGGTATATAGAAGAGAAGGCAAGATTAGAAACCCCAAACAAACTGCTTGTGTATTATAACTAATGTAGAGAGAAGTAAAGTATCTCCATAATTCCTGTTGCCTTGATCTGCTTTCCTAAATTTACAGTTCTTTTAAGGAAAAGGAATGCACTGTTGTCCCTTTCTAGGACTGAAGTTCACTTTTTGCGCTCTAAGTGCATAAGAAAACAAAACAGGACTTTTTTTTTTTTTTTTTTTTTTTCTCTAATTCTATAGATCTTCATTACAATTCTTCTAGTACATGCAAATCTTTCTAACATTTGTTGCCCTGTGATTAAAACTGGTCAGAAAATTCTCTTCCTCTGATTTTTAGCAGAGAAATAAAAAAAATATACCAAAACAAATCATTCTGCTTTTGTAACATGGCTATTACACTATGTGCATATGGGATTATCTGATGCTGTTGTTCTCTTTCACCAATGGGATTTCATATAATTTTTCCTCCACAAAGTAGGGAAGATACTGTATTTGATAGTTCGATGGACTTTTTTTTTTTTTTTTTTTTTTTTTTTTTTTACCATGTCATTTATTTAGAGGACACACCAATACCAAATGCAATTTATTAGGGTCATGAGATTCCTGAATTTTTAGCTTCATTTAGCTATAGAGCTTCTGAATCAAGTATTTCTCAGGGGTGGCCAAAGTATAATCCCTTATGCCTTAGTACACTCAGGTCCCAATATCTCTAGTTATTTATATTTTTATGATTGTATTTCTCTGGAGTTTTTCAGCAAGAGCAAAACAAGTTAAACCTAGAAAAAATATGCTAATGCTCTAAAACATACAAATAAGCAAGAACACAAACAGAAAAACACAGGAGGACTAGACATTTTATGTCATAAAAGAAAACAAAACTATTTTCCAATGATAATTTTCATTCAAAAATGAAATAATTGGTCTAGAACTAATCTGAGTGGCAGAAGATGTTGGTGAAATATACAGAGCAGATGATACAACTCAGAGAGGAGTGAAAAATCTACCAGATGGCCATAAAAAGATGACACATTATATTTCTGATCCCACCAACCAATGCTGGAGGATTCTTGGTTTACCTTTCTGATAGAGTGATTAGGAGATAAGAATCCTGCAACTTACTTCAGATATGCTTTTGTGTTTTGTACAGTTTTCCTGACAGTCCTCAAATAATATACCAATGATAATTTTACAACTGTGAAATTGCATACATGTGTATATGTGCAATTGCACATGTACAGATAAATTTGAATATATTTATATTATTTATATATGTATGTATATAATTGCATATATACATATATATATACTTATACATATGTAGTTATGTGATCTACTATGAGACACTAGATAAACTAGAGGCTAGAGTTGCCACAGAGGTCAGATTTATTTATTTATGTATTTTTTGAGAATAGTAGGCACATTTTTTGAATTCATAAAATCTTTTTTTTTTTTTTTTTTTTTTTCTGTATGGGTGATAGATAGTTTTAATCCTTGTCTTCTACATTACTGTTACTCACCCTATTTCCCCAGACACGTTTAGTTAAATGACTATCAACAGCAGACGATTAACGTAAGGGGACAAGGGGATGAGTCAAAACATAAATCTGACTATAATGCTGTCTTCAGCAGAGAAGAGAATATCGACCAGCATGACAGCTTCTGCAAACTAATTAGCAAAGCAATATTCCAATGTAATTGTGAAACAAGCAATATCTTTTTCCCCTTTACTATTTTAGTTAATGGCCATATATTAAAAGAACATGGAAAGGACAAAAATAGTAATAGTAATAATCTCAAGCATGAAAGCAACCCAAACAATAATTCTACTGTATATTGAGCAAACAGTGCAAGAACCTGGAATTACTTCTGTGGCCTTTTATTACCATTACCTCTTACTTCTGTCCACATTCATCACCTTCTATATATGTAGAGAGAGAATGTTTTGGGTTGTAAGAGATATTAAAGATCTTTAATTCCAACCCCCCTGCCATGAGCAGGGACACCTTCCATATATATAAGTACTTTTTTGGTCTAAATTCTAAGGAACTTTGATTTGGGTACTCAAAAAACCATTTCTGATTGTTTATTCTTCCTTCAGATACAAAATTGTTAACATGCTGACTAACTACAACATATCCCAAAGAAAGAGGCACAGAACAGAATCAGGTAAGATTTGTATCTGTTTTCAGAGAGGAAATGTCCAGACAGAAGAGAGATCATGCTAGTCCTCTCCAAGTTAGGAAATCTAGTAAATTTTAATTCTGATAGATAACAAAATAATAATAATAATAAAGAAATGAGTAATACAGTATGGGTCCATTAGTGCTGTTTTACTAGATTTTCCAAACAGTAATAGTATTCCCCCAGTTCAGAGACAGTGAATCAATGCTTGCCTCTCCTTGTTAGCATGCTCTGTATATCAGGACTGAATGCCATCTAATTCATGAATGTAGATGTAGATACCCAGCACCAGTATAGGGGGTCCATTCAGCAGTAGAACCTAAGGATCCTGAGTTACAATCCCCAGTCACATGTATGAGACCTTGCCAAATCTGAAACATGGCTTTAAGGTTGTGAGGAGAGTAGTTAATGTGGTGTAAAACTGAACATTAATTCTTGACAATAATGTTGCACATTATAGACACTGTAGAAGGCATTAATGTTATTTACTTCAATTTTGGGTATGTAAGTAAAGCAATTATTTCTTGTGAACTTTAAACTTAGATTAATGTAGGAACTTTAAATGTTTAAACTTAAAACTATTTAATTAGATGTTTCTATGTGTTCTTAAAGTCTGATGGACATAGAGACTTATTTGAAATGGAGGTTCAAGTCAGTAAAGACTTATTGTCATCAATGGGACCATGAACCATATCTATGATCACTTTGGTTAACAAGCAACAGAAGGACATGAATAGTTTGCTGAGCACTGGGCTTTGGTTTAGACATGAAATTTTCGTGGGATCTATAATACTGATTATCTACAAGGAACACCAAAGATATATTTAATGGCATTGGGACTCTGAGGAGCTTGAAATTCAAAACTACTTAAACCTGAAGTCATTATTCATGTGAGTAGTTATTACTCTGAATAATATCAAATGGGAATACTTGTCTTTGCAGTTAATATTTCCACATTCTAAGCAAAATGCATGATAATTAGGATTCATTCTGGTAAATATAGCTACTCTAGCAAGAATTTGTATGGCTTAAGTTAGACAACTTCAGTCCTCATGTGAATATATATCAGAAGATTCGTCACCATTGTAATTGGCACAAACCTGTTTTTAGCAGATATTTTCATTTTTACAACATAAAATACTGCAAGTAGTAGTTAACATACAGAAGGAAATATCTCTAGATTTGTTCTCAAAATTTGGGATATTTCATATTCTCAAATCACAGTTCTAATGTTCATGAATTGACAAATGTCACAGTTCAAAGATGCAATAAATAATGACTTGTAAGGTTGTAATACAACTGTATTTCCCAACAGCTTCACAATGTGAGTGCTCTTTTATCTTAATTATTTTTGATGGGGAATGCTATTTTTATGAGATGGACAAAAGGATTTCCTTTTGAAGAAGCTGAAAATCTCTGAAAAAAATTATATTGGCCGGCTTGTCAATTAGTGTCAGCTGTCATAACTGTGCAGATATTGACAGAACTTAGCCAGTTCATACTGGTATAAAATCTTCTCTTAAAAATTAAACACAATGCAGAACACAGAAAATGACCTCGTCTCCTTTTAAGTATATTTATTGTAGTTCTCTAATCACACACTAGATTTAACAGCAGTGCAGTCACAGCTGAATATAATATCAACTCCCAAATTACAAACTATAATGCTATATTAAGATGTTTTTATTTCAGATTCTAAAAATTACATATTCCAAGATTAAAAACAAAAACAAAAACAACTTAATAACTTCCCCCTAAATTAGTTAAATGAATTTTCCAGGCAATCCAGCTTGATAATGAGACAAAGATGGCTTTGTATCTATTTGCATTAAATCACTGGATTAATACTCTCATCACCTCTTCCAAAGAAACATTTATCTGACACTAGCTAATCTTAGGCCTGGAAAACACAAATCAATATATGTTAGGAATAAGCAAAACTATGTCATTGTCACCCTTTCCTCCTCTACTATTCTTTTTGGTATTGCCCCTTTTAAAGCTGTTTGTAATCTTCCTGCTCCGTATTTTACCAGAACTTGAATTTCTATCCTGAAAGGCTCCAGTCTTCATCAAAAGCTCCTGGCCCTCAGCAAAATAAAATGCTGTTCCTTACTGATCCACTGAACAGATGCAGCAGAGACAGCAAAAATGAAAACATTTATATTGCTCTTGTGCTGCTCTAAGCTTTTCACAAAAGCACCCGTGCTTGAGAGATTTTCTTTTGGGGAAGAATCTGATTAATTTACCCATGTAAAATAACACTGTGCATCAGCAGAGATACCAAAGACTTCATTAGGATGAGACCTGTCCTGCAGACATCACATCTGTCCCAGTGAGCAAATATCTATTCTTCTATTTTTATTTTTAATTTTTTTTCTAAAATTACTTCCACATGGGTGTTAAGCAAGTGAATATTGAGCTAATTCAACAAGTTCATTTCTATTTTGATCAGCAGGATCTAGCTAGAATAAATAAATAAATAAATAAATAAATAAATAAATAAAATTATTCAGCTCTTATTATCATGGTTTCCTATTCAAACTTGTGACCAAAAATTTCCATATTGCTATACCCAACCCATGACATCCTCAGATCTTTCCAGGAGTTGAACAATTTTTAATCCGAGTTACCTGATAACATCTGACTCTGTATGCATAGCTTTTCATGAGCACAACCTTATTGACAAGCACTTTCAAGATCAACATCTTACTTCTTATGCAGGGTCATGTCACTTCTTAATGTATATTAACAATTATAAAACCTGGTTTCATACCAAAACCAAAGCACGATCATATCCTTCTTAACTAAACTGGAAGAAAGTACTATTTAACTCACTTCACAAGCAATCAAGTAAAAAATCTTATAAAGCATCCTAAGGAAAGAGGAAGGAATCTTTAGAGAGGTACTGCAGAGACAAGAGGGAAAGTAAAGCCTGAATAAAGATCTGAGTCACCATCTCTAGAAGTCTTCAAGAAATGTGTAGATTTAGAACTTAATAGCATGGGCTTGTTGTGGACTTTCGTACTCTATCACCTTCCTAGGGACTGCGGTGAGGTTAACCTGGCCCTTATTCTTGAGATTGTACTTCTAAAGGACAGGATTGACATTTACTTACTTCTAGTCACCAAGATCCTCACCTGATCACCATGACCTTTTGAACATAATTCAGAGGGGCTTCATAAGGAATTACAATCAGGCAGCCTGTGGCAGACGCTCATAAAACTACCTATGTTGAACTGCTCTCTACGCCTGACCCATAAACTTGCAATTGGCTCATCATCTGCTTTTAGGCAGCACTCCATGTTTCCACTGTTCTCTCCCATCACAGGTAGCTCCCCGTTCTATCAGTCTTTGCCTGTCCTTCATAGAGAGCCTGTACCCATTCATGGCAGAACTCCAGGCATGTGAACTATCCCACTGTAACTCATGACTCCACTGAGATAGTAGTCCTACAACTGCACACAGTCTTCTTACTTCCCCCTACTTGTTCCCCATGCAGCATGCAGTAGTGTACAGGCACTTCAGAGATGCACCCTGTCATGCTGATCTCCCAGATCAGCATGTAAAGTCTGAAACAAAACAAAACAAAAGTATGCAAAATGAGAGGATCTTCAGTCATACTGTTGTCCTGCAGGCACTGCCTTACTGGAATATGCTTGAGGTACATCCTCTTAAATCCTGTTTTATTCATTAGGAGGTCTCTTGTCTACATCATCCTGCAACCTTTTCTTGCCAGGCTGGTCTGCCACTTCTTCACTTGTACCCCTAGGTTCATCATCTCTCATCTTGTTGTTTTTTAGTTTAAAGTTCTCCTAACCAGCTTAACCTGCCTGTTGGGAAAGATGAGATTTGTCTTATTTGACTTATTTGTCTCTTTATAAAAGTCCTCAATCCTCATAGAGGGTCCCATGGTCATGAAAACCACAGCCTTGTTGCCAACATCAGCTGCACAACCTATCTGTGATGTTCAGGATCATTCTGCTCTGCCTCCAGCACTTTCCCCTCAGAATCATGGAGAAAGCAAATCTCACCAACAGAATAAAGGATAAAAATACCTGGGTATTTTTCCTTGATTATTGCCGCCAGAGTCCTATGCCAGCTCAGTTGCCTCACATTGCAGAAATGTAACCTACACAATCAGTGCTTCACCCTGAACTTTGGCTCTGCTATGCAAGACAATTACAGTTTTCAAAAGGGCTGAAAAAAAGTTCCAGGGGGAGCTGAACTCTCTTAGAATTGCTTAAAAATTATCCAATTGTATTTATTCTGCTTCAGGTTAAATGTCAGAAATTGTATGTGATTTGCTTGTAAAAGTCAAGACATTATAAATGAAAACAGAGCTCTCAATATTCACCTATAAATCACAGATCTGCAAGTCTTCACATAGGGCAGCTATTCCACAGCAAAAATAATGAAAAAGAAAATTCCTTAGTTCTCAGATTTCTTCTGGAAAATTTAGACATGAAATCTATCTAAACTGGTATGAACTGAGATCATTTTGAGACAGTATGGAAATATCCCTTTAATCTGAGCTATTTCAAACAGTGATGGTAAATAGATTTTGAAGTTTCATATGGAAAATACCCTTTGTAAATTATCCCTTTTTATTAAGAAGAACCAGAGCTGAAACATTGATTATTAGATAAGTATTAGGTCTAAATTAAGACTGAACAGAAGGAAAGAGATCACAGAACACATGAGTAGTCCACACATAGGGAATAGTGTTGACATTATTTCTGGTGAGGAGTTCTGGGGTGGTCTTGTCATTCATGAATAAATTAAGAAGTATATAATAATAAAAACTAAGTCCACCAATAAGACTTGTTGTTGGGGAGGAAAACAGTGTCCTAAACAACTCAAATACAAACATGCATTCATACATGTATGCATGTACATGTATACTTACGTTGAGGTATGCATGCATGTATATCCTGCTTGGTTGCATTTGTTGTGTTACCATTTAAATCCAGAAAGAAATCCAAACCAGTCTCCTTAGCTCTAAACAACTGCAGTCATATATATATATATTAATTATTATTTATGTGTTTACATACATGCACATTTATATGTGTATATACATATATATGTGTTTATAAAAAAAAAAAAAAAGAAAAAAATTATGAGGGGGATCCTTCAGATAGTCCATAAGCCTGTACAGATAAACCATAACCCATGAAACCATCTCCATGTTTGTACCCATGTGTCACTAATTCTTGTCCAGACATGCTCAATTTTTGGTTGATCTCTGCACCCTTGTGAGACAAATATAGAGCTTAGAGCCACAAGTACAATGAAAAAAAAAATAATAATAATAAAAAAAAATGTCCCCTTAGTAACAACCCATTCCTGCTCACATGGTGCTGCTATTGATTATACAGGGAGTTGGACTTGGTTCTCAATAACCGCACATACACATTGACTGACAAAGAACAGACTAGTTTACCGGCCCTACTTATTAAAATAAAACCAGAAGAATGAAATGTAATCTGCCTTGTGGAAAAAGTTAACCAAGAAAGAAGTTGAATGACTACA
>CM021797.1:4964215-4988700 GCA_011076525.1 Nettapus auritus | reverse complement strand
TTTTTTTTTTTTTTTTTTTTTTTTTTTTTTTTTTTTTTTTTCTCTAGCATACTGCAGATCTGGCTCTGAAAGCACAGACTGGCAGCAGTGTCATAAGAAGGATAGGAAAGCACAGTGAAACAGGTAGTTCTTCCTGAGCTTCTGCTGAGCTCAGGACTCCTGCATGCCCCTGTCATGGGATGTCATGTGCAGACTGTCATATGGAAGGCTGGTAGCTACCACTTTGAAGAAGGGAGTTAGCACTAAGAAACTTTGATTAATAACTACAGTTAATTACTCGGAAATCCCCACAGGATATGCCACTGAGTGGGTAACATACTTAAGAAAAGTAACCACAGCCTTCCTGAAAAGGTCTACCTTAGTTAGATCTGATGTGCAGGGAGATGGAAGAACACCTCTGGATAAGCTACAAAAAGTAGCAGGTGACTTGGTAAGAAATCTAGAAGCTACAAGCCTGTGAAAGCAAAATCAAGAAGCCAGTGACCTGTAAGACTATATTAAAATGGAGTCTTAAATGTGGGTGTATGAAAGATGTATCTTAATAAAATAGAGGAAAGGAAATAAGGGTTAATGACTGCTGTAAATTCCCACTGACCCAGGATCAAAAATCATATCCTTGGCTCACCTCCTTGAGACATCACAAATTCCCATAGAATCCCAGTGGGATCAGACAAATAAAGAATCCAAAATATGGAAACTGATACATCCTATAACTGATCCCTGCTTCAGACATATCAACACTTCCTGTGACATTAATAATGGAGAATATTGTGGCCTGTGGGATGGATAGGTTTGGTAAGGGATTCTGTAGCAGAACATACAGCTTAAATGCACTTCAGGGTAGGAGGAAAGAGGCTGAGAAAGAAATCTTCAGTTTTTGCTTAAGACTCTATTCCATGAGAATGCCTACAGTTAAATACATACTTTCAGGTCTGTTTAACTGGAATTAGAAGTGAATGAATATTGTCCCTGGATAAATTGATTCATCAATAAATAGTTTGCTGCTAACAGAAAAAAAGTGAATCTTGACCAGGGTTCTACTCTTCAAAGTGTATTGTTATCTGTATAGGCATTTATCTGTAGTCTGCATTGTTTCGTCAATCCTTTCTATAGGAATTAGTTACGTGAAAATTTTGTGTAGCCTATAAACTCTCCATCACAATCAATGAATACCATGCAAGGCCAAATTAGGAAGCTGTCGTGGATAGTGGAACGCATGATGGTAATGTGATAGTGCATTATTTCTTTTTAATACACAAAGATAACTGCAGTGAGCTTTTAGTTTTTTTTTCAAATAAAGACTAGAATTGCAGTGGTATATTCATTTCTCTCCTCTTGCTTTAAGAGTTACAAAAAGGACAGCACTGGTGAGTAGGGTATGGTGGAAGAAAAGCCTGGAGTTCTGCTGTCAGACTGCATGGATAACTGTGCAATGTTTTTTGTTGTTGTTGTTGTTGTTTGTTTGTTTTATTTTGTTTGTTTGTTTTTAATGGCAACTTGTTCTAGGCTCTTAATATAGACAAATATTTTTCTCTAAAAACTATCAGCTATTTCCCATTCTTTTCTGTTTTCATATATAAGACATTAAAACTAGTAAAATAAAGAAGTCAGGAATAAGAATATCATTGTTTGCTCTAGAGAAATACTGCAACAAGACAAGATGATATCACCGGGTTAAACACTTTTACCTTGAATTGGGCATGAATAATTCAAGCCTTCAAATTATTGTTCAGCCACATAACCTTGTCTGTCAGTCAGCAAAGGCCACTCTTTCTGTCCCTGTCCAAATTTAATAGGTGTTGATAACCCTCCTTTCCACTCTACCTTTTCTGTCTGAGACTTAAATTTATATGGACATGCTGCTTAGCTGCAGAGTCTTGTGTCTGTGTGGGTCTCCACCTGACAAACTTTGTCTCTTCCTATTTCATCAGGGACTATCAACAATCAAGATACATGAAAGCTTTGCTGATTGTCCATTATTCAAGTAATAATGAGATGTCTTGCTTGCGTTTGCTTCTTTCACAGAGTAAAAAATCCAAAATAAAATTATTTGCAAACTGTAACATCACCAAATGATACTGTGGTTGTAAAATTTACAAAAATGACAAAACGTATCTTGTAAAAATTTGCAATTCTTATTTCATTAGTTCTTTAAAAACACTGCTGGGATCCAAAGAATAGTAGTGATAATCTTTCAATTTATAATTATTCCAGGTTTAGATTTTATATAAAGTATAACAAAAAAAAAAAAAAAAAAAAAGAAAAAAAAATTAAAAAAAAGAAAAAAAATGTTTTCAGGATTTGCCGTATTTTACATTGAAATAGAAAATCTGATCCTATTCATGTGCTTGTGAAAATGAGTTGAAAAAAAAAACAAAAACAAAAACAAACAAACAAACAAACAAACAAAAAACAAAAAAAAACCAACAACCTACTAGTTTTTGGCTCAGATATAACCCACCAATCAATTAGCTTGCTTAATTTGAATATAAGATGACATAAAACTGTTTGTTGTTATGTTTGTACAGCAATTCTCATAATAGGGTCCTGGCCCACCACTGGGATTCCTATTGACAATGACAAAATAAAGACCTTATCTCGAGCGATCTCTCGTATATCAGAGCAAATTCACAAGAAATCAAAGGCAACGAATCAAATCTGAATTAGGATCTGCATCAAGACAAAAAGGAAAAAGAAAAAAAAAAAAAAAAGAAAAAATGTCCTATCTCTGTGTATTACAGTGCCTACAAACTGTGTTCAGATCTCCACATTTCAGCTTTAAAATATCTTAACAAATTTACTTTTTTTTTTTTTTTCTTTTTTTTTTTTTTTTTTTTTTCACATTTTGAGTGGGACAAAGGAAAGGAGGAATATCGTCAAATATGATTTCTGTGATTTATGCCTTTGTCTGGTTCAACAGCCTGGGGACTTCAAGGGTCATCTAGTTTATCATGTAGTAGTAACATGACCAAGGATACCTTTAGTTCTGGTTATCTGGTTATTCTTTAGTTCTGGTTATCCCCAGGATTAGAAAATAAGAGAGATATTTTTTACCTGTTTTAGGCAATGACAAACCCCAGATTGGTTAAACCTTGAAATATGTCTCTGTTGCCTTTTTCCTGATCCATTTATACTGGCTGTGCATGTCCTCTTCAAGTTCTGGCAAGTCCAATTCTTTTGGGGTTGTAACCAGAGAGTGGTTCTGGCTCTTCAGACTTAATGCAATAGAGCAGCAAGGCTGTAGTGAAAGTTTTTGCAGCTTCCCTTCAATGCTTTTACTGGCAAATAAAATAGGAGACAATCTGTATTACAAAATACTTCATTGCTCATTTAAGACCCAACTCAATTATTAGGTTGTAAACACGTTTTTAACCTATATTACATGGCTTTTAATAACAGCTGTAAATTTATCAGCCTATTTGGAAGCAATTCAAGTCAGAGATGTGGAGGTGAGCAATGTGGGAGAGAGAGTAAAAAGGTGCAATGCTTGGCTTGAAGACAGAACTCCAAATTCTTCCAAAAGAGCAGAAAAGAGTAGTAAAATATTTTTGTTGCTGTTATTGTTTCAAAACCTTCTCACAGCCTACCAATGAAGATAAAACATACAATCTAGTCTTGCATTTTTTGTTTGGGACCACCTGTTAGGGAAAATATTAATTTAATCACCTCTTGACGTCTTCAGTTTCAGGCTGGATAATTTTTATGTATTTAGGTTTGGTGTGTGTTTGTGTGTTTAAGCTATACTACAAGGAAATTTAGGTTTGTGGTATAAGGGAGATGGGATAAGATTATTTCAATTGTCAACCCACTAGAGATTCAAACTTTTGGAGTTCTGACCTTACAGCTGCCTTACAGGTCAGTTGAAAACCATTAAGCCAAGGTAAAAAGGTGTCATCAAAATTTCTTAAATTAATATTTAGGCTGTTAAACACCTTGGCTGAAAAATGAAGACCAAAAAGCTCTATCAGACCTCAGAGACCCCACCTTACTCTTCAAGCATCCTCTCATTCAGTTGTTAAGCTGCAGTGTTTGAGGCCAATGGAATGGTCCACCTTTACATTATTGATAACAAATTCAGTCCTTTAGTATAAACATTTGAATTTAGGTGCTTTTCTCAAAGGAAAATAAAATTGCACGTGACGAAATAAGAACTCGTGTTTCTAAATAAAAAGAAAATGCTCAGTGTGTGACTTCATAGACAAAACAGTGAAGATGATTGCCATAGTTAAATAATAATGAGAAAGCTTCATTTTTGTTTTCTGTATGTCATGTTAGACCTGTAGATTAACTTGAGATGCAAGAGTGAATTTTCTCTAGAGAAACCAGTCTTTCTTTATAGTTGATGCTTAAGGTGTAACTAAAAGTAGACACCATTGTCAAACAGCTGTCAAGATGCTGGAAGCAATAGCAATTAGAAATACAGAAGGTGAGCTAGGAAAAGAGGAACAAAAAGTCACCTACCATACTAAAAGGCAGATATATATATATATATATTATTCAAGGAATAGACAAGTGTTCAAAGGAAAGAATTTCAATTTGTAACTAAAACTGAAAGAGTAGGAAAAAGGGAGAGAATACAAAGTTAAAAAAAAAATGAGAAAAAAAAGTAAAATAAAAAAGAGTGAAAGAAAAAATAGAAACAGAAAAAAAAAAAATGAAATCAGAAGTAGGGAGTAGAAAAAGGGGACAAAAGAAATATATTTTTCATCTGTATTACCCAAGCTTATGACCCAACCAAATACCACAGAGACTGCATGAAAAACAGAATAACCAAAAGAGGAAAAGTACAAGTATTGGAAGTAAGGAAACATTATAGTTACCTGTGTAAGGGCATAAAAAGTCTAGGACAGAAGTACACCATGAAGCATGGAAATCCTTCAGACTAGTGCGGCTTCCAAAGCCTCTTCTATTTAAAGATAAAGTAGAGAGGAAGCAGTGAACCAAAACAAGGAAAAAATTACAAAATCTCAGCCTCTGAGGAATCATCACCTTTCAATTAAAAATAAACCCCCAGACTTAAGATATGTCCCTTGAAGTGGAAACATAAGCACTGAGATGTCAAGCTTCAAAGTATCCCATTCACTGTTAATTTTTCTTTTTATTGTTATTGCATTATGAGATAGACCTTAATGTTCTGGTCTTATTTTTCCCCATAAGTACAGATTATTTCTGCACTTATGATGGGGAATCATAAGCATACATCACACCTTAATTTTCAATAACATTTTATTCTCCCCTGTACATTGTGCAGGCCTAGAGCTTATTTACATCACACTATCCAAAACGTCCATAATTTGTCAACTGTTTGTGGACTTTTCCATGATTCTCACTTCTGTATTGTCCAATTGTCTAGCACACATACACAAACTCACCTTTGCAACCTCTCTGGAAGGCAGGACAGATTTTTTTATTCTCTTTGAATATGATATTGAGATAAACCACTGGAGGTTATTGATGTGTAATGCTATTCAAGAGTCTGTTTCAGACCAAAAACCAACAACAACATCAACAAAATATCACAGGAGTTTCTCTGTTAAATTAATTGGATTTTGAATTGCCATGTGTATCAAGAAATTGCCATCATTTAATTTACATCCATAGAATTCTTTGGTTTACACCAGCTCAGAATACTTGTGGGTCGGCTAGTGCAATACTGATGTTGTTATTTTATGCTGTGCAATACTTAAGGGAATGTTGAAAGTTATCTCTCTAATAATAAAATCTAACTAGTATTGTAACAAAAACAAAAACAAAACAAACAAACAACAACAACAACAACAACAACAAAAACTGAAAGATGTGGTTGGGCAGTAAGACCAGCCAAGAGGAGTTTGCATGCAGTCTCCCTGTTCTGCAGATAAATTGCTGACCTTTCAGTTTGCTTGCTCCAGCAAGAAAATTGTTGAGTTCACCCTTACAGACACTACCTAAAGAGACTAAATTCAGGACAGCCTCATGTAACCCCATCACTCTGAATTGCTTGAAAGAAATGAATGCTCACAAAGTGATGCACCTGGCCATATGTGACAAGATTAACTCTTCACATATCACATGACAGCTAGAAATCATCTTAACTAACACACATGTCTAGAAGCTGGTTGTTTAAGCTAAAACAGGTGTCTATGCTGTCTCTGTTGTCACATGAAAGACAGACGTCAGAAAAGAGTGACTTATCTGAAGTGAGGTGCCTTGCATCAACACAACTTCTCTTAGCATGTACTGAGATACTGGTCCATTATAAATAGTACAAATACAAAACTCCAGAGAACAGTTTTGTCAGTTTCCTTTAAAACCTCTTCCTCTTTTAAATTATGCTTTCTATGCTGTTCACACAAATAGAAACTAATATGAATAAACAAACCTGCTTGTAGTTACATAAAATATTATTCTCTGTTTTGATTAGGGCTTGCTTTCAAATACTGATTTAACCATAGCTGTTGATAAAAATTCAGTGGAGTCTGTTGTCTTTAAGGAACCTTGAATTTAGCATGGGGATGGCTTGCACTTCTAATTAGGGGAACTCTGGCATCTGGTCAGAGTTTAATTTGAATATCTTAAAATAGTTAATATATAGTGGCATTCAAGCTGGGGCTAATCATCATGGTCTGCCTATATAAATGATATGAATGAAAAATGTGTCACTTAATGAGCCAGAATCAAACCTCAGTTAAATCAATGTATAACATATGCAAACAACTGTCCCTGACTTTAATAGGGTTACTCGGGATTTACCAGTGATGCAACAGATTGAGATCTGTCCCATTATTTTACATTAATTATATATTGTCATTACAATCTAATTATCTTCCTGATTGTCTTCTGACTATCTCAAAGCTACCTCTACTCCCAAGCCCAATCCTTCTTGTCATCCACACTCATTAATACTAGATAATAACAGAACTGGTGTCTGTCGAAAATCAGTTTTTGTTCTTATTAAGCCTAGCATTCTGTAGCTAGCTGCTGAACCAAAAGGTTTGTTATTCCCACAACTTTCTAAACAAATGGAACCTATAAAGCATTAGTGTCCCACATAGAGAGGTATATGTTTCTGGTAGAGAGCAGGTAGGGGAGTGCTGGAGGGTACTGGTTAAATAAGCTTATCCTGTAACACACTCTAGGGATATATGCGAAGGTGAAAAAGTCAGACAAAAAAACAAGTTTTTCAGCATTTCTTTTCTAATTCTCCTTCAGCACCTACAGCTGATTCTGCCCAGCTCCTCAGCAGTTTCTCCATCACTGGAAGATGATCCTAGGGCAGTACGAAAGCATACAGGAAGAAAATATTTGGGGGGAAAACAGTGGAAATGATGAGAAAGAAAAAGGTGAGTAAGGGATCACAAGGACAAAAAGAGCAGTGTTATTATTTGCCTAAGCAAACCCATTAGCAAGGAAAGCATGTGAGCAAACCCGGTAATGCAATGCTTGACATAAAAGGGGATCAGTTTTGAAACCAATGTAAAAGTTACCTTACCCTGCCCCACTTTCTTTCCTCCTGGAAAATAAATAAATAATTATTTTTAAAAAAGGGGGGGGGGGGGCCAGCTAAGGGGAGTGAATCTCTGTATAGCTTATATACACACACATATATATATAAATGTTATAACCTAACATATTTAAGATAAAATGAAAATATTATAAATAATATGAAGCTTCTGATGCATGCCACAAAGTAACTGCTGAAATCAATGGAGCTGCTCTGATATAAAGCTGTGTTATCAGAGTGGTGAATAGGATTTAGGTTTATGCAGTGATGGGCTTTTAAGTTCACATAAGCAGGCAAATCAGAGCTGAGCAAGCTTAATGAAGTCATTCTGTATATGTGTTTTGAAATTCAGGAGCTTGTTTTATAACTAGAAAAGCTGCCTAAATGAAAACAGGGAAGGGAAGATCACAGAAAGATTTATTTCCTATATATTTAATTTCATAACCCCAAGAGTAATAGCAGAAGCAAATATTTTGCTAGGCTAATGTATTATTAATCGGAGAATAAAGTCAGGGAACCAGACAACTTTGGCACCTTATTCTAAGACCACGTGAAAAACACTGTACATAAATGACAGGCAAAATAAGAAACCTGGCATCTTATTGAGCATAGAACATGATGTGTTGCAAAACCAGGAATCAGCCCTGATTTACCCAGTGGAACATGACATTTCCTATAGGCCAGCATTGGCTTAACATTAATTAAAGCTTCATATGAAAATGTTATCTTTTTTCCCCCTATTGTTCTCATGGTCTGTAACCTATTTTTCTGGAAAGCTGCAGTTTGTGGATAAACCTGAATGACAGACACAAATAGCTGACTACAAATGTCAGAAAGTGTGTCTGCTCTTAGTAATCAAAACAGAGACTTCTCCTTTATTAATAATCCTCTGCAATTTCATTGAAAAACATGCTAAATGTGTGGCCTTCAGAAAGTCATTAAGAGGTTGAGAGAATGATGGATTTTAAAGAACAAAGTAAAGATGAGAAAAAAATTATAGCATTATTATTTATTTTTCCCTCTACAATTCCTTTCCTGTCCATGAAGAGACAAAAAAAGAAAGAAGTCTCTTTCTTTTAAACATCAGTTGACAATATTATGACAACATTTTGCCTGGATCTTTGAAATTCAAAATATAAATTGGCCTACTCTTCAATGACACAAATGTGCACTGCATTGCCACTGCTTCCCGCCTGAATAATTAGTACTCTTTGTGTTCATGTAACAAGGGTTAAATTATAATTTCATTCTCTGTGCTCATACAGCAGTTAGCACAATGAAGAAAAATCCTTAAATGAACAAACAAACAAAAAACCCTATCTGTGACTAACATTTATCTTGTCTAATTCCAGCCAATTTTAACTACGCATTTTTAGGCATAGGTTACTGTTTAAACTGTCTCCACAGTCAGAGAGAGCAAAGTACCACCAGAGAGAAATTAATCCCATCCTCAAACAGGTATTTAAGACGTGTGAGATGAATCACTCTCTGAAGAAATCTTGTTCTTTACTTAATTTAGAAGGGAAATTTAGGTGACTACTTTGCCTCAGGCCTGTTATTTTAACATCAGTGCCAGGGAAGCTCATGGAGCAGATTATCTTGGGTGTCATCCTGCAGCACTTGCAGGGCAAGCAGGCGATCAGGCCTAGTCAGCATGGCTTTATGAAGGGCAGGTCCTGCTTGACAAACCTGATCTCCTTCTATGACAAGGTGACATGCTTAGTGGATGAGGGAAAGACTGTGAATGTGGTCTACCTTGACTTCAGTAAGGCATTTGACACCGTTCCTCACAGCATTCTACTCAGGAAACTGGCTGCTCATGGCTTGGACTGGTGCATGCTTCGTTGGGTTAAGAGCTGGCTGGATGGCCAGGCCCAGAGAGTTGTGGTGAATGGAGTCAAATCCAGTTGGAGGCCAGTCACTAGTGGAGTCCCCCAGGGCTTGGTACTGGGGCCAGTCCTCTTTAACATCTTCATCGATGATCTGGATGAGGGGATCGAGTGCACCCTCAGTAAGTTTGCAGATGACACCAAGTTAGGTGCGTGTGTCGACCCGCTCGAGTATAGGAAGGCTCTGCAAGATGATCTGGATAGGCTGGACTGATGGGCCGAGGCCAATGGTATAAAGTTCAACAAGGCCAAGTGCCGGGTCCTGCGCCTGGGACACAACAACCCCAAGCAGAGCTACAGGCTGGGAGATGAGTGGTTGGAGAGCTGCCTGTCAGAGAAGGACCTGAGAGTATTGGTTGACAGTCAGCTGACTATGAGCCAGCAGTGTGCTCAGACAGCCAAGAACGCCAACAGCATCTTGGCTTTCATAAGAAACAGCATAGCCAGGAGGTCCAGGGAAGTGATTGTCCCCCTGTACTCGGCTCTGGTGAGGCCGCACCTCGAGTACTGTGTTCAGTTTTGGGCCCCTCACTACAAGGAGGACATGGAAGTGCTTGAGCAAGTCCAGAGAAGGGCTACAAAACTGGTGAAGGGTCTGAAGAACAAGTCTTACGAGGAACGGCTGAGGAAGCTGGGACTATTTAGCATGGAGAAGAGGAGGCTCAGGGGCGACCTTATCTCACTCTTCAGGTACCTTAAAGGAGGCTGTAGCAAGGTGGCGGTTGGTCTATTCTCCCACGTGCCTGGTGACAGCACGAGAGGGAATAGGCTAAAGTTGCGCCAGGGGAGGTTTAGGTTGGATATTAGGAAAATCTTCTTTACTGAACGAGTTGTTAGTCAGTGGCATAGGCTGCCCAGGGAAGTGGTTGAGTCCCCATCCCTGGAGGTCTTTAAAAGATGTTTAGATGTAGAGCTAGGGATATGGTTTAGTGGAGGACTTGTTAGTGTTAGGTCAGAGGTCGGACTCGGTGATCTTGTAGGTCTCTTCCAACCTAGACTATTCTGTGATTCTGTGAATCTGTGATAAATTGACTAAATTTTATGTAGCTAAATTTAAGTGAGATGAACCCCAGATGAAAGGAGGAACATTAAAAAGTCAGTTACCTTATATATTTATTTATTTGTTTATTTATTTATTTTTGTAAACCTGGGCCAAAAAATCCATGCCTGGGATCCAAGTGTAATTCTGCTGTCTGTGAGTAAGGACAAGGGAAGCACAATATGTTCTGAAAAAGAAAGAGAGCCATGTAAAAAAAAGTGATTTCCATGGACTTAATAACAACCTGGGACAAGTGTAGAAGTTAGATTGTACTACAAAATCTATACCATACTTACATCATTCAGGAATTGTTTTAGGTTTCTAAATAGAATGCATTTTGTTGGGAGTGCCACTCAATAAAAACATAGGTTTTACCAACATATATTTCAGTTTCTTCTCAAGACATTGCAGAAGTTGTCTGGGATATCGTCACAAAATCTAAATTCCAGTCAAGTCTGTGTGCTAGTGAAAGAGAAATCTTAGAGCTCCAAATACCTAATCCAGAGAGTTTTTGGGAGGTGTTGGTGGGACAATGATGCAGAACAATTTAAATCCACAGAACATAGCCTTTACACCCTTCATGACCCAATATCCCGATCTGTAAGATAAGCACTGTGATACTTATTTCCCCTGCAAGGGTGTTAAAAGCTTATACTCTAATTCTCACTATTTGCTCTTTATATAACTTGTACAGGAACAGTTTCAAAAATAAAATATATTATAAATTATTAATGCAATTATATTTCTAGAGTGTGCCTTTTAGAATAGCATGAACTAGTAAAAAATAAATATCAATTTAAATATCAATTCATATATTGTAAATATATAAAAAAATACTGTTTTCACTTATCGTTATAATTATCTATAAGCTATCTTTTGAAATAGTTCACCATTTCTGTGAATAATTACATAAATTCCTTTCTGATAGTCATAGACAGGTGAAATGAAAGGATTTCAGTTTTCAGCATTAATTCTTCCATATTATTCATACAATATTTATATGAGGTTATGAGAAATTAGCAGACATTACTCCATGTTTGCTCCACTAGAAAGATTTCATGATCAGTGAAGGACTGGAAGGAAGTAGGAAAAGAAGAGTTATTTTCTCCTATGTTTATTATGAGAAATAGAATTGGTATGAATAAAATCATAGAATGACCAAAGCTGGAAAAGTTCTCTAAGACCATCTAGTTCAATTGTCCCCCAACCACTAACTACCCACTAAACCATGTCCCAAAGTACCATAATACTGACAGGGAAGGCATTTTATTCTAAGACACAGAAAATTCATCTTGCAGTGACTGAGTGAATGCTGGAGTCAGCCTCAGTTCTTGTTACTCTATGTATATTTGAAGAAACAAAATCTTTCCCTGAGAGTCACATTCTTCTGTGTAGTGATAGACACCCCTAGATGATCTGTTAAATGAGCTGTAGTATGTATATTGAAGTAAATATTTGTTTACAGATTGTAATATTTGTTTACAGGTTGTCTTGTATGTATGGGGTATGTATGTTTGTATGGGGTCTTGCTGTATGGGGTATGGAAGGTGGTAACTTGGAGGTTTTTTTGAGAAAAAATATCCACAAGGATGACAGAAATGTTTATTTTTGCCCCCTTACCCTTTTTTATCATTTTCTGAAGGTGGTTTGCTCCCTAAGAATTAAATGTTTCACAGGTGAAAATAAGAGAGTATTCTTCAGATTGTTTGACCTTATTATTGCATAAATAGTTTTATATTTTTATACAGCAAGTTACACAGACAGCGTACTCAGAGTCCACCACAATGATTTCTTCTTCTTTAGGAAGTTTTACCAGCAAATAAAGCAGTATCTACCTTTGTGTGGTTGGAGGTGGAACAGGTATTTCAACTGAATATGTCAACAAGATATAATAATGCATACCCAAGCATTTTTTATCTTCCAATCTCAATGAGTTATCTCAGCTTCCAGAGAAAAGCTATATATCTATGAATGGTTTTAGAAACAATTATTTAAGCAACTATGGAAGTACAAGTCTGACATTTGACTGATTTTCTTTCTTGGTAGACCTTGTGTTCAGCTACAAGGTCTAATGTGCGCTCATTTACATCTCTGTTCTCAAGACTTCTTATACTCCTTTCCCAGGCTTGTCATATCCCTTTAGTCTTACTTATTCTTATTGCTAACTTGTCCCATGTACATCTTCTTCCCCGTCAATAACACCTAGTGCAATCTCTGGAACAATTCCACTGTCCGGCCACATGCCCCCAGTTTAAATTTAGGGGAAGGAAAGAGACATTTTGGAGGAGGATACTTCAGGGTCTCTAAGAACATAAAAACATAGAGTCAGCTATAATATGTCAAAAAGGTCCTTGTGTCTCCAACAGAAGTCAAAAGCGAATGAAAAAGTACAATGTCAGAGCAAACATTTATATCTCCACCTCTAACCTCTTTCTCATTCTCTTAAAAAAAAAAAAAAAAAAAAAAAAAAAAAAAAAAGAGCATAAATCTTTTTTGAGCCAGAAGTGTTTTCCATTCATTTACCATGTAGAATTCAAGGATTCTCTTCTTGAAAAAAAATATTTCCTTCATGTGGCACCTGTGTTGAAACAGGGGAAGAGAGCGAAGATGAAGGAGCAGGTGATGATGAAGTGTTAGTAGGGGACCACAATCCCCATTCCCCATTTTCCTGCACTGCCTGGAGGGAGGAGGTAGACAAGGGTGGATGGTCCAGGCTGCTTTTGATCTCTGTCAGCTTCTACTATCTGAAACATTCCAGGCAAAATGTTCCCTGGCTTAATTCCTCTGTTTATATTTAGAAAAGCCCATGAGGAAATAGGTACTAAGAGTATGGTGATGTTGCAAAACAAGAGCAAAAAATTATTCTTCTGTATAAGACAAATCTGGAACAAATGTGTGGTATCATGACTTGGCAGTAGAGAAGATCTCTTCAGTAAATCTGTGCTTGTTCATACAATTTTCTTGCCATGTAGCTGAATACATGTGAAGCTGCATGCTGATCCACAGTTTGGATCAGTCTTGGCAACACACATTGCTGTCTGACCAGCAGGCTACTTTCTCAAAACTTATATCTTTCAGGTTTTTTGAAAACAAACTTTTTTTGTTGTTGTTGTTCCTTTCCTCTAATCTTCCCCTTGTGTAAATGTATATGAAAAAGGCAAGAATAAATTAGTCCTTCTGTTTTATAGCATATCACTTACATTGTAGCAATTTGAGGAAAGAAAATGACTCCACTCTGTAAACTGGCACCTTTTTGCTAATAGATAAAGATTCAACCTCCAAGGAGAGATTATGTTCCTCATTCTTTCTTTTTTTGGATGTGCAAAATGTTGAATCAACCTTTTTGCTTTAGAGAAAAGACATGATCTCTAAATTACAGACATCAGCAGGATTATCCTCAAAACAGAAGAAATAAAAAATGCACCAGGCTAATAAGAATTCTGTGTAATAGATAGAAAATATAAAATAAACTGTCTGCAAAATAACCTTGTGATTTTTTTAGTCAAAGGATCAGACTCACTTGGAATTATCCTATCAAAGCATATTTACAGGGCAAGAGGCCTACAAATATATGCCAAGGGAAAATTAGAGCTACAAAAATACTTAATGTACAGTGAAGAATGAGCTGGGGAGGGGGACATCTCTGATGAGGGAGATAGAGCAGGAAAGAAAAAAAAAAAAAAAAAAAAAAAACTGTCTTGGTTTTACAGTGATGTTTCCTGTCACCCTTTTCCCTCCCTCCCTTGACTGAATGTAACCATTAATTGTGTGAATTGAACAGTTGCTATGGCTAAATTGGACAGGAACCTCAGGAGGTCAAAGCATTCCTGCTTGTTAAAGCTACTGACACGTTTTATGGTTTTACAAAATGTCAAAGTCCATCACAATGTAACTCGGCTGTTGAGGATCCTGTCTCTTGTAAAACACTCATAGATAGCTGCCTTATGAAACTTTCAGGTATAACCTCAAATCTACAACTGAGTCAAAAATTCCCCCTCCTTTCCTCACTCCCTGTTACTTTTTTGCTTATGAGCTTGTCAGAAGCCAATGGAAGTTTCTATTCCTTTTTATTAAATCAATTTTTACTTTCAGTCAGAACTGAAGGTTCAGAGATCTTGAGCAACAGCAAACTCTATTGCTTTCCTACCACTGCAACATCTCAAATTGGTGGAAAGGGGCAGTTAAAGTAACCACTAGGGTTTAGCAATTGGCATTCAGCATCTGCTGCGTGTCTATGGCCATGCACAGCTGTCTTCTTTCCAAGGGAAATGCAGAATTGTGCAGTAGCTGGAATCCCAATGAAATGAGGCCTCTCTGAAACATGCTGTGATGGCAACTTTACTTCATTCTGCTTTTTGCAGCTCCAAGACAGTAAAGCTCCAAAGGGGATTCATACAACAGGAAAAACAGAGTGGTATTTTAAGCACAGCCCTAAATGATAATCTCTCCAGTCAACAACATAAAACAAATGGTTCTGGACTAACAAATCTTGATTTTCATTCATTTATTTATTTAGAGATAACAGCAGTTTCAATATTTCGTCACATAAAAACTCTATTTGTGTTTGTCTGTAAACACATTTAATATATCATTTTGCTTATAGTAAACTATACTAAGGTTTAGAAGGCCCTACCAAGGATGGAGTTCCATGGTTCAAGTTGTTGTTCTTGCATGTGGACAAAGCAAGAAGGACCTTTCTTTTTCTAATTGTACATATTCTAACAAACCATGATATTTTTGGCATATTGCAGACCTGCAGACTGAAGGTTTCTAATCATTTTTATATTGGCCCCCAATACTTTTTTTTATATTTAAAATTTAATTAATATGATTTTTAACCTTTTATTTATTTATTTATTGTAGTTTCAGTAAGCCTGGAAGTTGACATACTTCACTTTTATTTCCCTTTCTTTTTCATGATCATTTGAGGTAATTATTTATTTATTTATTTATTATTTTTTTTCCTGGATTGTGAGCCAGCACCCCTTTAACAAAGTCAGAGTAATATGTCATAAAAATATATGTACACTACCATTTCACAACTTCCAGACCAGGCACTAAAAGGCCTCTATAGGTAACATCTTTATACTATGACTATGAGGAAGGTGTTATCCTCTCCATTATGATTGTGAAAAAATTAAGAAAGAGAAATGGTACGCTGCACTCCCAAACCAAGCCTGGTGTAGAGGATATGTCCATCAGCTAAGTGTGTTTCCATGTCCCAGGAGCTACATATACAATAGAAATCTAAGACCACAATATGCTCCTGAACATTGTGCCATGTTCAGTTATATTTAATGAAGTCCTAGTAGTTAATTGCTAACATTCTTCCTGGCATGGCTTTAGCCCATGACAATTTATCCCAGTATGCTAGATATTTAGACATAGGTGTAGCATGACAAAGTAATGTCCCCAGTAGGCAACAAGAATCTGGCCACATGGATGTAAGAGGAAAGCTGGTTTAGCCACAAAGGTGTAAGTTGCCACAAGGGTAGGGAGACTTGAGTGTGAGATCCTTTATGGAGTAGTACAGATACATCCCAGTATCCAAGCAAGATCCAAGTTGATAAAATTAAGGCTATCTTTTCACATCACAGCTAGGAATAATTAGTAGTGAAAGGATCAATATTTCCCTAGGAAAAAAAATCTCCTTAAAATGGCAATCGCTGAGATATTCCTGTAAACAGTAACGGAGGAAGTGCTATGGAATAAATCACCTGACAATCTTTCTCCAAACATGTGTTTTTCTATATTTGTTGAGTCAGAGTGTATGGGACACTGAATGGAATATACACCACTTTCATTATTACTATTATTTTTAAGCCCAGCATGTTTATATGTGCATGGCAGGTCTGTTTGTAGGAAAACAAACAAACAAACAAAAAACAACAACCAAGCAAGCAAGCAACCAACCAAATAAAAAACAATGAAACATTACCAGGCATTATAAAACATGCAGAAATGTCTGCAGTAGAGTGAGTCTTTGTGTGCATGTGTTGTAATCATAATCAGTCACACTATATTTCTGCCTTGAGGTACACAAGCTGAAAGAAAGGTTGAGAACCACTGTTATAGATAATCCTCTGTAATGATTTTCCTTTCTTCAAGACAATCTTGACAACAGCACCTTGCCCTAGGAAAGTTTTCTTTGATCCGTTTTGTGACTGAAATACAAATTCTCTGTTTTTGGTATGCCTCTCTTCAAATTAATGATCCCTGCAATAAGGATGTCCTGCCCAGGAGTGGTTTCTCCAAACAGATTAAAAGAAAAAAACTTAGGATCAGGAATTGAGTATGAAAGGTGAGAGGGTGCTTGGTCTTTATTTGCTTTTATTTGCTTTTATTTGCTTTTCTTTCTGTCTTTTTGAAGATGCTGTCATGTCCTGTTACACATGTCATCTGTTAGTATTTCACTTATCAAGGACATAGGCAAACGAGCATAGTCAGCAGCAGGAAAGATTTAAGGCACAATGCTTCATTACAGAGGCAATTTTCATGAAAATATTACGCAGAGTAGTGTATAATTTCAATGACTGTACTTACAAAAAAAAAAAAACTGATGAACAAAAACCTTTTTTTTTTTTTTTTTTTTTTTTTTTGTGAATGTTAAAGAATCTGATAAACTTGTCAACTGTGGAAATAGCTACACTAAAAGCAGTATGGTTGCAAGTGCTAGATAACTGAATTGCAATCAGACATCCTAAATGAGCACCTTGGACCATTTGAGATGCCTTATAATGTTCAAGACAATTGTATGCATATGACTGATTTAACAAAGAATCACAAGACACCACATACTTCTTTAGGGCAGCAGCAGAAGGCCAAATGAAATATTTTACTCAGTCAGAATGGCAGTGTACATCTCCATTTAGGGAACCAACCCCCTCCATTTATAGCCCAGCTGTACTTTTCCATAATGATACATTTCTACAACCTTTTGTCTTACAAATACAAATATAAAATACTAAAACAGCCTATCCTACCCACAGGAACTTCCTAACTTTGAGCTGTGTTTTCCTGGATTTTTTTTTCCCTTTTCCTCAAAAGGTGCACCTAATCAAACCTGCGAGATTGTCAGCGTGAAGACTATAAAACTACATGGCTGCCTAACTGTTTTCCCTCCAATCCCCTCAAAATACTTACTGTAATTAAAAACAAGGACAAACATTACTTGGCCATATGATTTCCAGTTTTGCATTTCTTCACCAACAATTTTTTTCCTTTCCATAATGGCAAAAACTATAGAGCAGAACATCTGGAGATGCAGATCTGAATTCACACAGTAGCTGAGTCTGGAAGGACCTCTGGAAACTAGTTAGTAAAATCCCCTGTTCAGAAAGACTCACCGAGAGCAGGCTGCTCTGGGCCATATCCAGTCAGGTTTTGCATAGCTCCACAAAGGCTCCACAACCTTGCTGGGCAATCTATGCCAATGCTGAACACTCTCAGAGCAAAAATTTTTTTCATCCATTTAAATACAATTTGCTGTATTTCATCCCATTGGCTCTTGTCACAGGGCACCACAGAGAAGAGCCCAGCTCTATTTTCTGTACTGTCCCCTCATCAGTTGTTTATACACACTGATGAGACCCCCTTGAGTCTTCTCTTCCTCAGGAGTATCAGTCCCATCTCTTACAGACTCCCCTCATACATCATATAATCAAGACCCCTCATCATCTTTTGGCCTTTCCCTGGACTCAGGTGTCTGTATCTCTTGCTAGAGAGCCCAACACCCAGGACAACACCCCAAACGTGTCTCACCAGTACTGAGTAGAGCGGAAGTTTCACCTCCCTTGACCTGATTGGCAATGCTGTGCCTCCTATAGCACAGAAGGCTGTTTGCTTTCTTTGCCTTAAGAACACATTGCTGGATGATGGTCACCTTGTTGTCCACCAGGACCCCCCAGGTCTTCTCTACCAAATTGCTTTTCCAGACAGTCTGCCAGACTGTACCAGTGTCTTGATTTATTCCTCCTCAGGTGCTGGGCTTGGCATTTCCTTTTGCTGAACTTGAAGATATTCCCATAGACCAAATCTTCCAGCCTGCTGAGGTATTTTTGAATGACAGGAACACCCTGATGAAGTATAGTGCTTTATGATTAGTTGGAAAGAACATATGGGGATAAAATAAAATTGCTGTTATTACTGTGTTTGTTTTTCTTATACCCACAGTAAACCAGAAATAACTTAATGCACATCATCAGTTGACACCGAAAAACAACAGTAAAAGCAGATAAAGTAATGGTGTTTGGGAATAAATGACTGGCAAACCTGGCCTGTACAGTACAAAGAAAATAGAAGTGAAGTTCTTCAAGTCCTTCTAAGAAATGGATGTTTTTCTGTTACTACAATTTCTTTCACCAACCACTTGACCATTCTTTCTGAATGCTAGACAAAGTTTCTTAAAATAATCAGTGTTTATATATGTAAAGTTTATATGCATCTTTATATACATCTTTATATGTATACACACAATTACTCCTTTAGTATATGGTCGTGATGGATAATACCAGTGGATTTATCTCCCTGTCTTAATGCCAATCTTACAGAAACCAAACTTAAACACACTCAGCACCTTCCTCAACTCTGGAGTGGCAAGTGTGTAAAGAAGTAAAACCACCATTTGCAGGTGAACTGCTGTGAGTTTTTTCTCCAACTGGCAAACATTACTACCAGGTTGCATTATTAATAATTATTAATAATATGTCAATATTTCTATTTTTTAAATTGTGATTTCCTCCTAACATAAGACACAAATCAATGTGGTAGATGCTTTCTTTGTCTTCACTGAAGCATGCCAACTTTCAACTAGAAGACGGTGTATTGAGAAGCTTGTTCACTTTCCATGCTCAATTAATATTAAGCCTCTCTTTGGAGTACATGATATCAAATGTGTCAAACATGCAATGGCTTTCTGATGTGGTTTTCAACTTATTCAATATTTAACTGAGGTCACTGAACTTATTTTATCAATATTTTAACTAGTTATTGTTACCTAATCATTGCTATTTTTCTGACTTTGCGCTAAATTCAATCTGCTCCCAATGGAAAAAAATGGATAATTAATCTGGTAAATGTGATATTGTTGTTATACTACAGAGCTGGAGTAAATGAAACTTTCCTAAAGTTTCCAGTTTATTGCTACAGAAAGAAAATCAGCAATGCAATTAACTGGCTTTTAATTTTTTTTTTTTTTTCTTTTCTTTTTTTAAATTCCTTCTTCCAGTGCCTGGCTTTGTAAATTAAAATAAGCTTGTTTCAGTATTAAATTTTGGAACGTTTATGGCCTCAAATCAGGAAAAAAATAGAGAAAGCAAAGCAATTTAATGTGGTAAACAAGTTAAATGACTATTGCCCAAGGCTATCAAACAAGTATGTGGAGCCACAGTGATTACTTGCTTTATTTGTAATATCTTGCTTAGAAAAAAAGAACATTATGTTGATATGTAAATAACAAACAATTAAACTATCATGAAGACTGTGGCACAGATTTCTTATTTTCTTATTCTTCCAAAACAACAGGCACGGACTCATCTCAGGGAAGACTTATCTTTAGGGAGTAAACCTGAAAACATTAGAGACCTAGTGTCCTCAAAAAGGAGATGAACCACGTTTATATCCCAGGAGCCATTTAAACTTAAATTACTGCTGACAGTGTCATTATTGAATTCCTTATTAATGTGATGATAGCAAATTAGAGGCAGGATTCACAGGGTGCCATCCATAGATAAGATACATGTGGATTTTTGCTCTAAGTCTTTGGGGCATTTCAGCAAAGCTGTTGGGACAGGTGAAATCCAGCCATAAAAAACTTTTATATTTATCTGAAGACAGCAAGTAGACAGGACATATGAGCAAGCATTACAGTTAGAAGACTGTTAAATGATAGAGCATACTTTAGCAAAGCAGAGCTTTGTGTGCATCTGAAGAGATCAAGACATTATGATCCTTATCAATTACTCCCAGAGTGTAAGGCAGTCTTTCAATAAAAAAATATCAGCTGGTTTGTCTTTTCTTTTAGTCTCCAAGGCATTATATGAAAACAATTAGGAAAATATACATATATATATAGGTGGAGAATTATATTTATATTTTTTTATGTGCTTTTATCATGACGGTGAAGCAGAGTAGAGTAGATTTTGGAAAAGGACCGATAAGTTTTCAAGAAGAGTTTGTACAGATGAAGTTGTAATTTATATAGTACACAAACGGAAGTCAGGTGAAAAGCCAGAGGCAAGTGAAATAGGGAGTTATGTGCATGTACACAAGAAAACTGAAATTTCTTAGATGAAATCAAGCATTTCAAGGGAGATGAGATTAACAGCTCCAGGACCATAATGTTGTGAGTCTTTTGTTGCCACAACAGTCTCAAGAACAGACAGTCAGGGATTGAACATTTTGCTTATAAATTGTGCAAACTTCTTTTTCAATAATCTTTTGTCTATCACAGGCAGTTTTCCTTTGAAGAGACTGACAGCTCAAGAGAGTGTGTAGAAGTATCTAGACTGAAAGATAAGATTTTTCTTACAGAAATAAGAAAATTATGTTCTTTGTTTTGTTTTGTTTGTTTGTCTGTTTGTTTAAGTCCCTGGACATAATTGAATACTTGAGCTCAAATAAAGAAGGAAGTAAAGGTACCTGACTGGGATACTACAGAAATATGTTTTATATCTAGGCACAGAAGCAATACTGGGACAACAAGTTGTATTCCTTTCCTTAGTTTCAGTTCTTGCTCCCCAACCACAGCCCTGGCTACTCAAATGTCTTCTCTTCTGATACTCTCAGCCATAGGTTTCAGCCCAATATCACAACCAGGAATACTAGATACATCCTGCTGTATCTAGTCCCATCCCACAAGAGGCTACCAAGGGATGTGGAAGTTACTATCACAAAATGCTGTGTGAGTATCTTGCTTCATTATGGGAATATTAAGTGTGAAGAAATGCTTATATTTATGGGAAGAGATAGTTCAATTCCTGTCTCTCTTCACTCATAACTGGACTGCATCTCTCCCAGTTTATAACAAGTTATTAGTCATCATTTCACTGGGAACCTTCAATTATTACTTCCATACACAGATGTCATAGAACAGCAGATCCTGCTTTGCAAAAATTACCATTGATAAGACACAGGGACTCAGTAGCGCAGAGATGTGGCAAAGGACTTGAACGCAGTTTCTAAAGCTCTTCCATTGCTCTATTCACAAGGTGGTCAAATCATTCCTCTCAGGAAACACCACTACTATGTTGGTGCAGTTGGCTACAGGAAACTATTTGCCCAATTTCCTTAAGAGTTTCTCTGACTCATTAACTTCTCAGATCCCAGAGAGTGCAAGAGCATAAGGAGGTCAAAACCTTTAGCATGACAAAATAAATAAGTAAATAAAACCACTTGAAATTGCTTATATGGAAAAAACTAATACATCTTATCGTAGACCTTACAAGTCACATCAGTCCCTTCAGGAGACACTTTGCCTCCCTTCCTCCTGCAGAGAGTAAATACAGAAGTAAATATGGTACTGTAGAAAGCAACAAGGCACTAAAAGATACAAAGATACATACCTTGCTGTCATTCTGGACTGTGACAATTTTACTTTGAACAGTGGAAATATGAATTACTGTGAACCTATAAGGTGGTTTCATGTGAAGAAGGCACTGCATACATATGGACACAGTTTTGATACTGACTGGCTGATCTTTGGACTTCAGGAAGAAGACAGAATCTCTGTACCTCCCAAACAAGGAACAGCCAGAGGCACTCAATGAGAAGACATTGAATGGCTTTTCAGTGGTAGACAGATTAAAAAGTGTTTAAAAGAGGTGGAAGGAATCACAATATCACTGAACAAAAATCATCATGAAATTTCTCAATTACAATTGAACACCGTAGATGTCCATTCCTGTCTTGCTGTAAGTATTGCGGTGTTTGTCCCTCCAAAAGTTGTTCCAAAATTATTATTATTATTATTATTATTTATTATTATTATTATTATTATTTTTAAAGAGGAATCAATTGAGAGAGGCAGACAGAGATACCTTGATTTCTTTGTTCCCTTCCCATAAATATTAATGCATTTCCTAGGTGCTGCCATTGTGACATGCTGTGGACAGGGACAGAATGCATGCTTGCCTGGCTCTCAGCCTCACTGCATACAGATGAGCACTTTCAGAAAAGATGCAGGTGAAATGCACACACTGTAAAATTATTGCTGCCCCTTGTCAAATGCAGCAACATGGTCCAATAATAGCTGCTTATTCCATCAGTGGATAATGCAGTCATTGTGTCAGAGACCTACTCAAGAGTGTTGTAGTATTAAGGAGAAAAAGGTAACGTAGGTTGCCAGAGAAAGCATGAAACTGGCAGTTGATAAACGTAACACTTTCTTCCCATCTAGAATCCAGAAATGCTTCCCTTCCATCATACCAGACTATTTACAACTTCTATTCATTACTTTGTCATTCTTATCAGTTGAAAAAAAAATAGTACTTTTTATGTAACAAACTGAAAATTCACAAAAAATATGAATAAATTATCACACATAAAAGCATAGTTTTAGTTTTAGTTACAAGAAAAAAAGGCAAATGAGATCAATATAAAAAATTCAGATTATATTTTCTAGAAGTATCATTATTTGGTGATGAATACTACACCATGTGAGGTTTTACATCATAACAGAATTATGGTAACAATTTTATAAAGAAAAAGCAAATTACCACCTTCTGCTTGAGAATCTGAAGTATAATAAATAAGAGAAAATAACTGGGATAGATAAATTGTTTTTCATAAATAAGTCCTGACAAAATTATATGGAAATATAATCAATTTTTAAACTGTTTTCTTAATATCCCAAATAATTGCAAATGCTACACGTTTTATTTCCACTCAAAAAAAAATAAAATAAATAAATTAAAAAAAAATCACACCACCAACCCACCAATTTTTATAATAACAAGTTTTGTTGAAAAATCATTTTAATTTAAGAGGATTTTATTTCAGTTTTATGCATCTCAGATAATGTCTAATTTTTTCATGTAAATAATCCATGTAATCATTTTTCAGAAACAGATAACAAGCAAAAAAATCATCTCCTCAAGCCAGTCAAATTGTAAACTAGAAATGTTTCTTTGTCTTTCCACTAACTGTAGAGGGAGGCTAGATATGTAGTTAAGATTCATCTCAGCTAATTGTAGTCATGAGAAGTCTTATCTGACTGGAATAGAAACAGTGGCTCTGAAAAGACCTTA
Source organism: Nettapus auritus (assembly GCA_011076525.1). Lineage (NCBI taxonomy): Eukaryota > Metazoa > Chordata > Aves > Anseriformes > Anatidae > Nettapus > Nettapus auritus. Next base: position 4,965,045 of record CM021797.1, on the reverse strand, counting down.
TACGAAGACTTAGAAACTAATTCAGCTGATATAAAAAGGTTCAAACATTTTAGAGCTAAGCAGATGTCTGGATTTCTAGACATGTTATCAGACCTATTTATCATAACAGAATAATCTCTGATGAGGATTGCTTACATGTTTTTTATATAAACATCCTCAGTCTCTTGCCTTCTAACAACATAGAATGCATGGCAATTTGCTCTTCCCTGTAGCTAAGTGTATGCCTCAAAGCTTTTTTCCATTAATTCATCTGAAAATTTAAAATGCCTGAAGAAAATGCTTAACCTGAGATTATGGCCACCATTCCCTTCCTCTCCCAGCTGACAACTCCAAAGGATGTTTAAGCATGGCACAAATGTGCCATGTTTTCTCAGCCCTACATGCTCAGGTTCATACTCTGATCAAGTTTCAGGCATACCTAAGTATTATCTGAAATTAAAACCTGGAGAAGGTCAACTGAAGTGAATTCAAAGTCAGTTCCTCATGGTCAACCTTTTTTACAACTGAAACTTTTTTACTATTTAAGTAGGAGATTGCATTTTAACTTGTTCACTCACATCTTTTGACAAATTATATTAAAAAATATATGAAGTTCGTAATTTGTATGAGAGCTGAGGACATTAAATTTTGGACATATTTTCCTTGAAGTTCTGGAAAGAGATACTAATAAGCTAGTAAGATGCTCCAGCTAATAAGATCGTCAATGGTTTCTAGGATTAACTGAATTTAAGCAACAATTTAGCAACAAACAGCAGCATTAAATCAATACCAAACACAATAATTTCATAATAACCGAGTGCTAAATACAAAACTTTAATAAATACTTTTTT
>CM021797.1:4929932-4961677 GCA_011076525.1 Nettapus auritus | reverse complement strand
ACTAAATTTATACTCACAGAGTCCCTGAGGCAACAGCTATATGAACAAAGTGGCCTGAGACAAGGAACCTCTAGGCAGAACCTGGAGGGAAATGCTGCAGGCAATCACATGCAAAAGAACAGCAGTCTGGAAAAGAAAATATTCTGCCCCAGGAAGAATTGACCATGGGACAGAATTGGGGTAATGTCCTTGATCAAATCAGATTTACTTCAGTTTAGAAGTTAAGGTTATATGTCTGCATCTTCTCCTTGCCACCTGCTGACAGATGGGGTTTTCCCAGCATTTCACATGCCCATTTCAGAAATTATTAAAAAATATAAAATTGTATACTGCAGATTTTGATGCTGTCTTCCCAAGGGCTAGATCTGATGAAGTTTGTGGAGATATGAATATCGTTTTGTAGCCCGGTGGTGCAATACAGTATTGCTATTGCTACTAGGAATCTTTGCACAGAGTTTGCAAGATCTCAAAAGCATGGCTTGTCAGGCTCATTTTGTTTGAACTTGTGTTGACTTGCCTGGGGGTCTGTCTTAGCTTCTTTAGCAGAAACAGATTTTTTTTTTATTTTTTATTTTTTTTTTCTAGCAATAGATCCTTATGGAAAATTTATTTTTACTTTGTTTATATTTACATGGTACAGTAAAAATAGATAGATTCAAAAGACAGCTACTCTGTATATAACAATATATTTGTGACCAATATTATGATTTAACAAGTAGAAATAGAGATGTGACAGCAGAGGTTGTCATGGAGTGTGGACACAGCATGAGATGTGGAGGGATACCATCATGGGATGAACGGAGATGGGGCACAGGCTGGCACTGTTGACCCTCTGCAATAAACAGCTCACCAATAGCCACAGAAATTCAGCCTTGTTGAAGCATAAGACCAGATTTAAGAAGAACAAAGAGAAATGTAATAACATTTAACTTATATGCACACCACCACAAATAGTTGTTTTGGATGTAATGTGTCAATATTGTTTTCTAAAGTGAAGGGCTAGGGATTCTGTGAGTTACCATAGCCACCTCCCAAACCATAGTCACACCATAATCACCCCCAAAATGAAGTCATCAACATTAGGACACCAAGAGTCAGTGGAAAGGTGAGCATGAAAAAAAAAAAAAAAAGGTGTATCCTGAAAGAATGTGGACGTTAATAAATGTTCACAATGAACATTTCTGCATATTAGCATATTATTCCTTTCTTTCTGTAATAATTTACCTGGACTAGTAATTTTTTATTTTATTTTATTTTTTTCATTAGACTGTTAGTATTTCAACTATACCAACAATAAGTTGTAGTTTTATATGCAAGGTATGCTTCTTTCCCCTCCCAAAAAAAAAAAAAAAATCTGCATAACTAGTTCAAGTTTCCATAACAATCAACATAGCAGTTGTCTTGAGCGTTTTGGTGATACAGCCTTCTGGTATATACAGCTCATCACAGTCAAGTTCTCTGCCGAAAAGTTTACAAGATCAAGTCTAAGAGAGTACTGTGGTCAACTGGATAAGTAAAAAAGGGAGGAGGCACAGTATCAGAAAGATAGCCAGTGAATTAGACTAATTTATTTGTGGATAAATACTCTTGCTGTGCATTCAGTGACCTTTGTACAGCGGAAGTGGAAAGTGCAATTTTTATCTTTTAAACCTGCACTTACTTAGGTTTATGAGTAGGGAAATCATCGATCAGCCTGAAATGTAATGTATTGAGATGGATTTGTCAGTTGAATATGTTTTTAGTTGTTGTTGTTTTTGTTTGTTTGTATTCTCTACAATGCCCCCAGAGGGAGCTTTAAAGACATTTATATCTGTTTTGAATCAAGTCTCTTGTCTCCTGGTCACACTGGTAATCTAGAAAACCTCCATTTCCTTAAACAGGACCAGTGTCATTTCAGAAATAGTACTTCTTTGTAGGCAAGGACTAGGATTTAAGGATGATCCTTATATATTCTGCTAATCTAGTCTTCCTCCTTTTCCAGAGCACATTGCTTTATTGACTTAGAGGAACTAAGTATTTCCCATTCTTACACAATTCTTATACAGATCTGTAGATGCAAGACAATGCTGCAGGACCAACACAATTCTACATGTTACCTTTCAATAGACTCTGTGATTTATCTTTCTCTTGCCTTATTATCTTACTCATTGCCTATCAGCTGTCACATGCAGTGATCTTCCACTGCCAGCTCATACATATTCCAGCAACTCCCCAGAAACTACAGCTTGAATAGTTTTTCTCCTTTTGCAGTCATTTATTTGTAGATTAGCCTCTCTAAAGAAACATAAAGACCATCCTGTTGTCCTCATTTAAATGGACTCTCAATACAATCTGATTGTATTTTCCTCTAATTTGTAGGGCTATCTTTAGTAATATTGCTCTGTTATGTTGTCCTATTGCTCTGTAAAGTGTATGAATGCCGTACGGGAATTTCATTTAAATGATTTGTTAATACCGCAAGTACAGAAGGAAATGAAAGCAAAAAGCCTTTGCCAGACTCAGTAATCTATAAATTCTGCACTGTTCAGAAAGATAAAGTGATGCTGTGCCAAGAATTTTAAAGGGAATAGAAACCTTTCCGCTGTAAATATATTAAGTATATCCACAAGTTAAAAACAAAGACAAAGATCAAAGATGCTGACAAATGTCAACAACATAATCTTCTAACACTGCACCAGAGATGCATTAACCATGTTTCTCTAAGGCTATTTCAGTTCCAATATCTAGGGAATGTAACAGGATTAACTGAGTAGAACTTTATCAATATAAAAATCCTTAAATGGTTAGGAAGGAATTGATATCAAACTTCACAAATAAAAAAGGTGATTGCTGCAAAATGCATACTTGTATCAAAGAATAGAGTTTACAATTGTAAAAATATTAAATAATCTGCAAGCCAGTAATTTGGAAGAGCTGTTTGTGTTAACTATAATGTTTCTAAAATTCTTGATATGGCATGAGAAACTTTTAAGTGGAAGTCTGTGGAAGCCCTCTCCAGGATATTCTAAGTTTGCAAGGAAAGCCAGTAAAGACTACCACTAATTCCATCATATGTATAATACAGATATATAATAAGATTTATTGTTAAGGATTCTCCATAGTATACTTTAAAATTCCTATTCTGAGATGATTTAAAAACATTATAATATAAACTTAGTCTCAAAATTATATGTATTCTGTTCAAAAAATAATAATTTTCTGCTACTGAACATCAATATGCCATACTTTAATATAACTCCAGAAAGTTATTTGTGCTTTTAAAATTGTAGCCAGAATTTGTGATACAGACAGAAAAATATTCTCCTGTGTGTATTTAGAGCAACTGTTACATATGGATTTGACTCATTTCCTTGCCTGATGCAGTAATAATAATAATAATAATAATAATGGCAAAACTTTCACTAAAACCCCTAAGCCTAGTTAACTGGTCCTGAGCTGTAAGAGTTATCCAACAACTGCTTATGAAATTCACATGGACTTATCAAACCTTACTATAAGCTACTAATTTGGTTATTGATTGCAATGAGAGACATACCGACAGAGCTCATTTAACAGTAAAACACACAACTTATAAGCCAGGAGAATTTCTGACAGCTGACCTAACCACAGTAACAGTAACCACATGCTAGCCTGTCTGCTATGTTAGTTTTCCTCAGGCTCTTTTAAATTTAAGTGTTCTGTCCTTATAAACTAAATTACTACAATTGCTCTAGAAGAGATCAAAACGCAAAAACAAACGTATTCCCCCTGATCCACCCCACCCCTCAAGACTGGGGATATTGTTATGGAGAAATTAAATGTGTATTAGAATTGATGAAGATAAAATAATATTCACAAGTAATATATGTACATAGTGATTTTAAAGATGTTTTCCCAGAGCAGAGAAAACTTATAAACCATGCTGATTGGAGGAAAAATAAATAACAAGTCTGAATGAAATTTAAGACTTCCTTCAGGATAAGTTAGTATTGTATCATTGCATAAACATCGAGTGGGACAACTATGACTGCAAGCTCAGTGGCAGAAGGGGGTGATTAGAAGTAAGAGCTATATAGCAGAGAAGCATCCTGATCTCAGCAAGCCATATGAACAAGATAGTAATTAGGACTAGTAGATCCAGATTTACACAATGTTTTCACGTAGAGACATTTTTTTCCATTACTGAAGCAAAATATATCCCCTTAGACTTGCACTCAATCAATCTTAGATTCCATTAACCAAAAAAGACATTAATAAAATGGAAGGATGACAGCTGACTTCAGGTAAACCACAAAGTTTGTCATTTGTTACAGGGCTTTGCCAGGCTTCCCAGATGCCAAACTTAAAGAATTTACCATTAAAAAAATAATAATTATTATAAAAATCAGGATCCTAGATCATCAGTAACCACTTTTAACCTGCTTCTTTTCTCACAGTTGGCACAAACAGCTATGTTATTAATAGATGATTCTGTCCTTGATGGTAATATTTAACACATATGGGTGAGGTATCCATAAAGGCCACTAATAAGGCATTTGAAATCACATGGAAATGCCACCCAACACAAGGATTTTTTATTATTATTATTTTTACTTCCACTTTTACCCATTACCTATTTAGACCTGTTACTGCATTCTTCTTCTAGCTGAACGAAATCATGCATGAAATAGTATTCTATTTAGTTTAATGGTTAACAGAATCTGAATGGCTACATGCAGTGCATTAGCTTACTTCTGAAAGACTCAGTAATTTTTAATACAGTGCAGAACTGTTCAATGTATAACCTCAGTGAATAGGCCAGCCTTATTCCCATTATCAGCAAATATATTCCAGAATGCTACTCCATAATATTCATTCTTATATTATTTCATCTTATACAAAAAGAACTCTAAAATCAAACTCCCAAAGCTCCATGTTTTTTTTTTTTTTTTTTTCTGTTTATTATTAAATATTACCTCTGTTATCAAGACAAATCTTAGTATTATTTCATTTTTTATTCTCACTTTCTTTGAAAGAATAGCAGCCTTTATTACCATTTGCCCAGTAATCTCATAAGCAAATTTGCCTTTTTCTGAGTCCTCTTTTGATAGAACACCTTCCTTAAGTAATGCACTTTCCTTAAATACACTGCTATTAAAGACACTTTCTTTAAAGATATTAAAGAAAATTCATCCGTACACTTTATCATCCTCACATTTCAAATGAAAGTAAAAGAAAACAAGATTAATGATAACAGGGAAACTATATATATACTCGTAATTATCATTTTACTACAATCCAGGTAGAAAAAATAATAAAAGTTGAAGCAGAATGTCAGTGTAGAGGGTGCTGTAGAAGCAGCTTAGTAAGGAGATTTCTCCCCACTGAGCCTGTATAATAGCAGATATGCATGTAAAAATCACATTAACATCTATGAACTGTTTGTTGAAACTGATGAGGAGGCAACAAAATTCTAGAAAATTGGCCTTATCAAGGTCAAAATAATCCTGAAATATTTCTGAATTTGAAATGACTAGCATTTAAGAACTGGGACAAATTAATCTCTGCAGGATTTCATATCCTAAAACATAATTAAGGTATACATAGATACCTGTTCCAAAACACTTATTGTATTTCTTAATCCAAATATATTTCTATATATACCTATGAAACCTCACTCAACATAGTTAGCCTTGCTAGCTCTGTCTCCACCACCAATGCAGAACCCCCCAAAGGAACACTGACAAGTGATGCTCAAGTAAGCTTTATTTGCTGCAAGTCAATTATCCTCCTAATGTTACATTGATGTGGCTATACTGCTTTTGTGATTGGACCTTAAGGTGTCCATGTGTTTTCTGACTCATGTTTGGCCATCTCTGAAAGCATGGAGAATTTTCCTGACCTCGGATTTCTTTCAGTTGCCCTTGCTTAGGGGGGTTAGCTGCATTCAAGATAATCCTGCAACATCCCAGAAGCCCACATGGTAGTAGAAGATCTCACACTGGACCTGTAGGACACTGGAGCTGCAGCTGCAGACCAAATAGCATTGCCTGGGCTACGTAGAAAAGAGTAGCATGTGGACCAATACTATTTAAGTGTTTCTCTGAGTGTTCTTGTTCTTCCCTGTTAACCAGTAGTGGTAAGACTTCACCCTTTAAATCTTGTGAAAGTCTGATGAAAGGAGCTCTACTTTTTCTCTCATCTGTTGCTGACAGTCTCTTTATCCTTCTCTTCAATCCTTCCCTCTGAAATAGCCATTCAGTCCCCTTTGAAACAAATGGACTTAGCTGTAATGTTGATATCTGACCTCTTCAAAATTATTTAGATGCCCCAGGGCTTTCTTGTTCATTTCTTGACTTTCAGCTCCAGACAACCAGAAGATGACCTACGTAACTGTACTTTCTCTATTTTTTCTTACCTCTCTCTCTTCAGAATTTTATTGCTGCATGGTATAAAGCCTTTAAAGCCTTCTAAAACAAAACACTTAAGCCTAGCTTCATCCACCTTAGCTTGATTCATCCCACTTAAGATTCAAAACATTTGTGGATGGGTCTACTCATCTCCACTTGGCAACTAGACCTCTGACAGAGATCTCAATTAGATTCCCAAAGGAGTTGATTCTAGGACCAAGAGTCAGATTCCAGCAAGTGTTTGGTAAGAACAGGATAATTGGCTTTGAATATATTACAAAATACAGCAGCGAGAAGGAAAACAATATTTGATTTACATCCAAGTTAGAATAGCCAAGAAATAATAGGTTTCAACTGCAGAGAGGTGGTGAATGTAAGGAAATTCTTTTTAAGAGCAAATTAATCACTGGAGCTCCACAGAAGTTTTCGAATAGATTCCAGAACTGGATGTCTTTAAGAAGTTTATCAAGCTTCCTTGTTAAAGCAGAAAGGTGAACTAGATGTCTTTTTGCAATCAGTTGGCCTTTTGATTTAATGTTGAATTATATTTTAGTTCATGAATTGTCCCTCTGGGATCTGTGGTCTCCACTTAGAGTGAGGTATCTTGGCATCTAAATGAACTTTCAGTTTTGCTCTATGAATCCTTTTCAGAGGTTGGAGAAACTTTGAGATATAGATACTATGATCTTAGCAAATCTAACACTTTTTAAACAGATAAGAGCAATGCTAATACCTGACTTTCTTAACAGAAATTCAGGGATGTTTCTTAATAATAAATAAATAAATAAATAAAATCACACTCAATACTATGGAAACAAAACCTTTCCATTTCCTTGTTTCTTATTTGCATCTGACCTTGAGCTTCTCTTACACCTGTCAAGGAATGAAAATATTTCATCTATCTTAACTCTCATTTCTCATGATTGGAAGGGGAGAACTATAATAAACATGAACATTTAATCAATAGCCTAGTATGAACAGAACAGTAAAGAAGAACTAAATAATGAAGAAATACAATTCTTACTCCTGTTGCATCTCTAATTAGAGCTTTGCACATGACGTAAATTACTCCAGTCCTGTGATATTACCTGAGATGTTTAAATGTTCTACAAAAGTATTGATTTTGTTTTGAATGTCAGTTCTTGCACTTAACAGCTTTTTCCATGAAACGAGTGGATTACACTTGGAATTCTAATTAAGTCCTGTTTCTCAAATGAGAACCAAACAAACAGCAGTATAGATATACAATTATTGGACTACAGTTATTGACACTCATATGGGTAAAGTGACCACAATTTTGAGTGGTACTGAATAGTAAATCATTTGCTTTGAGTGAAAGCTTTTACAATGAGGAATATTTGTCTTAGTACATATTTTGCCATCTTGAAAAAGATTGGTTAAATAGTTTAATTGGAACATGAGACCATGTTTTGTTGTAGTTTTGTTTTTACACTTTGGTGAGTTAGCAGTGAAAAGTATTAACCTTCCCAAAAAATCAATTCTCTTTTCATCTCCTCTGGTTAAGAAAAACACACACATGCAAGAAAAACTTCACAGAAACCTGATAGAATTAGTCAGCAATTACTCCAATCTCCACTCTAAACTGAGCTTTCGGCCCGTTTGTGAGATCACTGGAAACGATGGGCTATGGCAAGGAGACTTTAGAGGCTGGAACTGAATAAGAAAAGAATCTGTCACTGTGAAGAGCTGAAGGGAAAGACATCAGCTGTTTGCTAGGATAAAGGAAAAGCTAACACTCAGTAGTTATTTTACACAGTATTTTTAGCTTGGGGGTGGGTAACTCTTTTTTTTTTTTTTTTTTTTAAGATGTTGTCTTTGGAGAATTTCTGAGACTATACCAGATGTAGCTGTAAGGTAATTCTGTCTCACATTCATGGGTAAGAGATATATCATTCTGACTTAATTTTCTGTTTGAATATTATAACTTAAAGACATAAACTGGGGGCCCCTGCACAAGAAAGATTTGGACCTGTTAGAGAGGGACCAGAAGAAGGCGAGAAGGCAGATCAGAGGGCTAGAGCACTTCTCCTGCAAAGACAGGCTGAGGGAGTTTTTTGTTTGTTTCTTTTTTTTTTTTTTTTTTTTTTTTTTTTTTTTTTTTTTTTTTTTTTTTCAGCCCGAAGAAGAGAAGGTTCCAGGGAGACTTCATTGCGGTCTTTCAGTACATAAAGGGGACTTATAAAAAAGAGGGTGAGGGACTTTTTACATAAGCAGATATGATAGAAACATGGAGGGTTAAAGTAAAAGAAGGGAGATTTAAAAAGGGAGAAAATTCTTCTTTCAGAGGGTGGTGAGGCATTGGAACAGGTTGCCTGGAGAAGTTGTGGATGCCCTGTCCCTGGAGGTTTTCAAGGCCAGGCTGAATGAAGTCTAGGGCAACCTGATCTAGTGGGTGGCAACCCTGCCCATGGCAGAGTTTGGAACTAGGTGAACTTTAAGGTCCCTTCCAACCTAAGCCATTTTATGATTATATGTCTATTGTTATTAGTTTTGTTTTCTTTTATGTGTGACTCAGATTATTTACACCCACCCCCAAACATGCACTAAAACTCCCATAATCCATTCATTGGTCTTAACAACATTATCATACAAGAAAGAAAGAAAACTAAGTCTTTACCAAGACATGTCTAATTCAAAATTGCTTCCTACAACAAATTGACAAGAAACAAACAATCCAATAGCCTGGCATACTCTTAAATGTATATGGTTTTTCCAAATTTAATGAATTTCTAAAGAGTTGACATGTTTCCAAATGTTGGAAATAAACTCAAAATTGATGCACCAGTATATACAAAGAAAGCTGTATACACACAGACAAATATATACACGTGAAGATAAAAAAGAATCTCTATATATGCAGTATCTGTCACATAAGGAATTCAATCACAAAAAAACTTTGACCTCTTAGTGAGCCATTTCAGATATTCAGCCAAATATTTCCTGTTGTGGGTTCATTATATTCACCATAGTTACTATTAATTAAAGTCCTTTGAAGCACCAATGTCCTGACCTGGTCATTACAGTCACCACACAATAAAGGATAGTGCATTGTAAATATTTGAGGAGAAAAACAAGATATTTCAGACGAAGTAGAATAACTCCTGCCATGATATGTAACAGAAATCATTTTAAAAATGAGAAATATGGAGTTTCAGTTTTCAGGAAAGGTTACAGGCTTCACAACTATATGAATGCTATAAAAATAAAAATTATGTAACCAGGATTTTTTCTTCAACTCACATTTTTGGAGGTTAATTAACAATAAGCTTGATATTCCTTGCAAAACATTAATGTTCCTCAGATATTAATATATTTCAGGTTGGTTTTGGTTTGGTAGATTTGATTTTAAAGCCATTTTTATGCTATAGTTCTCCTTCAACAGCTTTTTCAGAAACAGTCTCTTAATTTAGTGCTAACATTTCACAATAACACTAGTAGATCAGATAGCCAGACTATAACAAATAGGACATCTGTTTCAATTATTTACCTGCCCCAGATCCCTCTTATTTCTGTAAACATTCCTCTCTCTTGTCATCCTGAATCACACTGACTGTTGCAGAGCTCAAAGGGTCTGCAGTGAACACCAGGCCCATGGAGAGTGCAGAAGCCATGCAGAAGCCATGCAGCAAGCCAAGAGACTACAGGAAGTGCTACAGAAACCTCAGAGTAGACAACTAGTACTCCATCCACTATATTGATCCCACTTTTATCTTGGAGCATATCCCAAAGAAAAACTTGTAAATTGGAAAAGAATTATTCTCTGTTTTTGAATAACCTATTGTTCTGAACTTTTTTGCTTTGAAGTCAGTACTTGCTCCAGGGTGATTCAACGCTGTGCTTTGGCTTTGATGTACAATCTTAAAAGCACCATTACAGGCATTTACTGGAAGGGAATACCTTGTTGCCATGGCTACTAGTGCATCACTTGAAATTGTGATATAGCTGGATTTCATCACCATGACACTAATTTTCTCCAGTGCAGCAACAGAGGGACTAGATCATAACTGTATTAGATGTAGTGTTGCATTTCCATCTTTTCACTTCTTAAAGTTTGTACAGGTGAAACCCATACCTGTAAGGGCAAATCTGTAAACCAAAGAAAACCATGCCAACTATTGTTTACAGGAGAAAAAATAAACAGTATTCTTGGCTTTGTTTTTTACTAGGAAAGATGAAAAGCAGAATCCTGGATGAAAACAGCTGTCAGGCTTACCATATCTATTTTGCTATGTAACCATGGCAGTCAAATGAAGTGCCATTCCTTACAACTGCTTGGCCCTAATCCAATGCTCACTTTCTTATCTGAATGTGAGATGGTGAGGTGTAGGGTAAGGAAGATTTCCAAAACTCTTGGAGTATGCCTTTATTTTAGACAGAACAAGGCAGAAAAGACCCACACCAGACAAGGGGAAGCATCCATACTTTTTTTTTTTTTTTTAATTTTTAATCCACAGAGGTTCACCTATAGCCAACTCATAGCAAAAAGTGTGACAAAATTGCCATTGTGTTTGGAAATAACCTTTTATTCCAGGGTTGTCATGACTTCGTTCAGTTCATTTTTCCCTATACCTGTCATATAGATGTGTACTGAGACAGCTATTTTGTCCCAGGTATCATTAAAAAAAAAAAAATGTATGGAGAAATATACCACAAATGAATGTGAAACCGCTTTTTTAGATAGGCTGAATGGAAAGGAATATTTTTATACCAGTGCCTCATGCCTCATCAGACTGCAAGCTGAACCATTAGAAGTTAACTGAGAAGGAAGCTCTTTCTACAGACTTCTAGTTGAGTAAACTAGGAAAAAAAAAAAAAAACTAATTTCATCTGGGATGATTAAGGGAACCTTGCACTCTTGCTGTCATCCTCAAACACTCAGCACACTTGAAGGATCCCAACTCATATCTTATTGGTCTAACATCTAAGTAAGAGCCATCTCACCTAAAGTGTAAAGGAGAGAGAGGAATTCAGCTGTAGCTTCAGACATCTACTTTCAGATGTTTACAATGGAGATATCTTCATCTGAATCCAACTGTAAGAACAGGACTCATATACTCTCAGACAGAAATCCAGTGCTGTTAGAAAAAGTTTCAGATATAACTAGGAGATACAACACAAGTCTTTATGATTTTAAAACACTTCATCAAGGAACTGAGTACCTAGCAGACTGAAGAATTAGTAGACACATAAAGCATACTTAAGGAGAGATTTTCTAAGGTCATCATATAGGTTCACCATGTCCTCAAGTGAGAGAAAGCACCTTCAGGGTGTTATTAGTGGCCTCAGACATCTCTATCAGGACAGGATAACAAAGTGCTTGGGGACCTCTATTTTTCAACGTTGAATACTGAACAAAGTTTACTGAACTACTTATATTGGATTCCTTCCATTTAGTCAGGTAGAGATAACCAAGATTATCTTGACCTCAGTGCTTTAATTTCATACATTTATTTTATTTTATTTTATTTTTCCTCCAAGTTGATGCATTTCCATGAAATAATCAACTTCAAGAAAGAGTAAAAAAAAAAAAAAGGATCAATCTGATCTGTTTCACTTTTAGCATCATTATTACCTCTGGGTAATCACAGCTATTCCCAATTCATTCAATTTTGATAGAATGCATGAGTGGCAAAGTCCCCAGTGAACTTCCAGCATATTTCCTAATCTTTAGCTTTCAGCTACCAGATGTTGTAACAAAGATAATTGTGTCTGAGAAGTTGCTAAGTATGTATTTACATAAATTTGTTGCTATTAAGAAAGTTTGGTCCACTGCATTCGCAACGCATAAATTTCAAAATGACTGATGTGTGAATGGCTTTTTGTCTGAAGGTTGGTACAAATCCATTTCCAATTTGAATCTACCATTTTAATCAGTTTCTTTCTACTTTTAGCGCATATATTCCCTATTTTGGGAAGTAAAGTATTGGGAGGTTGCTTTTTTTCCTCCTCTCGTTTTTTTCTTTAGTGTTTTGAAGATCCTATATATCAAAGTGACTCTAGGAAGACGCTTGAAGTTGTGCCTGACATACCTCATATGTTTGAAGTGATATTTGAGTTTTACAACCCCCCTCCACCCCCGACCCCCCCGGCTGGGGGCGGGGGGGGGGTTTTTCTTTGACATATGGTTTCATGTACATCTTCCATTCAATTCTGAACCCTTAAAGGTTAAGTTCAGTTTTAATAAAAAACACTTGTAAAACAACAATACTTAACATCTCAAAGAAACTCTGTCTCTAAACATAATGTTTCTATCAGGCTCTTTTCCCAGGCACCAAATGATAAAATGATGGGAAATGGTTTCAAGTTCCACAACAGTCCCCCACAAAATTTTTAAATTCAATTCCTCTATTTCCCCAAACAGTAGCTGTTGGGATTTCTCTGGTCTTTCCCCATATCCCCTGCAGCAGGACTTCCACATGTAAGCAGTAGCTATTAAACACATTTCTGCCACAAATCTCAACATCAGTTACTCTTAGCACTGCTTTTTATATAACTTTCTTTGCTAATCAAGGTAGCTATATATATAAATCTATAAATACATTTTGAAAAAAATGCTGACAATATTTTATTAGTCTTTATTTTGTAGTAAAAATGCTGGACTTGTCTAAATAAATTATATTCAAGTTTTAGGTACTGTTCATTATGCCATAAATTTATATATATATGTGGTGACAGAGATATAAAAGTATTTGCTTTATTATCTGACCACTGACAATCTTTAATTTCTAAAAGTCATTGCTCTGAAGAATACATATTTTTATTCATATCTTTCCAAAATATCTAAAAGGACTTTCAATTTATTGAAAGTAAGGTAATTTAGTGAAGAATTTTTATAATCTAACAAGATCATTTTCTTCATTTGCAATAGCCTAGAAGACTACAATAAGATGTTATTTTAATGGGTTTAGTCTTCTAAGTTCTCCATACTGCTTTAGCCATTCTCTTGGTCTCACTCAAATTTGTCAGACCAGAATACAACAAGGATGAATAAACACCAGTGGAGGAGATGTTGATTCCTGGAAATCATCCAAACCTCAAAAGCAGACCCAAGTTCAGAGCACCCAATTCTTTAAATACGAATTTAGTCAATCAGTTCCAGTGTCTCTTGGTCACTTTAAAGTGCCAGACCTTGTCAGAGAGGATTCTTCTCTGTATTTACGACCACATAATAGAAATGTGAATCTAGTACAGTGTGAATATTAGTGTTCCAACCAGAAATGCTGCAGATTCTTAAATCCCAGTGCCTTCTCATAGTCTCTATTTTCCACTCTTTTACACAATGGTCTAAGAAATACAATCAATCAGTGAAAAATAAGGTTTCATTCAGGTTCATCTGGGGAGCAGAGAATGCCTTTAATTTTACAGAAAAAGAAGCAAAAACCCAGCCTGTCCATTCCTTAGAAAGTGGTGATATAGAGCCAAGCTCTATGGGGTTGCTGACAGGATTTATTGTATGTCACACAGATCAAAAGTAAGTGTAGGCAGCTAAAGTGTCTTGATACCCAGCTGGGTATGATGGTCTGTGAGCATAACAGACACTGACTGTGCCACAGCACAATACTTCTGCTTGCCAAGTTAATTAAGTTCGGATTGAATGCCCATGGATAGGAGATAATATCAGCCACATACAAAGGATATGTGATATTGTAGATTAGGTTTATAAGAACTGCTTTGTCTCTCTGACAGAGAGACAAAAATGTGCTGCCATTAAAGCGATGGGTCTCCTGCCATATTCAAGAACATGCTTTAGTTTTTTTTTTTTTTTTTTTTTTTTTTTTTTTTTTTTTTCCTTTATTATTTCTATTTTCCATTTAATAAAAATCTGAGCCTTTGAGCTATATGCAAGGAAATAGCAGAAAAGGTGACAAACCCAGGAAACAGCCAGAGGTGAACTTTTCAACTCAGAGCAACGTCTCAAGGCAGGCTGTAAATAGGATTACTTCTATTAGGCCACTGCCTGCTAAAGCCATTCTTGTTAAGGGCCTGTCACTCTGCATGCAGTGGAGTGACAGGCAACCCAAGCCTTGGGGACCCAGCACAGGGCCCCACTGCTGCATATCACTCAGGTGGAATCACCTCCTTGAGTCAATAACAGTGTCTGTCCAAAGCGTAAAATAGGATTTCAAAGTGCCTTACAGAAGATGGGCAGGTGCTGGGATTACCCTTTCAACAGAAATATGGATTGTCAGAAGAGGACCAGGGTAACCATCAAGACCCCCTTACGTCATCAGCAGGTCACCATGTTGACATCAGAGAGGACCATCAATTTTATGGAATTCTTCCCAATCCTTTATCCCCCAATGAATCCCTCCCTCCTAGTCCAGTGTCTGAATCACAAGAGGTTTGAGTTAGGCAGTGCTCAGTCTGGTTTGAGTCTTAAAGAGAAATAATTAAGGCTTCACATAAATCCCCAGGAATTTCTGACATCTGGGCCACTGTGATGCAAGGTGAGGTGTAAATATCTATCCCTCCTGGGGGAAGTGCAAGTATAACTGCCATATCTGCACACTAAGACTTATGCAGATGAAGAAGAACAGATCCAAGAAATGGAAATAATGGTATAGCAATGCA
Source organism: Nettapus auritus (assembly GCA_011076525.1). Taxonomy (NCBI): domain Eukaryota; kingdom Metazoa; phylum Chordata; class Aves; order Anseriformes; family Anatidae; genus Nettapus; species Nettapus auritus. The sequence continues at coordinate 4,946,717 of CM021797.1, read as the reverse complement.
GAGAGATTCCTGGTGAGACCAAGAGATGTAGCAAAATTTGTAGCAAGCACTTGTTACTGTAGCTCATACTCATTAGAGGAAATCTTACATTTGCAAATCAGCCTGACTTCCCAGGAAAAGGGAAAGCTCCTGTGAAGTTATCACTTCTCCCCATTAGGGTCTGAAATATATATATTTCAGACACGTATTCTTAATTGTAAATAATTGTTAATAAACTTGCAGCTCCAGTTTCTCTAAGCCTCTAATTTCTGAAAATAAATAAAATAAAATAAAATAATAAAATAAAATTAAGTAAAATAAAATAAAATAAAATGAGGCTGGTAGGAAGGTACCACACTACAGGAGGCTGGAAATCTAACTCAGGTACTCATTTCATGTATTTTACTCCATCCCTCCAATACTTCATTGCATAAATGACTTGAATGAAGTTTTGCTCAAGAAAAACCTCTCTGTAGACATTCAAACAGCATCAGCTGAAGTATATTCAATGTATGAACTAATTTGAATTCCTGACCCTATGTAGTGACAGAGGGGAGCTGGAAAGTTTTGGGCCAGACAGAAGACAAGACTTAAGTCTGTTGAACTCCTGTACTTGGCCCTGACTCTGCAAAGGCACATAAGTAGTCAGGGACTAGCACAACTTTAAACACTGTTTATAAAGATGATATACATTTATGCATTGCTAATTTTGATTAACATTAATGAATTATTACCAGATTTGATTAGTTTATAAAAATGTTTGGGTATATCTTGCAGGAAGAACTTGTAGGAATACATTTAAAATATCTTTATTATTTCCTTCCTCAGAGAGGCTTATAGGAATATTTATCTCTCAAAACATAAAAAAAGACACTAAAAATATATTATATTTTGTGATCTGATTATACGTATTTTGTTACAGAACAAGCACACTATTTGGAAAGTCTTAGTACAGTCACCTTCTTGAGAAAATTCCTATTTATATTCCTAACTGGCATCTTCTATTTCTCCAAGTGATTTTGCTCTGTTTGCATGGTACAAATTATCATCTACATAGAGGAAGACCAGGTCCAAATTCATTCCTGATTTATCTCTAACAATGAACTAAAGGGTAAATAAAATCCATTAAAAACAAGGTTAAAAAAAAATAGACACAGCATAATCAGAATGGAAGATAAATGCCAAAGACCTGATTGTCATTTACATTACAGCAGAATAAAGAAGCTGTGAATGGGAACACAAAGAGCAGTCTGTGCTGTCGTTTATTTCCAGCTAAAAATGCATTCTTGGATTTTTAGAATGGGATTTAATTTGTCTGTGAGAAAATCTTACCTGCATTAACAGGGGCTGTTTTGTGAAGGGCTACAGGAAAAGTTCAGTGATTAACAGATTTTACAAATCCTCTGGCCCTCCAGGATTCACTTATCTCTCTCTGAATGTCTATCTCTTCATCACAGGCCTTGCAATCACTTGGCTATTATGCAAGGGTCAAGCTCATACAGAAAATGGAGAATATACTAAATTAAGATGTATAAGAGATTAACCAGCTCAGGTTAATTGTGTTTTCATTTTCTTAAGAGTTTATCAATGCTGTAAAATAAATCTCATTATGCCTTGCTTTTATTAAAAGAAAGTGGGACACTGCATAATAGCAATAGTCATTATCATTAGATCTGAAAACAAGCACAGAAGAGCAATTCTTTTTAGTTGGAAGCATAACCAAGTGGCTACTTTTAACATTGTTTCTGTAAACTTCCTGCTCTCTCTTCATCTTCTTTTTCAGTCCCTATTCAGGGAGAGATCTTGTCACCCTTGCTTGCAATGTCATCAAGAAGGCATCCCTGTGTCTAACTACAGTTCCTGGGAGCTTTCTTCTTTGGGTCTTGCAACATCTTTTTGTATCTGGGAGTTAAAGAAGAACCAACTTCCTTATGTGAAATAGTCTTTGTCCTTCAGCTTAACTGAACACATAGAGAAAGTTAGACATCAGACAAATTAATTTGAGGGTGGCGGAAATAAAATAGCAAAAATAACATCTATCTCTTCATGAACCAAAAGGGAGGAAATGCTTTGGATCAAGATATTCCTCAGATAGGATTCTGCCCACATCCAAATACACTCTTTGAATGAGAGCGCTTATGTTATACAAACAGATCGTTGCATACCACAGGTATTCAGACAGTGGTCACAGGGCTTCCCCTCAAGTTGAGCTTTACAAATAAGAGGTGAATTGTACAGATGTGCTTAAATACTAGTAGTCTGTCTTACTGGAGAGCTAGGTGCATGGGGTTTTGTAAGTGAGCCTGATTTTTACATATATATATATTTAAAGATATAAATATATATACACACACACGCACACACTTTTATTTATTTATTTTTCTACTTATTGTGCAGCAACAAAAAGCACAAAGCTTGTTCCTCTCAAAATTCTGGTTACCCATATGACACTGCTATCTGCCTTCTCAGGTACTCAGCCAAGCTCAAAGAGGGCACCTGATCTCACTTCATAAAGTGAAGCACCACACACTCACTTGCATTATGCTAACTACCATAAAGCACATATTTAGTGCTATTTAAATACTGTTGAAAATGCTAGGGAGGAGACTGTGCAACCCTCATTATGGTGACTGAGCATTTACAGCAACAACCTTTTTAGCAATAATGAATTTACCAGCGTGAATGAAGGCTCCCCAGGGTAAAGGGAGCATCCAACAATCAAGAATCTTGAATTTCCTTTGTGCTTATTAAAATGAAACAAAAAGCATGTATGGGGAAAAACAAACATGGTGTCAATCTAAACACCACAAACCAGACTCTAAACTTCAAAAGCTGTGCAAGTAGTCTGTGCTTCCTGTTTTGCAGAAGACAAAACAGGAACCAATTTGGAATCAATATTATCTCAATCTTAATTGATCTTCCTTAACTTTAATCTTTCCATTTCAGTTACCCAAAGGACTCTCTGCAGTTTATATCTGAGAAGGATGTTTCCAGATTTCTTCACACCAAGCCCAATGATCCCTCATACATTGCTACAGCAGTCTGGAGTGATTAGTTTCATCATTTGTTAACTCCCATGTTTTCTCTAATGTGATTGACAGTATTACATAGCTAGAAGAACATAACTCAATTTTTTTTTTTTTTTATCCATAAGTGATCCTCTGTGAAAACATATGTTACTTTTGCTTTCATCCTGAAGTGAATGGAATGATATACCAGAGTGAGAAACGGAAGAACCATACATAGCCCTGATTAAAGAGGATTTTTATTAATCGTAGTAAAACAGGAGGTTGTGAGCAAGATAATTTTCAAGACAGACATTAATATGGGACTACAAGATGTCAGGAACAAGAACTGATGAACAAGGAAATCTTTGCCTTGGAGGTGTTTTTCCACTTTGATTCTGAGTGTAAATATTTCAAATCATCTCCAGGGTCTCACCATTTCATAGAAGTAGTTTTGATGTTAGAGACTGAAAAACTTTAAAATAAACATTGTTTCAAAATACAGAAAAAAAGTAAAACTTCAGTTATTGGAATAACTAGATAATCTGGATTTCAGATTTTTCTCCTGGATAAGGTGAGCCACTATATGACCTTAGGTTTTTTTTGTTGTTGTTTTGTTTTGTTTTGTGAAAAAAGCATCCTTTGTGTTTTTGCAAGTAGAAACCATTAAATAATTAGTACTAGGAAACCAAACCAAGTATACAATTAAGAAAACAGTGTTTAATTAGCTCTTCTAAGAAACCTGAGCTTGAATTCTCATTCTGCTTATTACTTCATCATTTGTGTCTATTACGGTGTTTATGCCTCACTCTGAGACAATCCTTTATCCATTAAGTGGGGCTAATAATGCTTTCCCAGCACTCCAGAACAAGTGTTCCAGGAATCAAGAAGCTTAAATGCTGTTTCAATGTGACTGGACATGAAACCCCCAAATTTCTGTGAACTTAAAAAACAAACAAACAAACAAACAAAAAACAACAAACACAACAAAACACAAGCATGTGTGAAGTTTTTAGTATAATTATAGTTCACTCAAACTCTAGCAAAGCAGTATTACTGCTACCTCTCTCTAATGACATCTGCATATATTTTACTTAGAAGTTATGCCATTGTTTAAATTAGAAATTTATTTATTTATTTATTTATTCAGTTAACAGCTTTTTTTTTTTTTTTTTTTTTTTTTTTTTTTTTTTTCCCTACAGTTTCCCAGATAGATACAGAAAAAGCATCTGAATGGCAAGGACTTATTTTTTTTCGTCAAGATGATTTGTGGCTTTAAGTCTTCCAGTACAGCAACTGCTTTCTTCTAATTTTTCATTTTGAAGTGGCACCTTCTTGGAAAAACAACATTTATTTGAGTGGAAATCTAAAGTGTACAAATTACACCTGACCTCCTGTCCCAGTGATAGCAAGGGGGTTGGATTTTATTCACCACCACCACCCCATAAGAAAAAAAATATCTTAAAGTATTGCTCATTTTTATACCCTGAAAGAGTGTTTCCTGTAACTAGGATAAAGGTATTCAATTGCTAAAAGTGGTGACACTGAGCACAACTGCAAAATAAATTCTCTTAGGAAAGTAAAAAGAGAAGAGACAAAAAAATAAATAAAATTTAAAAGTGTATTGGAACTTTTCATGTCATGTATTTCTATTCCTTCATGTCCTGGAGCTACAAAGCAAAGTCTGCATTTCAACAGAGAGTATGGGAAGGACTACTTAAGCTAAATAACAGTTTTTACTTGCTTTAGGGGCCAGAAGTTATAGTTGTCCATAAAAGTTTTGTAATAGGTAGGGTCATAAATCCAAGTGACAACCTTCCAGTTTTAGCAGCAGTAGAAACAGGTCACTATTGGACTGTGATTTAAAGCCCATTTTAAGTAATTTTAGTAATTTAAGTAATTGGAATGGGAGAATTTGGAAGTTTAGGTGTTTTCCTGTATTTCAGATAAAATGGATTCTTAATGGAAACTTTTTTTTTTTTTTTTTTTGTATGTGTGTACATATATATATACATACACACACATGCACTCGTAGTCCTTCCATAAAGCTGTTTATGCACAAAATGTTTTGCACACAATATTTTGCATTTGAAGTCACACACATAGGCCTATGTTTATGCATCTTCAACAAGCAATGTGAATTTCAGAGGACCTTCCAACATATTGCCAATAGAATTATTTCAAAGATATCTCCAATATGAATACTGTGGCCAAAACTCATGTATCTACAAGATGAGGTGCAGAATGGTGCACATCAAACTATTCACTCTCTGAAGTGTTACCAGGTCTCTTTGCCTCAGCAATGCAACTATTAGTAGGTAGACTTTCCGCAGTAGGTCTGATGGCCTTTTCCTGAATTATCATAACTGTTACCACAGATATGGCCCCTGATGACTGATACTCTCCTACAGATTTCATCCTTTCCTACAAAAAAGGAAGGAGGAATGGAGGAAAACTAATAGTTTAGGATAGCAGGGACTCATCTGGAAAAACCCAACATGGAAACACGTAATAGTCATCAAAGATACTAGCCCAGTGAAACCAGAGATTTTACCTTCATGATAAAGAAGTCTTATAAGAACAGACTACTACAGACCCAGTACCCTTTTCTTTTGTCTAAGCCTACTTCTTTATCTGCCCTTTTAAAACAGTTTTTCTCCCCTCTTTCAGGCAAAAATAATTTCCAAATTAGGGTAATACTATTGTATTCATTACCTTGTTGGCCTAGGTAAAAGTGGTAGGGGAGAGCTGACTTTAAATAAATTCAGCTGAAATCAAATTCCCTCATTAGACTTTTCTATAAGGTTGCCCCATATTTTGTCACAAGGACTGAGTGTCTTCTGTTGTTATTATAACAATTCTACGTTCATGTACAAAGGGTAAGAACCAATTACTTAATGTTTTTCTCTGCCCATTACTAAGTCAATTGTTGACTTAAATATCCAGGTGTACAAAGGCAAGAAAAGAAGTAATAGTATAGCAAATTTCTGAAAACTCAGATTTTTCTGGGGGAAAAAAATTAAAAAAATATCACTTTTCTGACAAGGAAATAAACTAGCATCCTACTGGTATCATTCTTGCGTGTTACAAGATTATTATGTAGTATCCTGGCAGATAGGTCCTTTACTCATGTTAATGGCTTTCATCAGCTAATGATGGCCTGTGAAAATATCAGTGGTTGATCTGCCCATCTGGCATATACAAAAATTGTACCAACTCTCTCAATTTATCAATGTGTGTAGGTTGGCTGCAACAGTGTTCAACAGTGTTCCTTCTGAATTCTGATCTCAACCTTATTTTTTTTTTTTTTAGGCAGGGTTCTTTACTGTATGTTTGCTTTTGTTGCTTCAGGTTTTTATTCATATCTTCTTTCTTTTTGTCTTAGGTTGCTCTTTTGTATAAGCCCCTTCCATCTGTTTGTCCTTTATGCTTTTTATCCCCTGCTTCCTTGAGTGTGTACATATGTTACCAACCATTAAACCTCTATTTCTTTCTGAAAATTGCTCTGTATTGCCCAGTAATGTCTTACTGGGTGATACAGCTTAGTACTGAATTCAGTCATACAAGAAACTAAAATCTAATTCTTTCACTCATCAGCTGAATGAATAGATGGAAGCCCAGCAGTCACCAAGAGGGAAGGCTTTCCAATAACTCTTGCAGCCACTTCAGAACTGACACTCAATGGTCTAAAATATTTGGTGATGCTGATCTATCAGCATTGCATTTTGGTAAAAGAGGGAGGATGGCATAAAAATGACAAAGGGAGCTTACAGTGAAGAAGTTTGCTGAAGAATACAGGGTAAATGGAAGAAAGAATAGAGGCTAAAGAGTGCAAACTTTACTGCCTGAAGTGCTGAAAGAAAAAAAAGGACATCTATGATTTGCATAACTGGTGTTATTCATGTGGAAACTTTTTCCAAGAATCTGGAGACAGTAGACTAATTGTACCCTTTCAATATATGTAAATATTTAAAGTATGTCTGTAAAGTACAGTCTGTATGCTGACATGCCTGAGAGTCACTGTTATATACTTTCTTCTTCATGAAAGCAATTTATTATCCATCATTCATCCAAGATACATCCTGAACTTCTGATTACTGATTCTAACTCAGGTTGCTTCTGTAGGTATCTATGTGTGCAACACTTTGTGGTTCAGATACCTCTATAGTCTACAAAGTCTGCTAACTATTCGTATTTCTATATTGTACTCAAGAAATGCAATCATTTAGGCCATTTAGGCCTCATTTCCATCTCAACATATAAAGCTGAATTTACACTTTCTCTGAAGTGCAACTTTTCACTTTTCCTCTTCAGGCATCTTTCAGTTCTTAAAGCTACTAATTTTTCATATCTCCAACTTTAGTGGTTTAACCAAAAAGTAGTTCACACTAGAAATCCTCTAAGATCTACTTTTGCTCCCATAACATTTTCTCTGCTGTGCCCTGTGTTGAGCAATAACTTTCCAGTCATCCAGGAAAGAAATACTCAGTTTCTAAACTTCATTTATGTTTGTGTATCCATTTAGTTGAAATCCACACAATCTTATTAATTTACATATGGCATATAATTTGAGCCTGAACAACAATGGTGATGGAAAAACAATAATGTTAACAACTGTCAAAAATAGGTAAGATTCATACAAATGAGGTAGGAAAAAAAACTGTGATTCTGTACAGGATTTAATTGTTAAATAAATAAATAAATACATGCAAAGACAAAAAGAAAAAAAATGAGAGGACATGAACCTTTCCTGCTTAAAAAGAGAGAGAGAGAGAGAGAGAGAAAGGGACAGAAATATTGTTTAATTTATCATCATGGTCTTTTGTGTCTTTCAGGATTCAGCATGAGTTATTTTCCAGAAACAGACTACAGATGAAGAGACTGGAATATGATTCTGTGATAAACAAAAACATCAGACAGTAAATAGAGAATTGAGAAATAGAATTACAGGTGTAAAGTAATTATTATTGTGGCACTGCATTTTAACTGCTACCCATTTTATTCCTGCATATTTTATCAAAGAGATCAGCATTTGGCTTGCAGAGTCACTGATGTTTTCAAGGTCTTTGCATTCATTAGAATTTAGTACTGTGATATTTTGCTTTGCTTTGATTTGTTAACCTCTTTGATTCCATTCAACACATTATGGAGAATATGTTTGTATTGAAACCATGCCTAGGAAAGTAAAACAAATAGGAATAGGATAAATTTCATTAATCATTTCTACTTTTTACTTCTGAATTAATACTTTTCAGTCTTTAGAACATCTCATAAGTTTTAATATGTGAAGACTGTGTGGAAATTTTAAATTCTGAAAAAAATGTTTTTGTTATAAATAAACCCTAGAAGGTACCACTTGAAATATAAATAATGACTTTTTCTCTATCTCAGACACAAAGTAGAGTGTAAAACAGAGGAAAGTTCTGTCACAAGAAACTACAACAATGCCACTTTGAGTAAAGCATAAAACTGTAGTCACACCACAGTCACACGTCACACCTTCGACTTTACTATGTACCTTAATATGAGGATTAGCTACAAGGCAATACAGAATAAACTTTATATCTAGAGACATAGAAAAGGATTAATTTAAAGGACAATTCACACCATTATGGGATAAACATCTCCAGAGACTCATACCTCTGACCTAGATCTAAGAATCTAAGGTGGTCAGCTCAGATTTAGATATGTAACCTTTAGATGTCTTGAGTGAAATAAGACAAATCCTATCCATAGGGTTCCTCTGCTTTTAATGGTGATAGATCAACTGCCCCAAAGGGAGCAATCCAGAAGAGAGATGTGCTGAGCAGAAGACCTCTTTGCAGGAGCTTGTAGGGAAGGTGGATGGACAAGGGTTGAGGTTCAAAGACTGTTCTCATATTGTGTTTGGTGAGTTTTTAATCAAGCAGAAGGATTTCACTGGTCTTTCACATACTCTAGGGAAAGCTGTAGCAAGCCAGTTTTTCCCTCCTTTAATGAATAGTTAAGCTGTGGATAATCATTTCCAAGTATACTCATTAGCACTGGGAAACTTGGTGAGAGCAAATCTGGCCAGCTGAGACCTGCAAACCTGTCTGATTCACTGTAGGTTACTAAATTTAGCTCTACAACTTCATTTCCAAAAATACAGTGAATGCCACTTATGCCCATCATAAGAGTGTCTCAGTGCAGATATTGTTCTTCATTACAAGAACTGAGCCAGCTCTTTGTGGCCATCTTTGTGTATGTGAACATGAGAAGCAGGGACACTGTGGTGCTGATGAGATCCTGTTCAGCTGCTGATGTGGTTGGTGTTTTTTTTTGTTTGTTTGTTTGTTTGTTTTGGTTTTGGTTTTGGTTTTGGTTTTTCCTTTCTTTCTTTATAGTACTATTTTATTATTTTTCTTTTCAGGCAAAGGCTTCTGCTGCTCTGTGATGTGGGGTCTTGATGGCATTTGTATTATTTGTTCTGGATGGACTGGAAGTGCCCCGCTGAAAAACTGACGAAGGTGTTGTAACAGATATGTAAACTTCTGAGCAAGAACACATTTCTTGTTCATGGTGTGAAAGTGATGCTTGTTAACTCCTGAAGCAATACACTTAATAATCATGCCCTCATCTTCATGGAGCTGTGCCAGATGCATTCTAGCCAGGAAAAAAAATGCAATGATTGATAGCTTTACTTTTCTAATGGGGCAACTAATTTTTTAACAAGTATAACTGCACTTATGAATACAGAGTTCTGTTTGCCTTCAATATAATTTACTCCTGCAGGTAGTGAAGTTTGGACTTTTGAAATATGTTATCCTTGATAGGAAATGACATTATTAGCAACAGCTCGGGACTGATATCAATGCACACAAAACTTCTCTTTTCCTTGAATTGGCCTATAAAACAGATAGGATCAATCTCTGTGGACATGCATCTGAACTTGTCCTTTCCAGAGAGTTTATTTAACCCCCAATAAAAAATAAATAAATAAATAAATAAAGGTAAATAAAGGTGGGGAGGGATGTATTGTCATGCAGATTTCAGTAATGTTCTTTTCACAGTCCCATTTAGACATCAGTTACCCTGTAGACACTTTTCTCTGGTAAATTCTCTAGGAGCCTGACCTTTCTTTTGGTTTCATTCATACCCTTACCTATTTAAGCACTGTACCCTTTAAACTGTTTTGCAGTTTTGTATTCAGTAGGATACCTCTTCATCTCTGTTGAAAATTCTTGTTAATAAAACAAGCACATGAACAGAGATTTTCTGGTAGACTGGTATAGCCTCTTGATGCAAATTTAGAATCACTTTCAATATTCCCCAAGTCTAACCCTACTAGTCTGTTAGTGGAAAATATTTGTTTTAATTTAACATTTATGCTTTCATGAATTGTGCTCCAAAGTTCTGGGCTGCCATGTAAGTAATACATGGAAGTACTGAGCTAAGATTAAAACCTTTGTTCTTTTGCTCTGGCTTAAAAGAAAAAAATAAATGAAAAAAAAATCAAATCTATATAAATATATTGCTGTTAATAGTTGCTTTTTGAAAATCTATTCAAGTTGTCAAGTTGTTCAAGGGACTTTTAGGCCAGTGACAAGGACGTTAGTAGTCAGGATTAGTTACTCCACTTCTTCCCCTTGAGTTCCTATACTTCCCCTGATGTATCTGCTCTTGGTGTCTGCTGAGATCATAAGGTAAGATATGTTTTTGGATACTATAAATCAATACTTACACTTTTTTATTATTATTATTATTATTATTATTATTTTTATTTTAAGGCTGTTAATTCTCTTTCCTCAGCTTCAAAGACAATTCTGTCCAAATAAAAATGGTAGAACAAGGCTCCAATTTTGTGTATTGCTGAGACACATACTTCAGTAAGTCTGAAGGAAAGTTTAAAAGGTGTGTTTTACCTCAACCAGACTTTCAAAGTTGACTCAGTCTCTTTTATTTTGCTGTTAGACTAATGATGCTGCATATTTTTTCCTCTTTATTTTATTATTTTATTTTATTTTATTTTACTTTATTTTATTTATTTTATTTTATTTTATTTTAACACAGGATTTTTCTTGCTGGTGTAATGGCATTCCAGAAGTAATTACTTTTCTACAATAACAATATGAGAAACAGGAGGAAAATATAGGTTTCTTATTAAATAAATGTTAGCTTCATATATCTATGTGAAGTCACATCAAATATGTTGTATCTTGTTTATGCTTGATGGCATTTCTTTAGGTGAGTTCAAGCTTTTCCTAGCAGTCAAAATAGTAGTCAAAAAGTATCGAACACTGGTATTGTAAGCCAGGTAAAAATTACAGACGGAGTTTCAGTCTCCTTTTCAGGTTTTAGTGCCATTCAAAAACATATTTCCAAGAGAAATATGTCAACTGTGAATCAAAGTCAAAGAAAAGGTTTATCTAAAACCTTGCAGTATTGAAGCTGTGGCAGCAGATGATACACTGTTAGATAATCTATTAAGATCAAAAACAAAGCAGAGATTATTGAGATGTTACAGGGAAAATAATGTAGTCCTTGACTTCCACTACATATTGTAAAACCTCTAAAACCAGACAGAGACCATGTACTGTTTGCTTTATGTCCACTTTTCTGCCAGAAAATGTTTGCATTTTCAAGCCTATTTCAATCTTATCATTTAAACTATAGCACTTAATCTTTCTATGCACCCTGTATACTTGACAGGAAGACAGTGATTTTTCTTTTTTACCTGACTATATGATGAAGTGACAGGGGGTAATACAAAAACCCTCAGTGCTTAGGCCAAATTTCTGGTAACTTAGTGAGAATAAGACCTAAGTGTGAGAAGAGGATTTTGCACACTTTGCACCTATTTCAGAATAATCCTTTTTTTTTTTTTTTTTTTTTTTTTTCCCTCACTTTTTACTCTGGTATCTTATTCTGATGTCTAATCAGCATCTAAAACCTTCATATTCCTTAAGTCTTATATTCGCACTGTTTCTGATGAAACAAAAATGTCTTTGTCCTGCCCATAAAAAGTAGAATTCCTCAAAACTGTAATAATAAACCTGGTATATTATCCTGACATGATCATATTATTTGTTATGTATTTACTTTCTTCTAACTAACACTGAAGCACACCAAACACTACTATGGAAAAGATACAGACTCTGTACTTCATGGAGAAGTTACATTAAATCCAGTATGTAAAACAATGAATTAAGAAGTCTACATGGGCTTCTGAAGCAAAACACGTGACCTCTAATGAGCGCATAGTGTATCACACCCTTAAGAATCTTGAGGTACATTCTTTTGGTAGCATAAGGCATTTTCAACAATATTGTTGCAAATGTTGCAAACATCATAACTATTTACCAGAAGTGTTAATTATATTTTTACCTTTTGTTTGGAGGAGAGATGAGAAAAACTGGAAAGATGAAAACAAGAAAAAAAAGTGCAAAAAATAATAATAACAATAAAAAATTTGGCACCTGAGCAAATGTGAACACCTGGGCAGCCTGTCATAACACAGTCAATACCCTGTCAGACTTGTACAGTCCTTGTAAATTAAATGCAAAATCATCGTGAATTATAATCATCACTCTGGGAAAGAACAAAAAGCAGGACTCTACTTACTGTTACCCTAATGCACCCTGATGGTCTGCAAAGGTAGGGATTTTATACTAATTAAAAAAGAGGAAAGGCACTCTTATAACAAGGGCAGATAAATGTGGTTGTTTGTCAACTCCACTCCTCACGTGAATTAATGATTGTGTCTGGAAGCTGAGTTCTCTGTATGCCATAGTAATTTGAGACTAATCCTTATTTTCCTCAAACATATTCATCATTTGCTCTAAACTCAGAACCAAGCATTGTACTCTGACCTTGATTCAAGGAGTCAAAGTTATAATCAGCTTCAAAGATGAGCACTCAGCTTTGGGGAGGATTTCTCTCTCAAGGAATTCAGGTTCTGGCAACAAATTCCAGCTGGTCAATACACAATACCATCTACTGAGAACAGTAAAGTTACAGAAAAGGAAGAAACAAAATGAGGGGTTACAGCGGATTTCAATCCTTCTTAAATATATGATTAACATCTTAGTTAAATTACTACTAAAATAGATTGTCAGAGCTAGACGGCATAAATAATTAATCACAGGACTTGTATTTAAAACTGAAACAGAAATATATATTTATACCACTCTATGTTGTATTTACACACATGTATATAGATATATATAAGCATGTTTCAATTTTAAATAAGGATTTTCGTTTGTGTGGTGGTTGTGGTTCTGTTTTGTGTTTCTATGAGCCTCTATGTCTATTTCCTTCTATGAAAACTGGAAATTTGATGAAAGGTCTATCAAAAGTGTTAAAAGAAGTTACCTACTCCATCTTCCGGCAACCAGACCAGTTTTATCTGCATTTAAAATGTATTTGATAAATGTATTTCATATGCCTAATTATTTAAACTGAAGCTCAAATAAGTATTTTATTAACAAACAAACAAACAAACAAACAAAACCAGTATATCCTGTATCTTAATATCAATGATCTACTACTCCAACAGACTAGTCAGAGAAACATCTTTTTGTTGTTGTTCTGTTTTGTTGTTGTTGTTGTTGATTTTGTTTGTTTGATTGATTTTTCTGCCGAGAATTTGTGTCCAGTGCCACATTTAACACAGCACAATCAACCGCATAGTCTAGTCTGGTTGGTCTCTCTTAATTAACTTTGGGATTGTTTATGTTGTACTAATACATTTGGTTCCCTTTACCATCAGGAATCAGAAAAGGTCTTACGTAAGAGGAATCACTCCCTGGAGATTCCTATTTCTCTCCTTGACTGTAGGAGGAGCTGCGGCTTCTTGACAAGCAGACATCTCATTTTGGACACTGGTGTTAGGACTGCTGAACCACAACTGTCGCTTCTGGTGTTGGCTTAGTCCAGGTTAAGGTAGTGTTTTGTTTTCTTTTTAAATGATAATTGTTATTTGGGTTGCAGGCAATAAACAATTCATTGATCTGAAACAATAAACTACACAGGAGGGTGCAAAAAGAACAAGAGGTTGCCAAAAGGCCTGGAATCAGAAGCCAAATAGGCAGACAAGGGGGATTACTAATGACGAAGTGACAGCATGGTTATAGACAGCAGGTATGAAACCTAGAGGGAAAAATATACTAATTGTGTTGGAAAACAGATTAGAGTTTAAGACAAAAATTTAACATGATTTAAATGGCATAGTGTACAAAGATAAGTATTTTTTTCTAAACTTTTACAAAATGTTCCACTATTCCATTCATGGGGGGTCAATAAATAATACAAATGAAACATCTCCAGCTTTTGTCTGAACAAATTACAAGAACAACAACTTTTTTTTTTTTTTTTTTTTAAAAAAAAAAAAAAAAAAAAAAAACTGTGCTAAATAATCCTTCGAGCATGTGGTCTGAGATGGTCAGATGCCACTCGTGTAGCATGTCCATGCCTTAGGACTGCCTCCACTAAGAAAGAAAAAAGGATGATTGTTGTAGGCGACTCCCTTCCCAGGAGAACAGAGGGCCCTCTTGGTTGATCTGAAGGGAAGACACCTGTAGGGAAGTCTGATGCCTTCCTGGGGCCAGGGTTAGGGACATTACCAGAAAGCTTCCTAACCTGGTTCACCCCTCTGACTACTATCCTCTTTTGATAGTTCAGGCTGGCAGAGATGGTATTGCAGACAGAAGCCTGGAGGCTATAAAAAGGGACTTGAAGGGGACTGGGATGATTAGTAGACAGAGCGGGAGTACAGGTCATACTTTCCTCCATCCCTACAGTGGCAGGGAGGGGTACAGAGTGGACTTGAAAAGCCCACCTGAAAAACAAGTGGCCTAGAGGCTGGTGCCAACACAGATTTTTTTTTTTTTTTTTTTTTTTTTTTTTTTTTTACCATGGGGCGCTTTACTCAGCACCTGGCCTTCTAACTGCCTGTTAGTAGGCCAGTTGCTGGTTCCCACTTGTCTCAAAGGGGAAAACAGACAATACTGCAGGAGCTGGCTGGGCTCATTGAGAGGGCTTTAAACTAGGTAGGAAGGGGGACAGGGATGGGGGAGGTAATAAGGTTCATTAGAGCTGTGCCAGGGAGAACAATGTCAGGACCAGAGGAGCAGGCAACGGCCCAGCTGAAGTGCATCTACACTAACACACGCAGCATGGGCAAAAAACAAGAGGAACTGGAAGCCATCATGCAGCAGGCAGGTTATGACTTTGTTGCCATCATGGAAACATGGTGGGATCAATCCCATGACTGGAGTGCTGTAAAGACTGGCTATAGGCTCTTCAGAAGGGACAGGCAGCACAGGAGGGGTGGTGGTGTGGCTCTCCATATTAGAGTGTTTTGTTGTTGTGGAACTCGAGGCTGAAACTGGGAATGACAAGGCTGAGTCCCTATGGGTTAGGATCGGTGGGAAGGCCAACAAAGCAAGCATCCTGGTGGGGGTCTGTTACAGACAGCCAAACCAGGGTGAGGAGACGGATGAGGAATTCTACAGGCAGCTGGCAAAAGTTGTGAAATTGTCGGCTCTTGTCCTCGTGGGGGACTTCAAATTCCCAGCCATATCCTGGACATGCAATACAGCTCAGAAGAAGCACTCTCGGAGGTTTCTGGAGAGTGTGGAAGATAGTTTCCTGATGCAGCTGGTTAGTGAGCCTACCAGGGAGGTGCCCCGCTAGACTTTCTGTCCTCAAACAGCGAAGGACTGGTGGGAGATGTGGTGGCTGGGGGCTGTCTTGGGCAGAGTAACCACAGAATGGTAGAGTTCTCTATTCTTGGCAAAGTCAGAAGGGGGACCAGTAAAACTGCTGTCTTCGATTTCCAGAGGGCTGACTTTGAGCTGTTCAGGGCACTAGTTGGCAGAGTCCCTTAGGAGGCTGTCCTGAAGGGCAGAGGAGCCCAGGAAGGCTGGGCAATCCTCAAGAAGGAAATCTTAATGGCTCAGGAGTGGTCTGTCCCAGCATGCCCAAAGACAAGCCATCATGGAAGAAGACTGGCCTGGCAGAACAGAGAGTTGTGGCTAGAGCTTAGGAAAAAAAAGAGGGTTTATGATCTTTGGAAAAGAGGGCAGGCCACTGAGAAGGATTGTAAGGATATTGTAAGAATATGTAGGAATAAAATTAATAAGGCCAAAGCTCATCTGGAGCTCAATCTGGCTATTGCTGTTAAAGACAACAAAAAATGTTTTTATAAATACATTAACATGAAAAGGAGGACTAAGTAGAATCTCCTTTACTGGATGCAGGGGGAAACTTAGTGACGAGAGATGAGGAAAAGGCTGAGGTGCTTAATGCCTTCTTTGCCTCAGTCTTTAGCGGCAAGACCAATTGTTCTCTAGATACCCATTATCCTGAGCTGGTAGAAGGGGATGGGGAGCAAGATGTGGCCCTCACAATCCACGAGGAAATGGTTGGTGACCTGCTACAGCACTTAGATGTATGCAAGTCGATGGGGCCAGATGGGATCCAACCGAGGGTACTGAGAGAACTGGCAGAAGAGCTGGCCAAGCCACTTTCCATCATTTATCGGCAGTCCTGGCTATCAGGGGAGGTCCCACTCGCCTGGCAGCTAGCAAATGTGACACCCTTCTACAAGAAGGACTGGAAGGTAGACCCGGGTAACTATAGGCCTGTTAGTTTGACCTCAGTGCCAGGGAAGATCATGGAGCAGATTATCTTGAGTGTCATCATGCGACAGTTTCAGGGCAACCAGGCAATCAGGCCTAGTCAGAAAAGGGTCCTCATCTCCTTCTATGACTAAGTGACTCATTTGGTGGATAAGGGAAAGGCTGTGGATGTGGTCTACCTTGACTTCAGTAAGGCATTT
>CM021797.1:4898975-4921625 GCA_011076525.1 Nettapus auritus | reverse complement strand
TTTTTTTTTTTTTTTTTTTTTTTTTTTTTTTTTTTTTTTTTTTTCAGTTACAAGTGAAAACAGTTGCTTAAAATTTGTTGTTAAGTGAGAACAAAAACGATGTCTTAGTATTTTAGCATTCAAGAACTCCCCAAACCTGGATGAAGTGCTGTGAAGCATGGCTTAACCAGCATGTTATTGGGATTTAGCTCTGAATGGAGTCTTTCAATCTTGACAATACATTCCCAGTCATGTTCTTCATGGTTATGTTATTTTCTTACAACAAGAGAACTGCCTGTGTAGTCAAACAACTACACAGAAATTACCCTTTTCCTGGCTTTCTGGTTCAAATCAAATGAGAGGATATGGTTAAAATGTTCATACCACCAAACCCATCAATAAGTTCATCCCATCAGTAGAAGCTGCAGTAGTACAGAAATGAAGGCCTTCATCATCTTTCCACTTATTTTTCCTTTCTTACATTTTCTGAAAGCCTGATCAGTTCAGTTTAATCTATATTTGGCAATGGTTACTAAAACTTTTGGGGAAAAAAATCACTTCATATGGGAGGCAACCATAGATTTTACCAGCATTCCATCTATCGGGCAAGCTAAGATGTTGATCTGAGCAGCAGTTACTGAATGCAGCAGGCTTGGGCCAAGAAGCTAAAAGACCAGTGAACACAATGAGTGGAAAGGATGGTGAATCTCCTGCACAGGTCATGCATGGCAACTAGTCATGTCAGAAAGCTTCTTTGCAGTTATTAAGATGATCTCCTTATTTGACTACTAATTTCACTAATAACATTCACCCTTTACAACCAAAATCGGAAGGCAAACACAAACACTGAACTCAAATCCATATGTAATCCCCTAAATAATCACAATTTGCATTTCAGTCTTTTAAAGAGGTGTCAATTCACTGGTTTGAGTGGATTAAGTTTCTTTGCTGGGCTGTAGTGTGTGGGTTGCTGCAAACCTGCTCTTTCTGGCTACTTCCACAGCACTCTGTAAGAAAAATGTCACAAGAATTCTTAATACCTGTTTTTTTTTTTTGTTTTTTTTTTTTTCCCCCTGGCTGTTTGCATATGTTTAATAGAGTCTGATGATTCACTTATGATCTTATGATTTCTAACTGCAGTTTATTAGCTTTGCCAGGAAGATGAAAATGCAAGGCAAATTCATTTGAGCAGATGTGAACGTTTTTTAAAAGAAAATGTCAGTCTTCTTTTTTTGTCCCCCCTTATTTGTCCAAAGCAATAGCTTTCCAGGAGATCTTTAGGCAACCCCAGGGAAATTAGAGTAAAATATTTATAACTGAGTTACAATAATTGGTTGATTTAGAGATAACTGGAAAGGTATGCTTGCTATTTTTACCCCATAATCTGGAATATCTGTATTGTAGCAATCATTTCACATTCAGCAAAAATATGGTCTTAGCAGATGATGGAATATGCAGAGAGTGGCCACCTCCAAGTATTATTTCATTTATTGTGTGACCAAAATGTTTTTATCTCTTCTACTAATGATTTCAACCTTGATTTTTCAAATAAATTTTGTATTTGAAAAAGAATGAAATGACTTCTGTTCAAAATAAATTGTTGTTATTTTTGTTAGCAACCTTTTCTGTATTCCTATTTCTAATTTTTATATTGGATAAAAAGTGTTGAATTTTAAATGTTTTATTCTTGTCTTCATTAGCATCTGCTGTGCAGTGACGGAGTGTCAGCTGCTTTAGAGAAAGGCTTGACACATGTGGCCTTGCTTGAAAAACTTGTAAAGTTGATAGCCAAAATGAACAGCTGATGTGTGAACACAAGAAATAACATCAGAATTAAGGAGTCAGAGATTGGTAGCTTCTCTTAATGTTTACACTAATGAGAAAAAAAAATTCTACTTCTATAGTTTCTAGACATTATTTGAAAGATAAAAGTGAGAAAGAAAATAAACATTGAAATTATTCATGATCAATGAATAAAGTTAGAAAAATTTCCATCCAGCCAAAATGGTCTGAGCCTTGTCAGGACAAATTTTAAAGTCTATTTAATGTCTATTTCAGCTGAAGTCATAATAGATTCATGCAGCTGGTAGAGGTGATCCCAGCAGAACCCATTCCCGCTACCACCCTGGGTAATCTACTTTCTTTTCAGTAGTATTGTTGTTCCAGTATCTTCGAAAAAAAAAAAAAAAAGCTGCATAATAAAAAGAAAAAAAAAAGAAAAGAAAAAAAAAGAAAAGAAAAAAAAAAGAAAAGAAAAAAAAAAGAGAGGGAAATAAAAGCTCCCTTAGATTTGACATAGAATAATTACTTTTAATAGCTGATGTAAATCCTCACAGATTCTTTATTCAATATATTTACTTTGCATGACTGATGGGAAAGTCTGGCCAATTGCACTTGAACTTTAAAAGGCAGTGATTTCATTTTAATACGTAAAACAGAGGGATTCCTAAAAAGCAGCTGTATTTCCTTATTTATGGGTGTTTGGGCGGAGGCACAAGAAACTGTAAAAATGTTGCAGAGCGGACCAGTCTGATTGCTAGTGTAGAGTGCCCTTAATGTGAGATGTTCAGCTTTGCATCTCCTCTGCTCATATGTTACCACTAACTTGGTTTTATGCTTCATTATTAATCTGTAAACTGTCTGCAGAACAACAGGAGACGAATGTCCAGGCTGAAATGGGAGGGGGTAGTCATTGATCAACCTGCTCAAGACAGTTCCCATTGATTTTCTGAAGCTGTGCGTCCCTACATGCCTGCAATAATATGGGAATGTATTCTGCAATACAAAACAAACAAACAAAAAATCTGAAAACAGAAAACCCGTCTGTCTGAATTTTGCCTAGAAAGCAGAAGACTTTATAACACTGTGTGTGTATATTGTGGCTAGTTGTACTGGTTCCATTGACATCAGTGAGTTCTGTGGACTAGAGTGCAAAGAGCTTTTCATTGTAAGTTAAAAACAGAATAGTGACTATAGCTTTTGCAGACATAGAATTTAAATAATTGCTTTTATGCTTCTGAAAAGAAACTTCCAAAAACTAGCATTTTATTCTAATATTGCAAATAACTCTTAAGATTTGTATACACGGGAACAGGATGAACAGGCTCATCACCCTATGTGCATATCTGTGAAGATTTGTACATTTTATGGCTACACCATGACATAAATACATGTGTATTTCTCCTGACAACATGTTCTCTTCATCACATAAGGAAAATCTCCAAAAGTTAAGAATTTTGCTCAGAGAATATTCAACAGTTGAGTTGTACTGTTCATTTGTATCTTTGGTCAATAACCGTTTAGGGATCTGATACAAAACTGAAACATAGTGTTAAATATTTCTCATCAGACTTTTGTGATTTGCCGTTTTATATCATTCACTTTCACATTCTGAGGAATGGATATTGGTAACTCTTGATTTTGCAAAGTCCCTACAGCCCATTCCAGAAAAAGCAAAAATTAATTATGCTTTCCTATAAAGATTTCAAATTTAGTCATTTTTACCTTTTTCCCCATCCAAAATAAGGACTAATTGCCATGAATCACACGAACAATAGTAAGGAAAATTGGATGTGTTGATGCTATGATGCCACCTCCATTTTCATTTTCTTCCTCTTCAGCTGCTCTGTTTATTCAAAAGTTACTGGAAATAAAAGATTTCAGCTTTGCCTTGCTGCATTGATCTGAAGCACAGTTGAACCATTTATAAAAACATAGAGTCTTCTGAGTCAGAGAAATAATCAAAATTCCAATTAATGCTGCTGCTGCATTACACTATTGTCATAGTAACAGTGGTATGAAAGTTTACATCAAAAGCCTTGTTAGGAAGTGCCAGTCTAAAAGCAATCAGATCCCTGGGAAAGCATTCATAAGTTCAAAAGAAACTAATGAAAAAGGCCTTCAGGATGTAATTTCATTGACAGTTATTCTTAGTTAATAGAGGCAACCCAACCAAGGTGCTCTGTTAAAAGGAAGCTCGGAGGCTAAAACAAATGTATTACAGCAATAGTGCTAAAATTAATGGAAACAAAAAGGCACTATGCAGAAAAAAGCACAAGTTAGCACTTGTAAAAGGTAAATTCACAAAACAATATCAGCATTAAAAGTGTTTTGGTAAACATCATTAGACTATATAGACTGAAAAAATTGTAACTTATACTATGGAATGAAAATATGGTAAAAGGTCTTCTTGGTTTCCTTAGAATACACTGTCATAAGGCATTGACCCACATCTAAGACAGAAAAGCCTAAGACATTTAAGACATTTCTGCTTATCAGTCCCTGGAGAGAACATAAGACACCTAAGAAGTCTATTTAGTGTTCATACATAGATGACTCTTGCAAATATCTCCCCATTAAATATTTTCAGAGGATTGACCAACACTGAACTCAATGAAATAATTTTCATTTAGATTCTCTTGAAGTGAGTTTTGTATGATCATATTTCCACAATGGCTAATCATTTTTATTTTTTTTTAATATTGTTAATATTATTATGTTTTTTATGTTTTTAATTGCCAGCTTTGTTTGTCTTTGACAATTTTAAATTTTTCACAGGGAAGGTCAAAAAAAAAAAAAAAAAAAAAAAAAAACAACATATTTTCCTTTTCATATCTTGAATACAAGAAGCCCACTCCTTTCCTTCCTCGTCAGTCTCCTATGAAGATTTTCTCAGACATTTTTGTTTGCTTTATTTAGTTAGTTTCTGTTTGTTTGTTTGTTTACTTCTTGGGAGTACAGAAACCCAACTAACATAGCAGACCCTTCTCACTGCTCTTACAAAATTTATGTCATCTCAGTTTACTGTAGTATCGCTAACTGAGCATACAACTATATTTGGGTTAGAATTTCACCACGATTATAATAGATACCTGATGAATTGCAGTTCTTGTACTTCATTGTTCTGTACATTATGCAGAAGCAAGCTAAAATAAATTTTTAAGTCGTATGTCATAGCTTCCCACTGTTGATCCTACCCCTGACAGATTAGTCAGTGTGGTAGCCTGTATCCATTCTTGCTTCACATTTTGATCTAAAATAAATAGCATTATTTTCTTCAGAAGGATAATAATGGTTGCAGGGAGTTGGTAGGGATATCTACCAAATTCTTTCCATAGGTGCATTTTGTATGTTTGTTTGTTTTGTTTTGTTTTGGCTTTCTTGTTTTTGTAATCCATCATATATTACCATGTTTTCTGTACCATAAAATACTGCCATTGCATATTCTGGGTCCCTTTTCTAATCTTTCCCGTTGTAGTGAAGACAGAATTTCTCACACTGTTCACCTTGTATACTCACACACAGTGCTGAAAAATACCTGTGGTTGTAATGTGTAATGTTGAGGGCCATATAAAGCAATAAAGATTCAGTTTGTGTTTAGAGCATGCAGATCAGTCTCTTGGAGAATGTTTTAATGTGTTGAATGTTTAGATGAATGGCTCATGATCTGCATAGAGCATGTTGTCTGAATGACCCTCTGATTTGTCTTGATGGCACAGAGAGGGGAAAAATAGCAACAAAATATGGTAAGCACATTCTGATGTTGGAAAAACATATTTTATATGATTTCTACTATAAAGTTAAGGAATGTGCACTTAATGTTTTTTCCTGTTTTGTGTTTTACATGGGCTTTTGGTACAAAAGTACACTGCTTATTGCAGTTTGAAAACCGTTGAAATCCCACATGAAAAGCAACTATTTCAGTGTTCCAGGACAAGATAGAGGCATTATCATAAACACTGATATTCTTGCGAGAGTTCTGCTTCTAAGAAGGAAAAAAAAAAAAAAAAAAAAGAAGATACAGAATGAGCAAGTCATTCCAATATCTCATAAGCAGCTAGATTCAAACTAAGATACAGGTCTTGATTTACACTATAACACAAAACTTAGTCCTGATTTTAAATAAAATTTGAAGTTGGTCAAATTTTGTAAGCTTGGGTGGATAAAATCAGGCAAATTTGACACACTGAAATAATAATTGGTTGCATCCTCAATATGTGTAATGCAGCCTTGTCAAACCAAAGGGAAAAAAAAAAAAAAAAAAAAAAAAAAAAGAAAAGCTTCTAAAGGCAGAAAAAGAAAGAGAAGTGAGTCTTGGGAGGAAAGGGTGGGGGGCTGTATAAGAAAATCGTGCACATTCAGGTAATGTTCTTTTGATCTCCTTTCATTCCTGTATTTCATGCTCATCATTAATACTTACACAGAAGGGAGAAAGGATGGAAAATCAGGTAATTAGTTACACATGTACTTTGATCAGTATTGCATATTCCTTTTTCAAGTTGTTTGCCAAAGTGTTAACAGACGAGCGGGAGGGTTTCATTTATGGCAATTGTTCAGTCAAGTATGTTCTCTGGAACGTTTCCATAATCTCTAAATTTAATCTTATACTTATCTAATGACAACTTAAAGGTGATTTCTATTATTTGGATTTGACTTTAATTCCACATCATCAAAGCTTTCTACCTGGCAGAATTGCTGTATAGTATCTAACTTTCCATGTCCTCAGTCTCCAGCCACTGTACACAGCCTGGATTCAGCTGGTATATGGTTAGCTTTGTTCACATAGACACACATGATGCTGTGTGTTCAATTTTAGATGAAAACAGTGGTGATAGTACTCTGAGGTTTCAGTTGTTGCAGAGCAGTGCTCACTCAGAGCCAAGGCCTGTTTAGCTTCCCATGCTGCCCTGCCTGTGAGGAGCTGGGAAGTGCACCAGGAGCTGGGAGGGGACAGAACCAGGACAGCTGGCTCAGGCTGGCCAAAGGGGTCTTCCATGGTGTCCTGGTTTCAGTTAGGACAGAGTTAATTTTCCTCCTAGTGTCTGGTAGGGTGCTATGTTTTGGATTAGGATGAGAAGAGTGCTGATAACATGCTGATGTTTTAAGTGTTACAGAGCAGTGCTTACACCAAGCTGTCGACTTTTCAGCTCCTTGATCTGTCCTGCCAGCAGGCACTCTGAGGGTGCAGCAAGAGCTGGGAGGGAACAGAGCCAGGACAGCTGACCCAAACTGGCCAAAGGGGTATTCCATACCATGTGATGTCATGCTAAACAATAAATAGGGGTGGCTAGCCAGGGTGGGGGTGCCAGCTGCTCGGGAATAGACTGGGCATTGGTCAGCAGGTGGTGAGCAATTGCATTGTGCAACACTTGTTTCGTACACACTATTATTATTACTATTATTATTATTATTATTACTTCTTATCTTAATAAACGGTCTTTATCTCAACTCACAGGCTTCACTTTGCCATTTCTCTCCCCCATCCCAGAGAGGGAGGGGGGAGGGTGAGTGAATGGCTGTGTGGTGTTTAGCTGCCGTCCAGGTTAAACCACAACACATGGCATGTAGCACAATACTCAGCAATGACAGCTGGGGGAAAGTAGGAGAAGGGGGGGGATGTTTGGAGAGATGGCATTTGTCTTCCCAGGAAACCATTACGTGTGATGAGCCCCGCGTCCCTGGGACTGTCTGAACTCCTGCCTGCCAATGGGAAGCAGCAAATGAATTCCTTGCTTTGCTTTGCTTGTCTTTTGCTTTACCTGGTAAACTGTCTTTATCTCAACTCACGAGTTTTCTCACTTTTACCTTCCCAATTCTCTCCTCCATCCCACTTCAGGGAAGTATGGGGACTGAGTGAGTGGCTGTGTGATGCTCAGTTCCCTAACGAGGTTAAACAGCAACAGTATGTAACCAGTGTGATTTTTCAGGTGGTAAGAACAAGGTCTGGAAAGAACTAAAGAGCAAGTAACTTAAAAAGTTAAAATTATTTTTAGAAATCTACTGTTTGGTGCTTAGTTTCTGACTTATAGAGGAAAACAAAACAACAACAACAACAACAAAGTTGTAAAGAAGCTTGAAGGGAAAAAAAATAAATTAGAAAACTTGAAAAAAAAGCATGGAGGAAAGAAATTCCCTTCTTCATTGTTATTGGTTATGACCCATGTTATACATGGTCTCACATGAAATGACATGGTACCTTCCATGCAGCTAGTGTCCCTGACACTGTTCAGCTTATAAAAACCTCTCTTTTTTTACCATTCAGCATAAAAGAAAGGAGTGGGAAAAAGAGCCAGCAATTTTCATATGTTTTCGTGGAACAACTCATTTTTGGGCTAGTGTTGATACTGAAATAAGACTGAAAGTGGGGCATCGGTTAGGGAACCCTAACAGTTCCCAGCTGGAAGAGGCAAGAAAGAGATACACCATCAAATCCCATAACAACACATAGTTGTTTTTGATCTTCCCTAGCACTGTATACAGGGATCTGATCAGCTTGCGATATCAGACACGGGTTGTTTCCATCACCATCCTGGCTGGGGGCAGTGTTCCAAAGCAGGGTTGTGTGTTAACTATGACAATTCTCTATAGGAATTTTTACTGGAACTTTAAAAATGTGCCCTGTAATAGTCTCCGACAGCAGTCGGCTAGGGTCTGGCTCTCTGATCCCTTTCCTCTCCATCACAGAGTCCCAGGACACCTGTCCATAAAGCTCCCCACCTCCACTATAACTAATGAGGTTGTGGAGCACAACAGAGCATCATAGGTCACTCACTACGAACAGTATGACAAGCGTTGGTTCTGTATAAATTACCTTGTAGGCATGTTTTGTAGAATATTTCATTATTTTGTGTGGCAGCTTCAATAGCAGCAGTATGGGACACATCTCCCATTAGTAGTGCACAATATATTTTCTTGTCAGTTAATCTTGAAAGCTGGCTACCGTTTCTCAAAAAGGCTGGACCTTTCATTTCCTACTAATAAATACTTCACACTAAAAGCATTATTGCTAGAGAGACGTCAGTAATCGACTGCTTATCATTACATTTTCCTTGTGCCCTATGACAAAAATATTTACTGTAGTGGATGCAAAAGGAGAATAAGAGAGGTGATCGGAAAGGGGATCAAACTGAGCTTTATATGAATAGCCCTCTGAACAGCTTGATCTCCTGTAGACAAGGTAAAGTCTGGATGGCTCCGGAATATGAAAAAAACAAACAAATAAACAAACAAACAAACAAAACCCACCCACAGTGAATATGTTTCTGTTACAAAAAAAAAAAAAAAAAAAAAAAAAAAAACCACTGGAGATCACAAGTCTGTAAAGTATTAATATCACCTTAAGTATTTTGTCAATATTCCATGGCGCTTACTCTGTTCTCTATATATTTTATAGCCTATCTGCATGTGTAATGTGAAAGTAGTTAATCCTGACACACTTATGCACTTTAAAAGGCAGTTATTGGAGACCTGGCTCTGTTAAAATTGCTGCTATGATTTTTTTGTTGGTATCATAAACATGTAGGCCAGAGCAATGACCCACTATTTCTTTTGCATCATTATCTTCTGCAGCTCCTGACAAAGAATTAGCCATTTTAGATGTGTTGCATATGTTTCAGCTTCATACTGCATGTAGCAAAAAGAAGAACAGCAAGAGCTTGCATTGTATTTATTCCAAGAAATCATGCTGCTGCTGTACTAGTACTGGAAACACAGAGTCCTCAAAAATTGAAGCAAATGAAGGAAAACACAAAGGACTTTTGCAAAAAATGCATGTGAGGAGGCTATGAGTGAAGGGGTGAGAAAGTACAAGCATGGCTCTTTTTTTTTTTTTTTTTTTTTTCTTAAAATGTTTTGAAGATCAGAGATTCATAGAGGTTTCTAAAGAAATCTGTCTGTAGATCATTTACTCGGCAAAGTAAGATTTCAGCTGAAAAATTGATAAATTCCTATTGACTGATCCTGTTTCTTCAATTACCCCCTAAAAAGGATCAGGTTTATAACCCTCTTAGCTACCGAATCTCAAAAGTTCCAGACTATGCCTCAGTTACAGCAAAGTAACAAAAGTAATCAGCTTAATCCTTTCACAAGCTGACTCATGTGTTCCAAATCTCCAGTGTGTCCATCCATCTTAGTGCATATCAACATCCCTTCCAGTTAAAGCATGACATGAAGCCCAGTGCTTCAGAGGGAGGATGTTGCTGCGTCTGGATGTCTCAACTCTTCTTCAGGCTGGGGAAATCATTTAGCCTTCCTATGCCTCTTTGCTCCATGTGAAGGTGATAAAATCTGTCATTACTTCCACACTTTCTCTTATCCATATCATGTTTATATTGGTTCTCAGGTTGAGCTTCCTTACAGTGATAAAATGGTGTTTTGAAAATGGAGCCATCTCGAGTGTCAGAGGTCCTCAGAGAACTGTCGTACAGACACTAATGGAAGTGAGCTGAACAGTGATATTTGGAACACACCAGGCCTCTGAAATTCTGAAACTGCTTAACTGGAGAGATTTTAGCTAAATTTTGAACCATTAAAGCTATTGATACATTTAAGGAAAATAAAAATGAAAATTCAATCAGCTCTAACATATCTGTCTGTCTATCTGTGTATTGGTTTTACTCTACCATTCTATCACAGCACCTGAACAGTTTCCACAATAAATAAATAAATAAATAAATATGAAAGAAAAAAAAATCAATAACTGTGGTGTTATCTCACCCTGCCCCTGCTGGCTTTTCTCCTTTTTCACTCCTTCTCTTAGGCCGGCTCTGAGTTTGTCACCTCCATGCTGTGAACACTAGCACTGCCTGTTAGCTGGCTTGACTAAAGGAAGTGATTTCCTCTGAAATCAAGAGGCCCAGCAAGCACAATTTATCCTTTTTATTGCAACCATCATGGATCCCACTGAGATGCAAAAGTCGGACTTCCCAACACACGTGGCATTTGTGATGGCAGGGAAATTTATCTCCACTGGCACAGGCGGTTTCTTGTTCTACCAACAGGAATATGTCCACACCTCTTTAAGGAAGGCTTTACCTACTCAGTTTGACTTCAGTTACCTGTTGAGCCTAAGCAGTCGAGAGTTGTTTTTTTTTTTTTTTTTTTTTTTTTTTTTTTTTTTTGTCAAGCTCTCATGACTTTAGCATTCTCCCTGTGTGAGATGAGGGCGGTTGTGTGAGTAGCTCGGAGAATAATTATCCTTGCTGAGACCTGAAGAGGCAATTTATCATGTCAGGTTAACAATAGCGGTGCATAGCACAAGGAAGCCTACATAACTAAGCATTGAAAACTAAGCACAGAACACAGTGAATTTCCCCTGTGAATATAGAATTTGGGGTCATTATCTCACAGTTTTGCTGAATACCACTGGACATATTTTGAGGCTAACAGATGCATCACTTTGGCTTTATTTCTACCTGCCAGAAAAACAGAGGATTTATGGCTATTTCACTCAGCCCACCAAGCAATGCTATGAACAGTATCAAACAGTCTTTTTGCTAAATTCTGCTTGCCTTCGGGGTATGTGTAATTATCTCTTCTGATGTACAGCATATTGAATTGTATTTATTTTTATTTTGATGTACAATGCTGCATTCCTGTTCAACTTATTGGCATCTTGTTGATAGGCAGCCATTTTGTACAAATTTGTTATTTGTCTCTGATGAGACGCTGGAGAGCAGCCCCACAGAGAGGGATCTGGGGATCATGGTCGACAGCAAGTTGAATATGAGCCAGCAGTGTGCCCTGGCAGCTAGGAGGGCCAACTGTATCCTGGGGTGCATCAAGCACGGCATTGGTAGTAGGGTGAGGGAAGTGATTGTCCCGCTCTACCCCGCGCTGCTGCAGCCTCACCTCGAGCACTGTGTGCAGTTCTGGGCACCACAGTACAAAAAAGACATTCAACTGTTGGAGAGTGTCCAGAGGAGGGCGACAAAGATGGTGAAGGGCGTGGAGGGGAAGACATATGAGGAGCGGCTGAGATCACTGGCCCTGTTCAGCCTGGAGAAGAGGAAGCTGAGGGGAGACTGCATTGCGGTCTACAACTTCCTCGCGAAGGTGGAGAGGCAGGTGACCTCTTCTCCATAAACATCAGTGATAGGACCCACAGGAATGGGGTGAAGCTGAGGCAGGGGAAGTTTAGACTAGACATCAGGAGGAGGTTCTTCACTGAGAGGGTGGTTGTGCACTGGAATAGGCTCCCCAGTGAGGTAGTCACTGCACCAAGCCTGACTGAATTTAAAAAGAGATTGGACTGTGCATGGTCTAAACTTTTGGATAGATCTGTGTGGTGCGAGGAGTTGGACTTGATGATCCTTATGGGTCCCTTCCAACTCGGGATATTCTATGATTCTATGATTGTTCCAGAAGAAGGCTGCAGTCTTCTGTGAGTGCTTGGGTGTGGGCAAATAAACTTCATTTACAGCTCTTGCAGTGATGGGTTCTCTCTGCAAAACTGTGCCTTTACGGGACTTTTTTCCAGACCCGGCATGCAGCAGGAGTACCCAAACCAGCAAAGCTCTCACTCCTGCATATTTCAATATCCCAAATTCACAGTCTTCTGAAATCTGGGGGGACTACTTGCTAGGAGCTCAGAGAGTTTTGCCTAGGCCTGTGTGGAAGATAGGTTTGAATTACTTCAGTATGTCTGATAGCACTAGAATGAAGGTACTGAGTCCTGTCAGAGGTACCCGTTTCTAAAGGTGTCTAAGATACACATATATATGTATACCTATGTATTTAGTGATGTTTGTGACTGTTTGTGCATTTTTACACTTCTTTTACCAATATCTTAATAATTTTGTGCAGCTAAACAGGTTTTGAAGAAGTTATCAACCACATTTTCTATGAGTAAATATTCCTGTGTAAATTATGAGGGAGGATGTGTAAATCAACATGGAAATATTAACAAATATACTGTTTTGAGACAAATTTGTCTCAAGATATTGGGTTATAATTTCACTTCAATTTAATATGAAAAGAAATTCTGAAATAAATTAAAGTTATATGTCATGAAAGACATTTGACATTCTCTGATTATTAACTTGAGATTGGAACTTTAAAATAAAGCTGTTAAGTCATAACTATATTTTTTCTGATGTCCTTAGAAGCTCATGGTGGGGCTTAGGCCTTTTCTCTATCTCTTTTTTTCAGGAGAAAGAATAGAAAAAAAAACTTCTTTCAGAGTTCAAAAGGACAAAGAAATTTTTTCAAAACTTTGAAGAAATGTAAGAGATTCTGAATGAAAAAAATATTTTGTTCTCAAATGAAAACTATATAAATACAGCTACAAAAAAGACATTCTCAAAACATCTGTTATAATGAATTATGGCACAAGGAAATTCATTTGAGGAAAGCTGAGATATAAAGTGAATTTAAGATTTAAAAAAGTCATACTTGTGCAGTCGGGGTCATCTGTGCGTGAATGGGAACTGTGCTGGGCCAATGTCCTCAGAAAAGTGTAATGGCAGGAGAGGGAGTTTCTCTGACAGCCTCCATGTGCTTCCATGTCTGCCTGGGTGAATCATTCCTCAAGTGCTGTGTTGAGACATAGATTAACTGTTCACAGAAGAGAGAGGAGACATGCCATAGTGCTCGCATACTCTTATATTGGGTATGAATAAGAAAGGAAGGGTCTTGGCTACATCTCCAAACTTGTTTTCTCACACAGTGCTCACCAAACTACCCTTAAAAAAAAAAAAAAAAACTTGGCAAGTTTCTGAGACTGGACTACGTGTCTGCATAAAATAAAATCTGATCTTGCCACTTACTAGAATCCTCGTTTTTATAAAATTTAGAAAGGAAACAAAAAGTTAAATCAGATTTCCTCACGATAGGCTTATTGGAATGCAGCAGATGATGGATTCCTCATGAAATTCCACAACTGTGCTTAGAAAACAAACCTCACGGTAATATTTCCTGTCAAGAGGCTAAAACCTGTCTGAGGATGGATAAACTTGGATAGTTCACCAGCAGCTGAAGGACAGTGGGAACCAGGCTCACTACACAAGACTAGAGAGGAATTAGGTTTTCTGTAGAGGTGGAAGCATCAGAGCCAAGCACGACCAAGCACAAGCCATCTGACTCTGGATACTTCTGCACAGCAAGAAACAAAATCCCCAGACCTTTCTGTTTTTTGACAAAATGATTTCTGGAGATAGGATAAGATATAGGGAGATGTACCTACCAAATACCATCAGTGCCTCCTGTGAATGGACAGTCTTTGCTCAAAGGAGCAGGAGCTTTAACATGACTTATGTGGAACACATGATTTAAGATTTTGAAAACAATGAGAGAGGGGTCAAGGAAGTGGCAAAATATAAAAAAACTTGATATTAACCTGGAATGAAATTTGAAGAAAACTGTATTTTAAAAATAAAATCAACTACATAGTTGTAATACTTCAACGTTCCTCTCCTTTCTGTGACTTTTGAAATTGCTAGTATGGTGTGAAAACCACTATGTTTTTTGTGATGTTTCTACTTATCTATGATGCAGAAAATGCAGCTTAAATCTTTCTTTGTTGTTTTCAGACCACCAGTTTAGAGAAGTTAATGGTCTGTTGTAATTCTGCTATGAACTGAGATGAATTGCCAGACTTTTGAGATTTGCAAGGCTGGGTTACATTTTCAGTTTCCCCCAAACAGATGTTAATTCTGGAAAATCAGGATGATACCCAGAAAGTTTATTAAGAACAGAGTTGAATTTCTTGTTTCTCAATTCATGCTACAAAGTCCTCTAAAAGTAACATTTACATGGTTGTAGACTAGTCCCTATCAATGTCCCACACAAGAATAAAGGCTGGTTTCCTTGATGAACGAGATATTTTATTGTAGATGAGCATTTCTTAGATTCAGAGAGAATCCCTCCCCTTTCCAGCCCAGGGAATTACAAGAGTATCTTCCACTATCATTTGCAGGTATAATCAGTTTTATGACTTAGTGTATCAAGGACTTGCTGCTAGACTGCTAGAATAATACAGTTTAGCAAGATGCTCTGGAGGAGTTTATGATTTGGGGAGTATTTTATTAATATGTTCACTTCAGTGAAGATGACCCCAATTTAGGATGAAGAAATGAACTCCCTTAAAAAACAGGCTTTTAATCTCACAATATCTTCTACTTCTGTGTCACAACTCAACCAGCTTTTCGGCTTCAAAAGTTGACTTAAAAAAAAAACAGAAAAGTTATAGGAGGTTTCACACTCTGCTAAGATGGGAGTTCATTCACTACTGGAGATCTGGCTCTTTAAGGGTATTGCTCCAGTAGTCACGATCAGAGACCTAACACTTCTCCTACCACCTAGGAACAAAAAATCATTGAAGGCTGTACTTCTGAATTCAATTGTCTCCCATTCAACCTTTACTCACTAGGAAGTCTCTCAAACAGTGAACATTGCTCCATTTCTCACAGTCCAGGGGTGACAGCCCTTAGGAACAGTGCTCATGACCGTCCTGTCCCTGACATCCCTCCTATCTGCTGTCACTACATACCTGTTCTACATACTGAAAATAATTGCAGAAACAGATATTCACTAAAAACAACAATGAGCAAGTGCAGCATGATTATTCCTGTGTAATGGCTTGGGGGAGTTGGGGCAGGATGAGGTTCAGGGTCTTATCTAAAGCTGCAGATGTAGTGGCAGAGAAGAGGGAAATGTCAGACTCACAAACACGAGCCTTACAAACCAGGCACTCCTACCTCAAGATTATAGGAGTCACATTTAACCGATGAGCTGATTTAGGATGAAACAGAGTTTGCCATCAATTACAGAGCAACATTATTGTGTCTAACTTTGCTAAGCCCCCGAATGAACCAAAGGTCTGGTAGGGCCAAAAGGGCCTCGGTCAATTCTGCTAACTGTGTAATTCTTAAGCAGAGCTGAATTCTCCTAAACAGTATTTATGCTAAATTTCATGGCACCTGATGACCTCAATTAAAACCTTTCAGAGGAAATCAGAAGTGCCAGCAAGGTCCTGCAAGACGAATGGCTATGGCTCTCTCCTGCTAACTGCTGATATAAGCTTGATGATTTTAAGGAAGACTTTACAGTGATGCTGCTGCTGCTTTTATCAAAGGTGTCAGAATGGCAATAGTGATAATGTCTCACTGAAAGAGCAACGTGCTTTCTCTGGTCTCTCTCATAATGCATATCATTAGCATTCAGATAAATCTCCCTTCGTGGCACATTTGATTGGAGAGAAGAATAAAGTTGTGATTTCCTAAAGTTCCTAAGATTATGTCTGTGATGATAACTGACAAAGTGCACAAACTTTTGCAACTTTAATGCTCTTTACTGGGCAATCCAGTAATGACCCAGACGGTAAGTATTTCTTAAGAATGAACCAAGCTTGGCAAACAAAATGAAAGCTTGTGTGCCATTGGGCTATAAAACATATATTGCATAAAATGGAGGGTGTAGAGAACTGCACAGGACAAAATCCAGGTGCAAACATATGAACCAGGCCCCACACTGAATGCCATAGAACTACGCTAACCACACATTTGTTGGAAATACTAACTCCTTAATATTAGAAAACCATGAGAGAGAAATTAAAATAACAGATGGGCATATGGGGAGATGGGAATCTATGGGACTTTTAGATTTATATAAAATGAAGTATGTATTGTTTGCACAAAAGAGTCCTGGAAGTGGTTACACAGGTCAGGAAGCTGGGTATGCAGATAGCAATTAGTGTGGTGTTCAAAAGCCCAGCTTTGTGTAGTTATGTGGCAAATTGCTTACTTTGTTGTAAGCATTTTTTGTGTATAAACATGAGACCCCCATTTCTTAAGACACAGCCCTATGATAATTTAAACTCTCTTATCGCCACAAGCTTCCACAGCTGAATATGTACTAGTATGTAGTAGTGTTCAAAACCAAAAGGCCAGATGTTTGTGTTCCTGAATATTGCCTTATTGAAAAGATAAGTGCATTGATTTATTTTTCTTCTGATGATTTAGAAATTTCAACTTAAAGTTTTCTATTGAATACATATTTAGAGAATTGCAATGAGTTCAGGAAGGTTCAGGAAGTTGTCTTTTTTTTTTTTTTTTTTTTTTTTTCCTCTTAAGTAGCAAAGCATACTGTTTTGACCATGAATATTGTAATTTCATTTATTCCAAATTCAGTGCTAGACTTGAAGGTAAAAGAGTTTTCATAATTTTAATTGAAAAGAATGATTTTTGGACTTTTTTTATGTTGGTGGTTATCAAAATTTTGGTTAAATATTTTCCAGGACAGGACAGTTTTTTGCAATTATGAGATTAATAAATGCAACTCTGAAGAAAAAAATATTTTAATTGCAAGTCACCTCTAATATTTAGGACTTGGGAATTCATTGTATAATTAGGAGAAAGTTTAAGCATATTTGTAACTGTACTGACCCTTAACATATTTTGTATGTATATAGGATTTACTTGAACAATTTTAAATCCCTACAATCACAAGGATGCAGCAACCACAATCTCAAATTGTTCATTTAATGTTAATCACAGCCCTTGTAATGTGGAGCCAGCCTTCTCTAAGGGACATGACCTTATCACAGTGGACAGATGGCAAAAAAAAAATTCAAGCCGTGTTAAACCTTTTTCTTCAACACTTTTTTGTTCTTAACATATTTATTGCTGACACCATATATCAGTGTTATAGCTTCTGTTCAGGTGAATACGATCAGTTGGCAGTAATAGGTTCAGCTCTGGGAACCCTTCAGCCATTGCTTTTTGAGCTGTTTCTGTAAACTCAGTATCCGGAAGAAACAAGGAAGAAACTAGAAAGGGAGGGAGAGAGGCTTTTGGAAACCCTTCAGCTTGGCTTAATTCCCATTCAGAGAGGAGAATAAATTAATGCAAACACCATGTTTTTCTGGCTCGGATGTCATATTTTCTCATGATTGGAAAGATCAGTGGCAATGCAGAATATGTGGAGGAGAAAGGGGGAAGCAGAAAATGCAAGAAAAAAATATACCTGAAAACATTAAACTTTGCTCTATTAATATCTGTTAAATGTCTCCTGCATTTCTAAGAGAACCAAGTCTCCCTGCATTAATGCTGAACCTCTACTCCTCCACAGATGCCTGTCATTGTAGTGCAAGAACTGAATATGGTTTGAAGACACAGTAGGAAACACAGCTTAATAAATGCCTCTGCAATTGTATTGTATGACTTTATGAATACTATGTGTAACTGTGCAAGTTATGAACATATTTTATGTGTGTCAGATTTTCTGTTCCTGTGCTCTTTCCACATTTTCCCTGTTTCTTTAAGAAGAGAGTGATATGGACACCTCTCTAATTATATTTGGGGGTGAAAAATTATCCCTGCCTAGCTCCAATTCAGCAAGTTCAGGGAGGGCTTTCTAGGTTCAATAGCACTTTTCTCTTCTATGGACAGATATCCTCATGATATGACTAAAGATTTTTTAAAGAGATTTAGTGCTTTCTGTGCCAGAAACAAGCTCATCTGCAACTGTTCTTATTTCGTATTTGGTAAATGTCCTGGTTGAGGTGACCTGATGTATGCTGGACATATGTTCAGCATAAGAAATGTGAGTATTAGTAGGAAAAATAAGAACATCCCACCCAGAGAGTCATAACTCCAATAAAGATCCTGAGAGCAGATTTACTGGGACTGCGATGGAAGGAGGTGTGAAAATTGCCTCTCTCAGCAGCAAGGAGCACTCATCCCTGATACGTAGCAGTGAAGAGCTGCAAAGTTGTGCAGTTACAGCTGCATCAAACCGCGAGTGCACAGCACGCATCCTGGGCAGGGAGGCTCCAAGTGATTAAGCTGTATGTGCAATTAAACCTAATGCCCCAATAACTTTGAAAAAAGGCAAAGGGCCTATGGATGCAGGAAGGAACAAAATCCTCAGGCTCTTTTTACTGGCCAATAAACCTGCTATAAATGCTAGTGACGGGAGGGACAGATCTTTATATATAGCTGCAAAGCAGTATTTCTGTTAGCTGGAATGGTGGTAAGATCACTTCTGTTGTCTTCAAATTAGATCATGAACACTTTTGACAGTGTTCTTGTGCCACATGGGAAAGAAGGGAGGGCAGTTGTTCTTGTTTATGTTCTGGGATTTAGGGGTGAATTTTAAACCTAGTTCTAAGCATTTTTACTTCCTTTAGGCCTATTACAAATACAGGGGGAAAAAGTTGAGAAAATAGTTAAAACTTATGCCAGCATACACTATTATTTAGAAATCATTGCTCAAGGTCTTTCAACAAAGATTCCTGAGAAATTTGCCAGGGAGACTCACCTCAAGTAAATTTAGCCTTCTAAAAACTAACAAAATTGGCAATGTGGCTGACTACAGATGGAAGCAAAGCACCTGTTTCAGAATAAAGACTATCAGTCTGACAAATCTACTGAGGTTATTAGCTATAAACAGAAGCTTACACAAAGGACTTAGGTCAGTTTAAGACATATAAGTTTTGTAAAGGTGAACCTGAGCTAAGGGGAGGCACAAGTAACTCTGGTCCTTATTTCCTTGCCCCACATCCTGTGCTTTTGCAATTTATCACAAAGTGACCCACCAACCAAAGATAGTTCGGGTAATGTATGGGTACCAATACAAATGTTTTCATTATTTTTTGTTTTCTATGCTCTAACCTGTATTTTTTTTCCCTCTGTTTTTCCTGTGTGTCCAGCACTAGGCTGAGAATGCAAACTGTAGGGAACAGGGCTTGTCCTTTCATTGTGCTTGCAAAGACTTGGCAAGAAATTGGAACCTACATTCAAACACAGACATTGACTACTCTGCTGTATTTTTGTACTGCTCCTGTTTGTTTTTCTCAGACATGTCATCTTTGGGTACAGAAAGTAGGAATCATTCATCATCCCCAGTAAACTACAGCAAGTGAGTGGAAATGACAGACAGCTCAGACAGCTAGCAGGCCAAACCTGGGGCTTTTGCAGGGAGGTTTCTGTTCAGATGATAAATCTGTGACCTGGGATATAGGGGACTAGGGTTTCCCATAAAAGGGAGTTTGGGGTGACAAGTGTTACCCAGAAAGCACAACTGAATGCGAAGTGGCAAGACAGACTGAGGCACTGCCGTGCTGCTGAAACAAAACTGAAAGCAAAGGTGCTGGTGAGCGAGCTGGAAAGATGAAATGTGTACTTGGCTGGAATCAACAATAAGGCATGATGTACTCGGTTTGGCAGCAGAGACCAAGAGTTTATAAAAAACAGCCTGTTCTGATATAGCAGAAGGAAGTACAATGCTATGTGGTTGCTGCGTAGACCATGAAAAACTGTATCAAAACTTTCTTATTGTACTTAAGTCAGCAGGAGGAACAGATCCTCACTGGCCATAAGAGAAGAGGGGAGTCATCTTGGTTTACACAGAGTAAAGTGCATGGCAAATGGGTATTTCACAGAGAAGCAGTTTCCCTCTCCTTATGTTTTTAAGACATTTTGACAGCTGAATGCAAACTGTTCTGAAAAGAATCAACTAATAGGATCGTTCATTTGTTTGTTTGCTTATTTGCTTGAAAATGAAGCCAATAAAATATATAGAAATTATAGAACAAACACTTTTACACTAACTTTTGAACAGATAATTTCAGAGATGAATATCCCCAGTCAGGATTTCTTGGGTAAAATTGTAAATGGATGAAAATCTTCCCAGACCAGCCTCTTTTAAATCAGCATAATCGGCTATGGTAATTTAAAGGTACTGTATGAAAGCACAGGGTCAGCTACAACTTCTGCATCTTGTCTTAAGATTATGGCTATGGTTAGAAAGCAGTTATTTTTCCCTTGACTCCATGATTTTTCTTGTAGCTAAAACTCTTTCTTAACCAGATGTACAAAGTAGCTAAATTCCTTTGGATTTGGTAAAGAGGAACAAGTGGTTGGCAACCATCAATACCGAAAATAAGCAAAAGATTCAAGGATCAGGATCTAAAATACATCCTGATGTCAGGAGTCCATTTGATGAAAGTGAACCTTACTGTGACCCAAGGCACAGAGATTTAAAACAAAGCTGCATATTAGCACATAGGTGTATATGCCACATAAATAAATAGGCAGAATTTACTCACTCAACCTGCAGCACCAGGAGCTCCGTGCTGCCTGCGCTGACAAACCAATACTGAACAGCACTAATTACAAAGTGGCAATTGTCTGTGGTTTCAGGACATGATTAATGGGCATGATTTTCCTCCATGTGATTATTGATTTAAACTGTGTCTGCTAATTTTGTATGGATTTAGTACTTCAGCTACTCAAACTTGGACAAAGATATGTATAAGATATGAGAACAACTTTTTGCACGTTCAAGTCAAAGTCTTGCTGTTTAGCTCACATGCACATGATTGCATGGCTGACAGCAAGAACAGAGGAGCATTTGTTGCAATGCCTCCCATAGGGTCTTCCAAAAGATCCTTCCTTCAAATCCTTCAAACCTGCTAAACAGTTACAGAAGATTTAAAGGATATGTTTTTCATCTTTTGCAAAACAAGAGTTTGCAATAGAGGTGAAACTGGATTGGCAGCTAGCTCTGTCAGGCATGATTCAAGCTGAATTGAAAGTAGAGAAAGAAAAATTTCTTTCCTCTGTAAGCCTAGCCAGATGGTTGGCAATGCAGACTCATGTCAGAGAGCAAATATATGGTTGATTTCTCTGTGCATTTTTTGATCTATTAAGTAAAATTGTCAGTGGAATAAAGATAAGTGAGAAATTATGAAATGAAATCACAAATCAATATAAATATATACAAATAAAGAAGAGTATATCAGAGAAGATAGTTCAGCTGTACTGGCAACACATACAGCCCAGAAGAGATGCTTGTAAATTGTCAAGAAAAATGTCCTAAAAAATGGATATACAGCTGATTTAGGAAAAAAAAAAAAATAATATCAATGCCTCAAAAAGACAACGAAGCCATGCCAGTGAGATTTCAGCAGGAAGAGAGAAGCTGAAAAAGAGGGGGCAAATAGATAAAAGATGCTGCAGATCTTGTAAACAGAGAACTGAGTAGAAAGAGACAAGAGAAGGGCATCAGAGAATTGAAAGGAATAAAAAATGTAGGTGTAGTGGAAAGAAACATTAGGAAAGCATTATGTTCTGTGTGTCATTAAGAGTTTGATAAGCTCTCGGGAAACAAGTTCACTTTGATGCAGCCCAAACCACTTCTTGTATAATGGGCAAAAGAAGTAAGAAAAATAAATAAATAAATAAAAGGTAGATGTTCAATCAGCAAGAGCTATGTAAAGGGTACTGTACTACACTTCATGTGATGTTAGATGAGGGGAGATGTCTGAGCTCTAAAAAGGAGGATGTCTGCAGAGACAAGCAGTAGCTACATTTTGCTAGTCAAAAAAAAGACTGGATCAATGGTCAAGGGACAAATTTTGGACTGGACACAGAAAATTTACAATTTTTCTAGCAAGAGAAAAACACTGAATAGTTGAAAAGGCAAGTAATACACATTTCTGTGTGTGTGGGAGGGATTTGAGAGAATAAATTGCAGGAACAACCAAGTACAAGATACCAGAACACGATGATGATGTTGATCATGTCTTCGTAAAAGTCATGTCTGTGTAGCACTGCACTGCCATAATGATACAGAGCCAGCACATAAGGGACAGGAAAATGTTTTCTTTTATGACAACCACTATCTCTTACCTGGGGATCCTAACAGGCAAAAAGCTGGTGTGACCAGTTTCTGTGGTACCTCCCAATAGGTAATAAGAGTGCTTTGGATAAAATAATAATAATAAAAAAAATAATAATAATAAAAAAAAATATATATATATATATATATATAAAAAAAAAAAAAGTTACCAAAGCCAAAACCTCCTCAGCCCTCTCCAGCTGATATATAGCATTTTGGGCTCTAGCAGAGGACACAGCAGCATTAATCTACCTCTGATAGCTTTGCCCTTTA
>CM021797.1:4875144-4893975 GCA_011076525.1 Nettapus auritus | reverse complement strand
ATAGCTTTTATATAGACTCTTGCACTGATGAGAGAAGTTGTGAGTCCTCTGTGACTTTAGGGAGTAAAACCAGGAGAGCCTGAGAAGGTGGCAGTGAAGGAGGGAACTTTCCCCCAAGGGAAGTGACTGAAATTACAAGTCCAGACATCGTAAATTTCAGTACCTGCTGTTTTATAGTTATTGGTAATTTTTTTGTTTCCATCACAACTCTCATTATAAGTAAATTCTCCTTGATGTTCCTTTTAGGAGATAAGTACCACCTATCAGCTTCATGGTGAGAAAGGCATTAAGTACGTTCTGTGAGACCTGGGACAAGAACGCAGCTGGCTCATAAAAGAGAGTTACTGATCAGCAATTTTATCATTCAGACTTTTGGCTGGCTTGATTCAGATTAGATGTTTCAGTAGGCCACATTGTATACACATGTGAATGTCAAAGATAGATGAAGACTTCTATCATTAAAGTGTCTCATGCATATCTTTCTTTGGCAAAGGTCTGAGTACCAAAGTTTGTCCTCCACAAATAATGTTTGCCTGAATGTTTTTGCCTGAAAATCCATATTTGCTTCTAAATTTAGGAAGAGGAATAGAAAGAGGTGAAGGAAAAATGAAGACAATAAGTGATCCTGTGCTTCTCACCATCCAGGCACGAGTTTGGAGAGCCTGCTCCATACATAGCATGCTGATGGATTTTGACCTTTGTAATTTTGCAGTGCTAGGAATAAAGTCTGGACACTGTGCCACTAGAATATTTTAAATGTAAAGGCCATGAAGTTTATCAGTGAGTTCTTTAGAATAAATAAATAAATAAATAAATTGAATATAAATATATTATTCAAAATAAATTCAGAGCTCTGCAGCCACGGGTGTGTGCAGGGGAATGGGAGCAGAAGGATCAAAGAGTAGTCGGTAGAAAGGGTATGGAAGAGCTGCTGTATATAAAATGGGGAAGTCAGTGTTCTTGTCTGCTTGAGCCTTGTGTCTGGTCACTGCAGTCTGTCCTGTGCTCTTGTATTTCCTCATTAGATCTTTTCTCAACTCTCTCTCTGCATATTCACACTGTCCTGTTTGTAATGTGTTCTGTAGGACCACATGCCATGCGAACCTGTGTGTGTGAGTGAATTTAGTGCCAGCTGCTGGAGTTAGGCAGGGGGTGTAGGTCCCGGGCTGTGGTGCCAGCTCCAGGAGCCAGCGGGGCCCTGTCATAAGCTACTGGAGGAGTGGGGTCTTCTTCTCCCAGCCCTGGGGCAGCAGCGGTGTGTGCTGCCAAACCAGCACCTAGTTCTGCAGGCACCGGGCTGGGCCCAAGTGGCCAGAGGAGGTGGCCACGCTCTGCGCCTCGCTTAACAGGATCTAAGAAACTGAACCAGTGCGCAAGCCAGACGAACTGTAGAAAAGGTCAATCTTTTGCATATATTTCTTAAATAAGAAAGGAAATACATTGCCTTACAGAGAGATAGTAAATATACCTTGAACAGAACACACAGTGTTGTATCTAAGAAAAAGGAAAAAGTTCCATGTTTTACATTAGGACAAATGGCTGGTAGCTTGCCTTCAGGGATTTAGCAACTAAGGGCATAAAAAGAAGACTTTTTGTAGTATTCAACATCATATTTGAATCAAGTTGAATTATCTGGCTATCCTTCCCTGAAATATAATTGATTTCCTCCAGGGAATATGTTGAATCTCTTTGTTTGGACTTCACTGAAGCATTTGATATGGCTCACACACAAAATGCCAGTGATAATTTGAGAAGAAAGGGATGAATATTATAATTGCATGATGGATATGGAGCTGGCTACCTAGGCACCCAATAACTTTTTCTAAGCTGAATTGATTACTGGAGGAGAGTTATTAATGGTGTTTCTCCAAGACTAATCAGGACAGGGATTGCTGTTATTATTATTATTATTATTACTAGGTTTTATTATTTATTTATTTATTTATTTATTTATTTATTTTTAATAAATGTCTTTGGTATAAAATTGATCAAATTAACGATATATCACTGTTTATCAAAAAAGTGCAAAAAGACTGTACAATTACCTTCACTCCATGACTGTAACTTCCTGGTGTCATATTTGTTTTTGAGTAAAACTAGTTTTTCAATAAACATTAATTAATTGATTAATATCAAGTCATTCTTTAAGGAAATAATGTAATACAATTCTTACTGAGCTTAAATGTTTTAACTACCCTTGGTCCCAGGCTTACCAAAAATTTAGGAAACAGTCTTTTATTTGGGCTGGTAAAGAGAAGAAATATAATCTGTTTAAGAGAGGTTGGGTTATGAAGGGGACTGTATGAGATGGCTGCTGGTAAACTGGATTTGTGACAGTCCGTGCTTTTCTCATTATTTTTTATGTCTCTGTGTCTTGTAATTAATAAATTCTAAAATGGGTCTAAAGAGGCTTATTTCTAGAGAACTTTTACCCACGAATTTACACTGTGAGAGGTTCCCCACAGTAATTAACCTGCCACAGCTGTTGCTGGAAATACATTTCCATGGAGCCATCCTGTGGATGCTGGGGTTTCTGCTGTCTTGCCCTCCACTTTTGGAAGCCATCAGCTTTGGGTACAATGAGTGGAGGCATGAAAAAGACTTTATTATTATTATTATTATTATTATTATTACTATTATTATTATTATTGTTTAATTTTAGGCTTGATGGTTGAGTTTTGTTTTCAAATCAAGGTAACTCTACTGCCTCTGAACCATGGTTTAATTATTGAAATGTTTGGTTTAAACAAAGCCCAACTTTAGGAATGGCACTAATATATTTATCAGCATAAATTATTACTAGCTTATTTCCTTACAGCTTGTTTGCAACAATAATTCAAATTACTATAGTCAAAATTATTTCAATAAATATAACAAATTATGGA
Organism: Nettapus auritus; assembly: GCA_011076525.1. Classification (NCBI taxonomy): domain Eukaryota; kingdom Metazoa; phylum Chordata; class Aves; order Anseriformes; family Anatidae; genus Nettapus; species Nettapus auritus. The sequence goes on along the minus strand of CM021797.1, from coordinate 4,891,090 downwards.
TGTAATTATTATAGCGTGCATTTCAGAACGCAGCTTTATTTACAAAGGACACGGCATTGATTAAAACAGCTTGAATTATGCTAACTACAGCACTGAACTCTCTTTATAAAACCATCTGAGAAGCACAGTAATTTGAGTTCAAGGGAGAGGCAGTATTACAAGAAGGCTAATGATAATCATGTTTAAGGTCATTGGCAACTAAAGTACTTACTGTACAGGAGCCTTCTGTCAGAGACAATTATAGTGAAGGGCCTTTGAATGGGGTCGAAACACTCAGACTGTGTTTCTATGACAGCTTTGTTCTTACGATATTTATTCTGTTTCTAGTTTATCTGTAGCACAGTATTAAATTTGGAGTGTCACGAGCCAAGTGGTTCATGCAAAACTAAATTGACAGAATGCAATGACGGTGTAGTTACACTGCAGCCTTTCTTATAATGGCAGTGCCTTGTTAGATCAAAAGCATCTCCAAGGACCTAGAAGGCAGTGCCAGTAGTCCCAATCATACGGATTGCAAAACTACTGCCAGCTTCACAGGACTGTCAGAAATAAAGTAAAAAAATCTTCTAGGATCACATTCTTATATAGCTGCTTTTTAGGCCACAGTAGACATTTAAAAAATGTGTCTTGTTTTTATTTTGTTGTACATCTGCTTTAATGCATTTTACTTTTGTTTGCCTGGAAAAGGAGAAAAAAGATTAACTTCAGACACTCTGCTGTATCTGAACAACTTGCAGTCTTTAATTTGTTTAATCTCACAGCACTACTTGATTTTACTGTGAATATTGCAGGTGGAAAATCAAATCAAATAGCTGAAGTTGCTTTCTAGATGGTACCAGCGAATCCACCACTACTCTCCAGCATTGTGGCTTGGGGACCTCAGGTTCCTGCCATCCTATCCCACATAACACTGACATCCACCCGGGGTGGCCTCAGCACTCTGACATTGCAGAGAAGTAGATATACGTCTATTATATTTGTTGTCTATTAAGCAATGTCAGTTTTATATCAATATATTATTATATTACTGTTTGTATGTGAAAAACAAGAGCAGAGAGAGAGAAATGTTTTCATGGCAACCTCATTAGATGGCTGTTTGTCTTTTCCCATTTTTACAGCAGCCCTTTAGCAAACTTCAGTCTTTGCTATTTTCTTGAGAAAAAAATAATTCACTTGGGTCCTGTCCTCTTTGAGGATTAGTTAGAATTGAAAAGAAAGATTAAAAAAAAAAAATCTATAATTTTGACAACAGTTTTTTAATTAACACGTGGATTAACAGATTAAACCCCCTTAATATTTTAATGAAAAAATAAAGAATTCACAGTAGTGTTGATTCATCTTCAGATAGGTTTAAGACTTAATTTTAAACAAATAATGGAATTGGCATGTTTTTGAATATACTGCTATCTTAATTTTTTAAAGTGTTCTGTGTAGCTTAATGTTGTCTGATTTCCTTATGCTTATATCACAGTTATGTGCCAGGCTGCCTTATCAAATAACGTCTCATTATTTTATCCTTTTAGAGACTTGAGGTGAGGAATTGTAGTGCCTTGGCCATCGTGTTTCTCCAAGCACATACTCCCCTGTGACAGTACCCACAGAACATCTGTGGAAACAGGAACAACAACAACAAAAAACTCTTTCCAAAATGCAATGCAAAATCCTATTAAATGTCGCCTTCAGTCTTCAGTCAGATTATTGAGTCTTCATTCGATATACGACAAGAAGGGTTAGCAATTTTATTTTATATTTTATTTTATTTTATTTATTTTATTTTTGTGGTGGAAATTTTCAACAAAAAAAAGCTTCATGAAATGTTAGTTTTCCATCCAAAAACATGTTGTTAAAAAACCTAATGTGAACACTTCCTCCTTTATGGCAAACATTGATCCTCTTAAGCATATGGATATGGTGGATTATTCTGCTTATTTCATTTTAAACAACAGACAAGAAAAGCAGAATTTAAAGCACATACATTACTTTGTGCATTAACCACAAATGTATCAAAAAACAGCCACTCCTACCTTAGCAAATTCATACAGAATGACAAGCAAATAGGTGTTTTCTTCTTAGGTACAAAGGAAAAAAATATCAGCCAGTTTTGCTGTTCCCTGGTGAGTGAACATAATTTCCCCGTGCTGAAAACTCTGAATACTTTTTACACTTCCTATGCATTAGCAAGGGTCCATTTACACGGTTTTAACCAGATGTCAGACTTAAAAATAATACACATGGTGATGGGCTGATTCTTCTGCAGTGTGATTCATTCCCTTCTCCAATGGGGAAAAAAAAAGGGGGGTGGGGGGGAAGAAGAAAAAAGAAGGCAAGGAAAAAAGAAAGCTGCTCCTGTAGTGCTTGGTAGTGAAGGCTTATGTGTGTGGGCAGAGACATGTGGGGAGATTTCGCTGCTAAGTTTTGGGCAGCTCTGGGATGCTCACACAACCCTTGGCATTTGGTTTCTCCCTTAATGGTACCATCTCCCCAGCACTGACTGAGGGGTGTTAAATATTCATGAGCTTCTTAAAGGCTTTTGGAAAGAAAGTGGTAGAAAGGAGTATTAACATGCTGATCTTTTTACAACCCTGTGTCAGCAAGGGGATATTAAATAATTAAGTCAGTTTAAGCCATTTTTTGCACAGAAGGAGGTTAAGATTAGCAGCCCCAGCGTGCTGGGAGATGCTGCCTTTTCCACTGCTGGTGCTTTTAGGCCTAGGAAAACAACAACAGAATAAAAGAGACGGGCTGGTTCACAATAAAAAATGCACTAAAGCACTGTTTGTTCCATGTCGCAGCCCCTGTGTTAGATTAAAAGCGTCTTTTTACAGCTCCAGATGGAAATGTGACCTCATAAAAGCCTCTCGGTACACAATATGTTCTCTAACCTCTAACTATGGGAAGGCTCATGCAAAAATTAAATAATTGTGTAGAAATGACTCAGTTTGCCTGTGAAAATACAGATGCTCGAAGGGCTTTCCTACCGATTCCTGCCTCCTGACACCCTATATCTTTTTTTTCCTTTTTGTCCTGGAGTCTGAGAGAGTTGAGGTTAATGCTCTCATCACATGAACATCATGGAAGCTGAATTTCCAGGAGGGTGCTTCATTCTGGGGCATTTGAATTGGCATGAAGGTATTTTTAACTAAGTAAAATGGGCAAAACATGTGGATCAAAGTCATTACAATGCAGTTGGGGCAGGTTCACTTGTAAACACATGCATGGACACACACCACACACACATGACAAAGGTCAGAAATATGAGTTGAAAACCACCAGACGCTTTTGGGGAACATATTTTCCACTTTGAAATGTTGGGTGCAGAGTGGAAGTGAGTTAAAAAATGCCAACAATTGCTGCAGAATATGTTATTTTCAAACCTTATCTCACATGGAAATCTAGGTTTAATTTCCATCTCTAATTAGTATTTAACTGTTTGTACAAGCCAGGAACACTTCAGCTGGGAGAGAGAGAAACTTGTTCTTCTGCAGCACATATTTGGGAATTGATACTGCACATCAGAATGTTCAAGGCTTTGATCTGTAAAAGGCAGAATGGAAATGTATCTCTCTAACATGGCAGGTGACGGTTGGGCTATTAGCTGCTGTGGGTAGATTCAGGTCTCTCACCCTCATTTTTCATTGCAAATTTGACAGCTCCTGAAACAGTCCTGAGACAGACTGGAGGAAGGGAAAAAAAAATCATTGGATGGAAAATGCATTTCCATACAACTCTTCCAAATGGTGTTTGGTATTCCTGAGTATCACAGCACAAAAAGCATTTCAAATCAATTAACACATTTTTCTCAAATACATTTTTAATGTGTTCTTTATTTATATCCAACTCATTAATTTCCACATATTGAACCCCAAACACAAGCTTTACTCTCAGGGACTGAAAGCTTTACTCTCAGGGACTGAAAGCTTTACTCACAGGGACGGAAAGCTTTACTCACAGGGACTGACTCGGTCTTGGTTTACATCAGAGTGGAGGGAGAAAACAAAACAAAAAACTACGGAACTATAGATCCAACATTAGCTATACAAAATGACCCCCCTCCCCCTCCCCCCCTTTTAAGTGAGATCAAAGCTAATCAACACCAAGTTTGTTATGTGGCTACAGAATCAGTCTTTCTGTAACCAGGCTGCCTTCTGGAGAGATTGCTTCTGTGGATGCTACTTTAACATTTACTGAATGTGAGGTTATGTCCACACAAGCCACAGGAGTATAGGTGCACATTAATAAAAAGTCTCTTCTTCCATAGCTTATGATTTTTATGCAGCATCGTTTCCTTCAGCTTTCTTTTTCATTAATATTTAAGGAGAAAGTCACTTCGCTATGATATTCAGATTTCAATGAGATCATTCCTAAAATATTTAAACTGGATAATGCAATTTTATAGAAATAGTGATAAATATAACCTCGGTCTCCTCACCTTTTAATACCTGCAGGTGGAAAAATATACTGGAGGCATTTTAAAGATCCACATGGCAGCCTGACCCCATTTTTTATACCAACAAACAGAGACAAACAAGGACAAAGCCATCAGAAGGTTTTCTGATGTATTCTGACCATCGTGAAGGTCTTTACAATTTTTTCTAAGAGAGTGTCTGCTAAGAATGAGATTCTCGCCATGACATTGTGCTAGAAAAGTAATCTCTCTGTGCTTTGGTTTTGTATCAGAAGCTGGTGATAATAACAATATCATGTTGGGAAGTGTGGATTTTTTCTTTTTTTCTTAGAATGAGAGGAATGTAATAAACATTTTTCAGAGAGTACCTATTCTGGTAGATCTTCAAAGAAATTCTGAAATACAGATAATTTATTATTATTATTATTATTATTATTATTATTATTATTATTATTATTATTTTACCAGAAAATCTCCCTTCCCTGCTTCTTCCCCCCAAGAGAGAGAGAAAAAAAAAGAAAGATAATATTTTATTTATCACTAGTGTTTTTGATGCTCTCAGATTTTCCATTCTCTTATGGGTTTTTACTGTAACTGTCCCCCCTACCTTTTACCTGATTGTTGTGAGATCCCAGGCATTAGAGTCAGAAATAAGAGTTTCAGAGATGAGTCACTATCCATCCAAGAGGGGCTAATGTCATGGAGTTGAGCTTGTTCTCTGTGGAGTATGCAGACTCTCAAGTGGCATCCTGGAATCTGAGCTTCAAAGTCTCTCCTCATGGGGAATGAAGTCAATTCATAGCATCCTTTCTGGACTATATAAGAGAAAGAAATGATATTTGACTGTGGAAATTGTATAGAAAATGAACAAATAACCTGCTTTAAAACTACCTTCACAAGTAAAAGAGTAAATAATGTGTTTTCAGCTATTTTGCTTCCTCTGTGGCTAACCAAATGGTGAACGATGGTTGACTAGAACCTGTTTAGTGCTACAATGTTTTGGAGAAACAAGTCATTAAAGGCAAGAAATGAATTTCCTCTCCTTATCACTGTTTTCCCCCTTTCCATGGTTCTGATCCTGGATTTTTCTGATTTCTAGGCTCTGGCTGAGCTTTACCAGCTGCAGGTGTGCAATGATGTGAAACCTTTAACAACCATATCTTTGGCTTGTGACTATACGGAGTGTTTTGCACTCTGCAACATTTCATTTGGCTGAATAAATAAGAACTTCAAAACAAACATCCTGTTCCAAAGGCAAAGTGCTCCTTGTATTTTAGACTCAGCAATTACTGCACTTGTAAATATGCATCAGCATGGCTTGTGGTATATATGATTAGATGCTACATGGGGAGTTTTATTGTTTTATAGTTACTACAGCAGCAGCAGAGCACAGAGTGCATGAAGTCTACATAATTGGGGAAAGGAATGGAGTAATTTCAGTTACAGTTATTCCCTTATCCATAAGATAACCTATGTAATTTTCTTATTTTCTTTGCAACACTAACTTCAATGAGAGCCTAGGTGAGACTCTGCACTACGTTCCCTTTCCCTTCTGTTTGAATGTTCAAGTATATCCCATTGATACAAAAATAAGGGTCACTCCTGTCATGTAATATGAAGTTGACAAACGACCAGATACATACATAAATACTTTAAATGACCTAGGAAATATCATTTAAAACTCTCAGCTGACATCCTCATTACAGCTGTTCAACAGCACAAGGCTATTCATTCAATCTGGCTCCGATACCATTGTTTGAAAACCATCAAAACCACAGGCAGCTGCATGCTGAGATACAATAAATGTCAGGTCTGTAGTGTGTATTTTTGAGAATTGTTTAATGCTGGCACAGTGTGTTTGCCAAAGAGGGCATAATCAAACAGGCTGCACTCTTCATTGTACACATCCCATTGGGGTTTGAAAATTACTCAAATTCAATCCAGTAACAGAAAATGGCAAAGTGGAGACCCATTAGGATTTTGCGTGGAAGCTACATAGCAGAAAGGAAGCAAATGGTTAAGTCATAAGGCTTTTTATCCACGCATGCAAAATGCCACCAGTAGATACCACATGTCGATGAAATCAACTCATAGTAAGCAAGACTGTCTTGCTTAATAGAAATTTCAACCTCTAAATTAGTTTAAAAGAGCAGAGGGAGGGCAGCCAAAAATATCTGTTTTCTTCGTAAGCCTCCCTGAGGTGCTTTGGTCAGGATTTTGTGTACCATTTCAGTGAATTATACCCATGGAGAGCTGGTGTTGCTGGGTGGTATGAGCAGATCTACATGGGGTTTGCACACGGTTTTGTGTCTCTTGTTCATTTGTCGAGGATGTTTTAATACTTATTTCCAGAATACCTCAGTTCACAACACACCTGGTTAAAGGAGAAAGTGACATTGATTACAAACCTCTTTTTTTCTAAGACTTCCTTTTAGTGCCCAAGTAAAACTTGGAAAATACAGCATTTGTTCATTCAGTCTCTGCAAAATCTGAGATAGAGGAGAAAGGAGCATAGAAGCATCCCTACCTAAATAGCACTGTTGAGTGATGGGCTTCAGGAGTGCCATCATGCAGATGACTGGTCAGGTCAAGTGAAGATCTCTGGAAGAGGAAGAGCAGGCAGAGAGCAGGGATGGGAATTTTTTCAGTAGCACTACCTTATGCCCAAGGTTTATTTGGACCTCTCTCTACCTGGAAATCCCCATTGGACATAAGTAGAGATTCTGCCGTTTGGCTAGATTTTCCCTGGGAGGAAAAATTTCTTCAATAAGGCTGCCAGTTATGCAGGAATCTGGGACATATGCACAGCATGTGTGAAAAACAGTTCTGCACATTCACAGTTAGCCTGACACATCTGGGAAATATCAGACTTGCAGAACAAACGATCTGTGCATCACGACTGTCCTGGGTTGACTGAGCACGAAGGGAAGATGTAGGTAGCAAGAGCCCTGCAGCTGCCAACCACTGGCCTCACTGCGTAACCTGTGAATAAGCATACATTGCTTCTTGTGATTTAAAATGGCACTTGTGAATCAGGAGAAATTTGGAGACATCATGCATCCACCCAAGCTGGGACATACCTGAACAAGATCCTGATTCGATCAAATATTACTTAATCCAGCCCTTCCTGTCTTTCCCTCTCATTTAGCCTATTTCTTGTGTGATGGCTGAAACATGAGCTGAATTTTCTATCAGCATTCAAAGTCACCAAAAATTATGTTTTGAAGACCATTCATCTGTTAGAATAACAATGTGTAAGTAGCTCTAAGCAACTGCCCCAGGCTTTCTCTGACAGTGATACTACATAGGCACGGGACTGCAGCTGGAGAAGTAACTATTGATATAAACCAACAAGCCAATTAACAAACAGTAGATTCCTTTTAGTAGATAGATTTTAGTGTTTATTATTATGTTGTTGTTGTTGTTGTTGTTGTTTGTTTTGCTTTGTTTTTGTTTTTTGAAAGAAAATTAATTACCTGCCCCTGAAAAATTGTAGGAAGCACTAAGTGTATTTACTTCTTCTGGGTTACCAACCTAAACAGAAGTAGGTCAGAAGCTAGAATCACCATGTCTTGAGCAATTTCTCAGATTTTTAAAGCTAAGCCTTCTAACTACCCCCAAAAATTAAAAAGTCCACTAACTATCCCAGTAACGTTGCTAAACTTTATTTTCCAAGTAAGAAGCATGTGAACCTTAGATATTACTATTATTATTTGCTTTCATTTTCCTCTATATGGTCTATACCCTTCCTGCCTTAAAAATGGCTATTGCAATTATTTCACAGACCAATTTCTGCCTGAACTAATGAGTCTGCAGATAGGGATAGATGAACACCACCCCAGTTAAACTCTTTCAGAAATGTATAACTTTGAATGACAGAAGAAATAGGACTTGTATGTACAGCTGCATGATGCAGTAAGCAAATTACTAAACTACAGAAGTGGTGGAAAGATTATTTATTTCTCAGGTGGGACAACAGCTCTACAGGAATTACCAACCCAAACATCTTGTTGCAAACGTGCATTCCTTGCATAAAGAACTAGGTTTTTAAAGAACTTTGTTTCTTAGGGGAGAGAGAGATTGAGAGAGAGATAGATATATTTAATAGTTTGAAGCCTATCAGATAATTCAGAATATACCAGAAAACAAGTATATATAACTATGGAGGGGAGAAATTAAAGTGCCTGATCACCCATGTGTAAACCTAAGGTTAATAATTCATGCTACTCCACAGAATTTTTGCAGCAAGATGTGATTAATTAATGTTTACAAAACACTTACAATCCTTGGTTTGCCAGAGTTGTGCTATATATAAATGCAAGTGATGACTGAGATTACTTCTATTAATTTACTACTACTGCCCTTTGCATACGATCTCAAGAAACTTCTGAAATTTTAATCTCAAACTGAAATGTTAGTGCATCATCTGATATTGGCATCTTATCATATGATTTCATTACTCTTAGGAGGACACCAGAAAAAAAGATGTAATTCCCCAAAGCTGAAATGACTCATGTTAACACTGCAGTCCCAAAGCATGACAAATCTTTATACAGACCTGTGATAGGATGCTAACAGTATGACAGCATAACTAAGTAAGCCGTTCACTCCACTGTATTCTACATCATAAAACTTCATAACTGATGTTATCCAGAAACAGAAGTCAAAGACTTGGACATCAACAGAAAAATATATGACAGGGTGAGGTGTATTCATTGCTGCTTTTTCTTTTTTCTTTTTTTCTTTTTTCTTTTTTTTTTTTAATTGTTGTTTTTCTCTATGCTTGTTTGTTTTCTGCTTTATGCAACATAGGCTAAAAGAGGAGCTCATAATTCACCACCAATGAGTTATTATCATTTTTTTAAGAGTTAATGAGATCCTTAATGTTATCATCTTTCTTGGAAGAAGAGACTCTAAATAAGTTAGGTAATAAAAATAGTAAGAGTTGTTGTCATTGTCTGGATTTCCAAAGAAAAATAAGTTCTGTGTGATACAGAACACGAGTGCACAATGTTGGTCTACCAGCTGCTCTCATAACTTATAAAACAATTTGTCAAATTTTAAACATATTTGACAAAAAAAGATAACACCTTAGATACACAGACCTCTAAGATTCATCAGAAGAGGTGGGCAGGGAAAAGAGATCCTGCTAATGCTCTAGCTTAGGTCCAGGCTACAGTGTGCGCTTTGCTGTTCATAGACTCCAGAAATTCCAGACAAGGAACGGCCTGAAAAAACTAACTACATGTGAGAACATTATAGCCTCCTTAGCTCTCTGGTTCTTCATCATAGATACCAGTTTTGTTTGGCTTTGTAAGTTGAAGTGATTTTATTTTCTTAAAGGGTCAAGACATTTGTTTTCTGTGTTAGAAAATGTAGATACTGGCAGAAAAAAAAAAAAATATATAAGGAAGGATCCAGAATAAAGAAATTTGAGCTGATTTCTGTACTAATAAGCTGAATGTGCATGGCAATGGTCAAGCACATGGTGGTCAACAGGAACCAAATATCCCATGTCAATGCGTCAAGCTCTAAAATAAGGGTGCTGCATATTAGTTATTCATAGGGTAAAGATTTTTTAAAAAATTACTCTAATCACCATATGATGTCCAAGAAATGTTTAGGGCAAGTGCTGTCTGGAACAAGCTAAATTTATGCTGGGAAATGATATATCAGATTAGCAGCGTAAATATATATATATATATATATATATATATATATTTGAGTCTCTATGAATATTTCCCAGATCATCTCAATTTATTGTTACAGACAAAGACAATGTATATTAAAATATCTTAAACTTGATCTAATACGTAGTTATCTTGATGGCAATTTCTTTGCTTTTGACTGTGTTTATAAGCTTTAATTAAAAAAGAGCAAAATGATAAGGTGGAAACAAACCACCAAATAGTTGTTAGGAACTCAAGAAAGATTTTGACATTCCTGCCACCACCATGACAATCCTTCATGGGAATTGTGACTGTATTTCCTTCCTCTCTTTGAAGCTTGTCTTTGATGACTGAAAAAAAATAACTAACATGGATTATGACCACACACACTCATAATATCAGGTTGGTGTGAACAGAACTAGACAGCCTACCTGTAAAAAACGCATGAATCAGAGATCTTGGCACACCCTCCACAGTCCAGTGAATACAGTGTTGGGAATGTGCTATGAGAATGGTATTAGAAATGCTTAGAATTGCAAAATCACCGGGTAGTAATAGCTGAAAGAATTCCCAAATGTCGTGTAAAGTGAGCCAGGATTGTGCAGAACTAATATTTGACTCAGCTTTATTATGAGATGTCTTAGACACAGATCCCTTGCTGCCATTTAATCAAGGTTATTGAACACTTTGGACCCAAAAAATGAAGCTGAAATGTGGGAGTCCTAAGAGATCTGATTCTCTATAATTATTTGTATCACCATTGAAGAGAATAAAATATGTATTAGAGTGTTTTTGGATTATAACATCATAGTCTGCTTGGATAAGGTGATGAGAAAGCTGAATTTTCTCTGCATTTTTTGATTTATTGTTAATTACTATGATGTTTTGCTCTAATAAATTGTATTCACGCTCAGAATTTTCAAATGGATGCCAATTTTGTATAATAATTTATCAGAAAATGTGCAGAACTGCTGCACAGAGCAAAATGATAAAACTATTTAGAAAAGATTTATTGCACTGCTCATGGTGTAGCATCTATGACTTAAGATCATTAGCAGTTTGCCTTCCTGTTCACAGATCTGACAATACATGAGGGCAGATTTAGCAGTGGATATTAAACAACTAAGGATTATAAACCAAATAGATCATTGTGAAGGCTGTTTTCCATTAAAAAAAATAAAAAAATAAAATAAATAAAATAAAATAAATGCTGAAAACCATCGCTTTTTCTCCCAAACCTCCTTTGCATGTTCTCACACAAGTGCTTACCACAACAGGTGCACAAACAGACAGACATGTAGAGAAGCAGAGCTGAACTCCATCAAAAAGAATAAATAATTAATTAATTAAATAAATAAATAAATAAATAAAAGCTGGAACAGTTACAAAGGCACCTAATGTAGCTGGAGACAGGATTCCTAAAAAATGTTTTGTTTTGTTTTTTAACACCGCAAGCCACTAACACGCACCCATCCCTGCCAAGACAAATACAACTAATTATAGAATGATTATAATGACCACAAAAAGAAGTTAAGGAAATAATGAAAATGATGCCAGTGGTAACTGAAATCCTGAAGATCTTGCTCAGTATTCACTCAAGTTTCCCTCTGAAGTGGAAAATTAACAAGAAAAACACATGGACAGAACTGGTCCAGATGGTCTTACCTTCAGAATATGTAGATTTAGAAAGAAAGGGTGAACTTTGGATAAAGATTTTGGGCCGAAGTACAGAAAATGTTGATTTTTTTTTATTTTATTTTTATTTTTTTTTTACTACGTAGGCGGTCACTGCGCAACTTTTGACTTTTACAGGCACAAAAGCGAGACACACTAAACAGGGTTGCCCGACATTTCAGAGGGATGTGAAAACATGCCATGATCCCCATTAATCTTCCTCCATTAATGTACTTCCTTAGCATCTTCCATATTTTCTCTGCTCCCAGGAAGGAAGAAGAAAGCAATTTTTCAACTCCCTCACAGCTATGCTACCCCTCATCCAATGTGCATTTGTGTCCAATCTCTGCTACTTCAATGACAAGTGATAGACAATAACCCCAAAATACAGCAAGTCAGAGGAGAGCGTTATAAAGGGCATTTGCATAAAGCATGTGTCTTGATTATCTTCATAACAATGTCAACGCTGAAATCACCTATTTAGCTTATTGAAAACAGAGTTAAACCACTTAACAAACCCTTTTTACGGGAGCACAAAATATTTAGCCAACATAATCTACTAGCAAGTTTAGCATGTTGGCTGAGCTGCAAGAAGTACACTAATGAAATTATTGTCACTTGGGAAAACAGCTCACTCTCTGGAAGCTTGCCTGGATGATTTGATCTGAATCCAACATAACTTGGATTTTATTTTTATTTTTTTTAAACCTGAAACATAGAGTAATGCAAATATGTTAACTAACACTATCTTCATAAAAACCTGCTGCTGTGCTAAGATATTCCAGGCTGTGCACAAATTTTTGTTCTAAAGTCTGTAGGAAAAGCAACCAGTTTTGGCCCTTTTACCTGAAATTATCATAGTAATGAAAGTCCCAGTTTCTCAGTTGAGAGTTGAAGTGTAGCTTCTGTGCCTAGCAAGATTTAAGCCTTTGTATTATGGTGTTTTTGTCTCACCATATGTTTAGAATATCACAAAAAGCAGAATCACCTTGGCAACACGATTTCTACTGTTCCAGTGAGATAGTGGTTTTATGTAACTGCTAGTACTGGTCAGTCCCTTAATTGTAGCACAGACAGGATAAAAATGAAGCACGTTTTTATAGCAAGCAGCAGCATACTTAAGAGAAACTCATAACCTTCCTCTGCAGATCTAATTGTTTATGCTGTTTTGTTAGGAGGATGCTCATCCAGATAATCCATTTTGAATCTTTGACAGAAATTGTGCAATAGAATTAAAATGCTCCAAAGCAAGACATAGAAATGGAGGGTAGCAATATCCCACGTCCAACATGAAATTTAAGGGATATCTTTGCATCTCAATTCATGCTCCAAACTGCTTGCCCAGCTCCTTCATATTACAAGAATCCAAAACCAGCTACATGTGAATAACTTTGTTGTCTAGATGCACTGTATGCCCAGACCTCTAACATGGCAAAAGCCTGAGGCCAATTCAGATGCATGAACTGGGGCTACAACTGGTGGATGACCTCTCTGCCTGTCAGTCCCTGAATCTTGAAATCCTCTCTGCAGCATGGCACCATTTCCAGAGGGGTGGAGTCCACCACGTTTCTGTCTGTCTGGTTGGAATGCTTAATTATGGCTTAATTATGGAATGCATTAATTATTAGAGTATTAATTAAGAATGATCTTCACTTACTATTCTATCCTGCTCTTCTCAGTGCTTTAGAAGAAAGAATAAACACTGTTAGGTGCCTAACAGCAGAGGAAGACATCAGTTGAGGACAGGTACTTAACTCAGAGCATTAAGTAGGCCACTAAATCATGAAATAAGCAGGATCTCATACATTCCCCTGGAACATTGGTTTCTGCTGACTAGCTCAATTATTTATCAGTGCTGGCCTTTAAATCCCATTGTTCATCTCCTAGCACCGTGTACACTTAGATTAAAGAATTTAGAAATCCACTTTGGGCATCTGATTTAGGATACTGTGAGTAAAACCTTCACACGACATCTGGTTTGTTCTTCAGCTGTTAGTTATATGTGCTGAGGACAGGTCTGGCAGACAGTGTGCATGAGCCCAGGTGCGCATATGTTTTCCTCTAAGCTATGCACCTCCATTGCCTACCAGGACTTCTATAAGTTGTGTAGAAATTGTGTGCGCACACATATATAGCATTATTTTTCCACTAGGATGTATGAGGTATTGTGGAAAGTACCCAGAAATAAAGAACTGAAGCACATTTTCTGTAACATTTTTTGTGTGTATGTGTGTGATAAAACTGTTTCCTAAAATAATATCAAAACTAATTTTAAAATTTAAATCGCAAACTTATGTTACAGTTAAGCTTCTTATATTCTTAAGCAATACTAGAGATGCCAACAAGTAAAACAGAACTATACTAATGTGCTTTTGGAATAAATAAATAAATAAATAAAATAAATAATAAAATAAAACAAAAAATATTATCTGTTGCAAATAGGAGGTTCCTACAGACATTTTCAAGCAGCAGCAAATAACATTTCTATGGATACACTCTTCTTCACAGCATTTAACAATACATCTTGTACTCCTACAAGCAATATCATGGGACGGCCTTATCTGATCTGCTGCAAAAGTGTGTTTGTCTTTCTGCAAACAGCAGCTTAAACTATTACACCTACAACTAATTACAGCTTAAACTATTTTAATGCCCCCATACAAAACAAAAGACTGTTTTGAACAAATGCTCTGTAATGGACAGCTTCAGCTTTATCGTATCTTTTTGCCTTCAGTGTGTGATGCTGAAAATGCACCTATTGCAATGGAAGATCCATTATAAACTCAATCAATTACACTCCAGATTTGATAGCTGAAAGATGATAATAATAGCAATGCTCTCCTCCTGGAAAATGTTATAGAACCTAAAAAGAACCTATAAAAGATCAAAGATGGTAAAAGAGCTTCATAATAAGCTTCCACCACTCTTTTGCATTTCCAGTTATCAATGCCATCATAGTTTAAGCCAAATTTATAACAAGCCTAATTTGAAGACATAATTATTTGTCAACAACAACAACAGCAACAACAACAAAACTTATTATTTCATCATTTTCTTTAATGTTTGAACACATCTGCCAAGCACAGAATTCCTTAAGGCTTGAGGCTGCGTTTCTAAGACCATTGGAGGCAATCAAGTTAAAACTGCTGCAGCCCTGTCCTCCTCCATGTGCTGCCAGATTTCAAATGCTAACCTGGCAGAAAATTCATCATTTTGCTGCTGTTGTTTTGCTGCATGACATTTCTGCTCCACAGGTTTAGCTGACATGGACCAGTTCATGAAGGGGGTCACTAAGAATTAGGTCCAGCACAAAGCAATAGGCGATGCCATTGCTTTAAGCACTACCTGGTCATGTAGGAACATGGAGAATGTCACTCCCATAAAGAACGATAAAGCCTTTATAAATATGAAGACAGATCACACTCCTATTTCCAAGCAATTGTCAACCAGATTAAAATGTATATATATATATATATGTACATATAAAACTTTTAAATTATTGTTTTTAAAAATTTTCCATAGAAGCTCTCTTTGAGGGAATGAGAAGAAAAATCTTTAGTGCTTACTCCATCAAACTTGAACTGGATCACGTAAAATATGAGAAACATGCTTTTAATAATCAAAATTTACATTTTTTGTCAAGAAGTTACAGATTTCTGGTTGCTGTCTTAATTTTATGTATAAGTTACCAGTTGCGTGTAACCTTTATAGATTATCTGCAAAAATTATTTCTAAAGTTACTTCCTTTGTCTGAATATAATTCACTCTGGGGCTATATTTAAACAGAGGAAGAGCCTCACTGAACATGGTATAGCCAGGGGAGATCTCAAAGAAACCAATTTACTGCTCTTAATAATTTTAAAATCCTCTCATTTTCCACAAAGAATACTCTAACTGAAATACAAAAAATATATATTAAAATATATAATAATATATATATGTGGAAATATCTATATAAAACCTTTATACCTTTGTGTTGTTCACATGCTTCTGCGATTTTCTGGGGACAGGATGCAATGGGTGAAGGGAATAGCATAGAGCATCCTTATCAAAATTACTTGGGAGGTGGCCTTATTGGACTATTGGCTAGTCCTCTATGAAAAGTTTTCATTTTCAATGAATTCCCTGAAAATTTATGATTTTGAAAAAGCCCTAGAAAATATAACTTAGGGGAGATTTCAGAAAAATCCCTAAGGCT
>CM021797.1:4848307-4875044 GCA_011076525.1 Nettapus auritus | reverse complement strand
AAATAAACATAACTGAAGAAAATCATATAGAGTTACCTAGAGACAATGTGGAACAGGACATCCATCTTAAAAGTTCAGACTCCATTCAAATAAATGTTTTTGTTTGTTTATTTGTTTGTTTGTTTTTATGAGCTTGCTCAGTGGATTGGCTCTTCTAGACTCAGCAGCAATCATTTCACTCCAAACTCAAAGGTTTCTTGTATTTCTTCCTGTAGAGGGTTTATGTGACAAGGTTTTGATAGCGGGGGGCCATAGGGGTGGCTTCTGTGAGAAGGATCTGGAAGCTGCCCCATGTTAGGAAAGGGCCTCACTGCTGACCAGTGCTGAGCCAATAACTGATTTTGTTTGTGCCTCTGTGAGAGCATATTTAAGACAGGGAAAAAAATGCTGTGACACACAGCAGCTGGGAGGGTGAGAGGAGTGAGGGACAGCCTTGCAGGCGCCAAGGTCAGTGAAGAAGGAGGGGGAGAGGTGCTCCAGGCGCCGGAGCAGAAGTCCCCTGCGGCCTGTGGTGAGGACCATGGTGAAGCAGGCTGTCCCCCTGCAGCCCATGGAGTACCACGGTGGAGCAGGGTTCCATGCTGCAGCCCGTGGAGGAGACCACGGTGGAGCAGGTGGACCTGCCCTGACGGAGACTGCGGCCTGTGGAAGACCCCTGCTGGAGCAGATTCCGGGCCGGACCTGTAGGCTGTGGAGAGGAGCCCACGCAGGAGCAGGTGACCCGGCAGGAGCTGCTGCCCATGGGGGACCCAGGTTGGAGCAGTCCCACAGAGGATGACAGAAGGAGCAGCGGCGAAGAAGCGCTATAGACTGACCAAAACCCCCCATTCCCCTGTTCCCCTGCGCTGCTTGGGGGGAGGCAGTGGAAGGGGGGGGGGGGGGGGGAAGGTGCTTCTGGTTTCTTTCCTTTGTTTCTCATTTCTTTAGCTTGTTAGTAATAAGCAATAAATCTTACTATCTCCCTTTGCTTAGTCTGTTTTGCCCATCACAATAACTGTTGAGCAATCTCCCCGTCCTAAGCTCAACGGTTGAGCCCTTTGCATCATATTTTTCTCCCCCTTCCCCTTTGAAGAGGGAGAGTTAAAGAGTGATTGTGGTGGAATTCATCTGCCCACCCGAGTAAAACCACCACATTTCCTGATGGCCCATGGAAGCTGAACTTCTATCACATATCAAAGCAGCTGCCACAGTTCTCTTGAGCTTGTTTTCATATTTGCAAGGCAACAAAAATGCATTAAAAAAAATTGGACATTATCCAGTGCCTTGCGAATACATCAGCAGCATTGATCCTACACTCTTTTGCTATGTCACCCACATATCAAAGTGGTCCAAGCAGCTGCTGAGAGAAACATGAACTAGCTGAGGTTTCCCCTTGCAGTGGGGATTTTCGGGTTGTCATTAACAGTTACTATGGAGTCTAGTCTTGTCATTTGGTGTTGTAGAAAACCTGTTGCACACAGTCAGAGTGAGATGGATATCTGTGGCCCTATCTGTAAAATGTATTTCTACCATACCTCAGAGTTCTGAGGATGCTACCTGGCTTCACATCCCTTTAGTTTAAACCCAGCTCCCCAAAGGCAAGGTCCTAAGTTCATCTGGACATTGGCACAAGTCATTCGTTATCCCTGGCAAGTAAATTACAATGATTGTTTATTTCTATGGTGGGGTGGATGAAAGAGGAAAGTTTTATGGCTGGTGATCATGCTGTGGTATTTAATCTCAAGGACAAGCAATGTACCCATGGCGATTACCCTTTAATAATTGACGTTGTGGTGTCTTTATTGGTGCAGCACTTGCCCTGACAGGCAATGATGGGAGTTTGCAGTCCCAGCTCTGCTTAAGGTGCTCAGACCCCACTATCAACACAAGACTTCTTTAGCTCGAGAAGAAAAATCTTTGACTAAGGAAGTTTCTGATGACAGGTTTTTGAGAGAGCATACATAACACATACATTAAAACATAATATGTTTTAATCTTCTTTCCTGAGATTCTGCTTTGACCTCAGAAAACAGATTTTTGGTTGGCTGCGGCATGAAGCATACAAAGCATACATTCTTCTGTATTGCAAATCCTTAATTAAGATAAAACAATATGAAATATACCAAAACAAGAATCTACTGAGAGTGTTTTCTCCTACAAAAAATCGGAAATCAAAGATATGTTAGTTATGTTGCCTAAGTAACATAAGGGCTTGAACTCAGAAATCTAACTGAATATCCCACAAAAATATGATCAATTAATCAAAATGAAGTAGATTCCCATCATTTTCAGAATATAAATTTCTAAAGATAAATGTGCTTTATTTCTACATAAATAATATTCATACTCCCTTCAAATCTAGTTGTTTTGTAGTCAGCAGCACTGCAAGCCCATGTAGAAATGTGAAAGCTGGAGAGAGAAATGATCTATTAAGTTGGGATAGTTCTTATTAGGGCATGACATGGTGCTTTATCTTGTCTAAATATAGGTGACCTAAATGTAAAGGCCTTTACTAGTTCCTTTGGAAACCTTGTCTACCATCAACCATGTCTCACTGGTTGGAAGTCAGCCAAATATTGAGCCGCTATTTACTTCTGATTTCTTTTTATTACTCCTGGTAAATGTATATACCCCGTGCCTTCCCAGCTGACTCCTCTCTCTCTCTCTCTCTCTCTCTGGCCCCCTTTTATTACATAGACTAGAAATCTCTGGCTAATATATGTTGCAGTTGAATATTCTACCAAGTGCCAATATTCCACTCATCCTTACTGTAAATTATTACAAGTCCAAGCTGATGCACTTGCATATCTTCATATCTTCAGTATATCTTTTAGGTAAATATAGACACATAAATGTTATACATTTAATTTAAGCTATTTTTCCTGGCTTTCTGTGTAGTGAAAGTAAGAGTATGCTGGTTTGTATTCTTAGGAAAACAGTAAATGAAAGATATCAAGTGAGACACACAGAAAACATATGCTGTGGGTATTAGCTGTAGTCCTATCAAGAACATGGACTTTTTTGTCCAGTAGCATAACGATACAAAAAAAAAAAGTCTTTTTTTTTTTTTTTTTTTTCCACCCTTGTTTTATTTCACATACAGGCTGCATGGTAAATGGGGAAAGGTGAAATTCTGGGGATTGAAAACACTGTGCGTGTATGATTATACATGCATGTCTCTGACGTTATTTAGGATGTATAGAGAGAGCATATTTTCTATTGAAAATGCAGTCAGATAGTGCCTGCCCTGCTTTACAAGATGAAAATATGCATACCTCCAAAAAGATAAAAAATACAAAACAAACAAACAAACAACAACAAAAAAACAACCGAAACTCCAGCATTTTCACATTTTTATGCAGGAAAAATGTGTCAAGGAGAGCTGTTGTTCACTTGCTCTTTGATCAGCACAGCTGAGAGACATCTGGAAAAGCACATCTGCCTTCAGATGCCCTTCCAGCAGTGATGATGCTCCTGCTCCTTCTCACAGCCACACGGGGAAAGGACCAGGCACAGCCCTGAGGGAATGGCAAGTGTCAGGTGTTAGCCTGCATCCTGCTATGGATGGAGCAAGGGCAATTCCTCCAGCAGGCTCCAGCTCTGTTGGCCTCTGCCCCCAAGGTGGCCATGGGCTGAGCAACAGGTTTGTAAGGCAGAGCCTGAGGCTCTAGTGCTAAGTATCAGGACAACCCTGCTGGTGAACCACATGGCAATGAAGGGGTGTCTGAGGCTGCAGTTTGTATAAGGGATTTGGAAGGTGTTGTCCAAGGAGGACAGTGCGCTTCAATATCAGGGTGAAGATCATAACAGACTCTTCTGTATCAGTCAAATTATTGACAATAATATACTTCTATGTTAAATATTGAAGATATTTAACAGTAGTCTTCAGACCTGTTCTTGATTTACAAAATCTTCCACAAGGTGGGCAGTCTACAAACCTGAAAGACCTCCTTATTCATTAAGTGAAGGTCTTTTTGTGTTGCAGTATGTCTTTTCCTCTCCTATCCATTTGAACCACTGTGATTCTTGATAAGGCTTTTCATCACTCAGTGGCAAGTGGATTGAGAAGTCTCTACCAGGTGAAAGAACTGATACGGTACTGACTGTTCTCAAATTTCTTGGCAGTCCCTTGAGGTCCATCCTTGTTCAGAAGTTTTATTGCAGCAATATTTTACAGCTTCTATAACTTAAGTCTTTCTGAAGTTTATTGTTGGCAGGTATAGCGTGTTCTCACAGGCTTTGTGGTTTCATCTATTTTTCTTCTCATCTTTCATCCGCACCACAATAATCAACTCCGCACAGGTCGAAAAACTCTTCAAAGTACTCCTTTGAACATCTGCCTCCTTAAAGACATCCCTGCTGTATTCTCTGATAACTTGGATCTCATCCAGTTTTGCTAGATAAAGTCTTAGGTGTATTTGGTGAACACCTTATTAACTAAACAGGAGAGCAGAAACAGGTTCCTACATTTTTCATTAACATCTGGTCTGAGAACAGTGGGAGGGAAAAAGCCAGCAGCGAATGATCTGCATGCACTGCTCACAAACTAGTAGCTGCTCTCCCCGATGAAAACACATATTTGAAGTACCATTTAAAATCTTCAGCAGGGAGCTATCATTCCATCATTTATGTTAGTTATGAGGCATATAAATGAAGTTTTTGCTGTTATCCTTCTAAAAGACAGAGCTGATCATCCTACTTTTTCCCCAACTGTTCGCTTGAAACCAGCTGTTTTCAGTTTCTCAAGCATACATAGTTCAGGGAACCAGCAGACACCACAAAGAGATTTGTTCTCATAAGTAGAAGCTTCAGTGAAGGGACAACTTATTGCACAGGCAGATTCTCATCTTTAGTCAGATTCTCATTAGAAACCTGATGCATATTTCTGTGAAGGAAATCCATACTTCCCGTGGACTTGACTAAATACTGCTTCTGCCTGCTTAATTTCCCATTCTGTGCCCTGTTCTCCATCATTTTATTATTAAAATGTGTTCCCAATCTGTCTTGCATTTTCACAACAGTAATCATTTCTCTGACCTCTTCCTTCCACTTTCTAGGCCAAAGAAATTACGACATCCTGAGGAGGAGGCAAATCATCATCGATTCCCATTGCTCTTAGTACGACCCATCTCTTAATATCCTGATCAAACTCCTATGGTGTGTGCACTTGAATCAAACATCTTGAGATTTTATTACATCTTTTTTGCCATTGTATCTGTTGTTCCCTTTCTAGAAGGCATAAAGATGCATCCAGTGTGGAGAATGCTGTAAATCCTTCCCATTTCACTTGATTTTCATATGTTTACTCATATTGTATTCTCCTCTACCACCTCTGCCTATCCTTCCTATCATTAATAATCTCTTTATTCCACCTTCCTTAAATTGTCTAATATTTTGGGTTATGGGTTTTATAAGTTTTCAGGGACAGAAACCTCATCTTCCTCTGCGTGACTGAAGTATATTCATCATCATGAGAGCATATGTAATTCTATGCTAGAGATGGATATGAATCAACTGTAAGATTTTCCATTGCCTTCACAAAAGCTACCCACTTAGACTGTCTGAATACCTTAAGTGTTCAAGCTTATTCATTCAGTGTCCTACTTAAAGAGACACCTGTGATTAGTCAGCAGTGTGTAGTAGCAGAGGCAAAGTCAGTCTGCAGGAACTGTCAACTTCCTATTCAGAAAGCTGTGTGACTTTTCAAAAAGTTTATCATGAAAAATATTACTTATTCTGCTTAATATGAACACTGAAAGTATGGGAAGTTTATGAAGGAGGCAAAAGATGCAATGTCTTTAGTTTGTTAAAAGCACCAGAGACTGCTTTTTACACTGCTGTGAGTGATGGAATAGAACAAGTGAAATAAAACTGAAAAATACTGAGTTTATCTGAATAGCCCTGAAGATGGAGAGGTCAGCTCTGATGGTTTAGGATTGCTGGAAAACCAATGGAAGAAACTGTGTTGGAGTCTTCATCAGGGCAGGATGCTGGGTTGGACACAACCAGAAGAAAATTCTGAATCTACTAACTCTATCCTAATTTATTCGTGTCAGGGCAAAGAACTCCAAATTATCTTGTTTGCAGAATACGGCAAAACCAGAGAAATATTAAACTTTTGTCCATCAAATTTCATAGATGTGAAATCCTCTTCTATTAATTATACTTAAAATATAATGGAAAACGATGCTGTTTTCTTTTATAAAAATAAAGGCAATGAGATATTCATATAAAGGGCTTGCTTTGCTTTACCTTCCTAATATCATTCTTTACGTGGAATTCTGTTCCAGCTGCATGAAAAATAATAATCTTTTTGAGCTTTGTCTTACAGTTGTTGAAACAGTTGTAAAAATGTAAGCACTGTAAGAAAAAATATGATGCATGACAAAGTGCAAGAATGGGAAAATCTCATTGTCACATTAATTATCTATTGACAGAAGATATACAGTAGGTGATGCAATGGCTTTGGATGTTCTTGTCTTTATTACCTCTTGGGGGAAAAGTTCAGATCATGAAATGAGTTTGGTGCTCTTGAGTGGACATTTGTCCTCATCACAAAACAACCTCATAATTCAGCACAATGTAACAAAATTGGAGAGCTCAAATTGAGGAGGCTTAGAACCAGGAGCATCAGGGAGTAATAAATCAGGCTAGAGGTGCAGGGCAATGCCACTTGGGGTGACTTTCACAGCATCTGTGAGACAATGCCATCCCCATTATAAATCATTTTGCCAGGCAGACATCCTAAGGAGGAGCACATATATGAAGGGACAGGTCAAGTTAGAATGTGTGCTAAAAGAGAGGTTGATCAGAAGTGGTCTGAGATACTACTCTATCCAAATGCCATTCGATTGTCTGAGAACAGAGATTTTGATACTGTCTGAAAGACACATTCTGTAATTTCACTTTTCCTCTACTAATTTTAGGGATTTTTTCGAGACATATATGAAGCAGTGTGCATGATCGACACTCATAAATAAGACATCCTAAGGGGATGTCTAAATATATCTGCTGTTGTAAGTATATTTAAATGAATGATATTAATATAGTTGTGTATGATAGACAATTATGTTCCTAGTTTTAGTTGCTAATAAAAAATCAGGCAAGTACTTGTGTACTCCTATAGCTAACTGTAAACTTTGTCTGGTTTTCAGGAACTGAATTGCTGGTTTTCAGTGTAATTTTTAATAGCTGATGTCATCATCTCAGTATCTCCATCTGAGATGGCTGCAGCAGGTGCCTTTGCTGTCACTACAGAGACAAGAAGGCCCAATGACAGCTATTTTGCTTATCTCAGATATCACAGTCTGGCCCACAGAGAGCATAACATTCAATCTGGGAGAAGACATTGATACTGCTGTAGAATGTAAATCATCACTACAAGAAACTAAACTCTGCTGAGGGCCATCATTTGCTTGTTTTGCTGTCATCTGCCACAATACAGGGAGGGATCAAATGTCTAAGAAAGGATCAGGCTGAAAGACAGACAGAAACATAAATTAAATAGTGGACAAAAGGAGGAGAATTCCCTCTTTTGATTCTAGCCATATGTTCATACAATTCAGCCTTAAAATATTCTTCTTCCTTGATTGTATTTGTTTGTTTGTTTGTTTTCTTGCTGTAAAAAAATAAAAATCAATCAATAATTTGTTAAGAGATCAGCCTGTTAATATTGTACATGAACTGACAATGTGAGGGAACACAGAATGTTCCTGTGTTTAAGTCCTAAGGCCTATATGCAGAACATGTGAAAAAGGAAAATTTAAGTACTGAAAAATTCCACCTTGACTTATAGCCTTTCCCAGAGGTAATTACTTCACAACTAGATTCAACTTGTGATCTGCCAAAATTGGGAAGAATGATAATTAAATGCCATATATTATATATTTGTGAGAGATGCTATAGATACATTTGCAAAGAGTTATTTTTTTATTATTATTATTTTATTTATTAGCTGGCTTTAATCATAAAGGAAGTAAACTGAATTATGGTCCAACTGCAACACAGTCTGTCAGAGGAGTAAGTTATAGCTGCCACCTTCATGGGGCTGTAGGCAACATAGCAAACTAAAATGATCAGTTTCCTTCTTAAGATTTTCCAGACATGGTTAGATGAGAGACTAGTCAGAGACAGAAAAGTCGTAGACACAGAGCTGCTGTTTTTTAACTCTGTCAGCTAGGCTTGACAGCTAAATACAGCCTTCTGTGGTGGAATCATAATGATTAATTAGGTAAAGCAGCTGCACTCAGCCTCTTGTGCAGTTATGACTTATATTAGCCTCACTGACTATAACCTCCATCAGCTCTGCTCAATTAACTGAGGTTAAGTATTATAGATTATTGAGGAATTGGGTGATGGTAAATCAGAATGACATTCCTATTTTAAAAATAAAGGATGGTCATGTGTTTCAGAGACAAGATTCAACATCAAGCATTTATAGCACCATTCTGCCATAGTTAGGAGGTAGACCATCAGCAATGGGGTTCATCATATCTGCTTTTAGCTATCAAAAAGTGAGGCCCAGACACAAGTTGCACTTTATGGAGCAACAGAAAAGAGCTGGAAAGATGCAGCCATTTTAGGCAGTGATTTGTCAAACGCTAACTATCCAAGTTAGATGGAACAAATCACCCTAGGAACCTCTCTGCTTATTAACTAAGGGACTCAATAACTGGGTGTCATACTCAGCTTCTATATGACTAAACTGGAGTGAGACAAAATCAGACCTTTCTGCCCAATAGATACTCAGATGCCTGAAGATGCATGCAGAAAATGTAACAGAAGATCCTCGGAGGGACTCATTCTTTTTGAAGTTACTAACTTATTACCAGATATCTTTTAAAATCTGGCATTTGTAGGTGAGCTATGGGGATACTGAGAATGTGGAGATTTCATGGGCTTGGTACACTGAATATGACTATGTAAGCTGTACTAGTAATTAGAAAATACCAAAGGAGGCCCAATCAAATCTGTACTGTTACATTCTTAAAATGATTCTTACTATGGCTTCAGATCACATCAGCTAGCACTTGCCTAACCAGTTGCTGAGCATGATGCAGAACCCAGCACACTCCAGGGACTATTTCCAACAGCAGTGTGTGTATGATAACCCTGCACTAAAGGCTGACAGTTTAGTAGTATGGAAAGCTATTGTTCCATGCCAGATGACCTTAATGCCAGATAACGGGTATGTTTAATTTACAAATTCATTTGAGGCTTAATCTTAGACTGTACCTATGCCATTTTGCAACTTTTTTGATATTTCAAGCTGACTAGAAACAGGCTACCCCTAAAACTACAACTCAAAGCCAATATTGATATAGTAAGTCCCTCAGTAGTGTGGGTGAAATAATACCCAATACTAACTGTTTTTCAATTGACTCAGAGCTTAGGCATCTGTCTGAAAAGTACCAATGAACATCCCTCAAGGTTTCTCAGGATAGTAGTTTCTATGCTCTCTTACATGTGGAATGACTGCTTCATTCCCCCCTGTGCAGTGTGCAGTACTGGAACAGTCACAGATGTTCCTCTTGTTATTTATAATCTCAAAGCCACCATCTGTTCAGCGTAGCCTCCTGTTGTCTCTCCACCAATACTTAGCTCATAAACTCTTTGGGCAAGCACACCTCTGCCTTTAGGAGCTTTACCTAAAATGTATGTGTCAATACAGTTAAAATAATACTAGCAGTTATAGTCGAGTAAATGCAGACTTCAGTTGTTGGAGGCAGGGATCAGGATATACACCTAAATGCTTATATGTGCTTATATTTCTCTAAAATAATCTTTCCGAAGATAATTTATATAGCGACATACTATCTAACTATACACATTGAAGTGATACCTTTGATGGAAAATTTCTGATGAGTCAAAAAAAATCACTGCTTTTTCTTGAATGGAAGAGAAAGTAGAGAATAAAACAACAGATTTTATGAACTGAAATTTGTCATGAAACCATAACCTTTTCATACTTAACTGAGCAAAGCAAATCAAATCCTCCCTCCCTCTTCCCCCCCCCCCGCCCCCCCCAGTTCGTCTTTAATTTGTCCAAACTCTGAAAAATATTCAAAGAGGAAAAGAGAAAAAATGAACATTTACTAAGCAATACACTTTTTTTTTTTTTTTTTTTTTTTTTCCTCTAATAATATATTAAATAGAACTGACACAAATGACACTGACTACAAGCATATCTTCATGGAATTCATGATCTTTATTTTTTGACAAAATGTATGCATGATTTACTTGTAAAATTTATAAATTAAGTCAATATTAAAAGAAGTCTGGAAAAAAAAAAAAAAAGTAAATGAGACTATATTCTACTTCATGCCAGCTTTAAAAAGGAGTATTTAAAAGACCTGTCCAGCTGATCAATCAAATGATTCACTTGGATGGTCATGGACAGTGAAAGACAGTGACTGTCCTGATGCAATTCTGCAGTAAGTCGAGGGCTCAATTGCAGATGCTATGGTGGGGCAGAGTTGCACTGCTCTAGGAATTGCTTTTTGTGCACTCCTTGGTGGGCTGCATGAGTGTGGCAAATCCACTGTGTGTCTGTGTCTGTGACAATGTACCTCTGCAAGCCAGTTCTGATGAGTAAGTAGAGGAGATGGAGCTATAACCCTGCAGACTTCTGGATGGCTAGTGTGGGACTTACGCTTGCCAACACTTCCTGCTAAATGGAAAGAACACAGTCAGGATAGGGCTCTACAGGGTTAAAATTTCGAGCCCCCAGTGTTTTCCCGGGTCCCAGCTCACACACACAGACACACAGACTGAGCACAGTCTAACCCTATACCTACATGTGAATGCAAAGCTGAAAGTCAAATCCTAAAGTCCTTAAACAGTCAAAATATCCATTGAAATGAATGTTAATCATTCCCAGGATGAAGAAATGACCCATGCATGGACAGAGAGGAGGCAATATGTGCATCCCTTACTCTAGAAATGGTAGAAGCTGTTCTGCCCTGGATGCTGGCTCAATTCCTAACCTTTGAAGACCAGCCAGGGACCACAGGGAAAAAGCACAGTATTTTCTCCACTCAGATGTGGAGAGAGGGAATGAGAGGGTGTGCTAAGTGACTTGATATATAATACAGAGAAGCCACAGGGCAACCATGAATTGGGCCTTCAAGGAGCTACTTCTGCATGAGGGCTGAAGGAAGAAACTCCAGGACCTGGTCTGGAAGATGCTGTGTCAATGCTGCCTTTTCAAACTGTTACAGGTTACTGTGGTCAGCTCCTGAGGGGTGGCTCATGAGGAACTGCCATCAAGTTGTACTTTCCTTTTTTTTCTTCAGGGATCCTTTCAGCTTCCGCCACAGACTGTCCTTCCTCTTCATTTTCTTCTCTGCCATGGACAGTGAGGACTCTTTCCTTCGGATTTCCCTCACTAGTCCATGAAAGACATCATCAATGTAGAAGCGAAGGGCAGCAGAAGTCTCAAAAAAGGAGCAGGAGTATTCTCTGGCTAAGCTCATTCCTTCTTCAGTCGAGACCTACAAGGAAAAAGAAAAAAAAAAAAAAAGTCTATAAATATCACCTAATTCACAGAGCATTAACCAACAGGAGGCCATAAAAGTATATCTAGACCGACTTTATGGGTACCACTAGATTGGCAATCCTGAGGAAAATCACCAACCTTTAGTTTAACAGGAAAATATTCTATTATTATTACATAGATAAGATTCAAGTGTGAAATGATCGGATTGAATGTTTGATGAGCATACTGACAATATTCATATGCTTGGATATATTATTTCCCTAATTCTGATGTGCCATTTTTTCAAAGTATTTCCTCTCTTTAGTGCAGTAATCCTCTAAGGCTTGGGAGCGCTGGTTCCTTTATTCTACAAACTAAAACTGGTGGTCAAAAAGACTTCAGTAGAAATATAGTCCTGGAAAACACCTGTTCAGCACTCATCTAATCCTGAAGGGAATTTGACTTGAAGCTGAAAGCACATCAGTTTTCATACCTTAAGATTTTTCAGTCACAAGAATTTCTGAGCATGTTTTTAAGTGCTATGGTCTTGACAGACCCATAATCCTATCACTAAGCTCATGCCTGAGCCGTATGAAGATCCAAAATCTATTTGCTTTTCAGATCATCTTCCTTAAGTGGTCTCATGTACTTAATATTCTCAGTGATCTTTTTTTTTTTTTTTTTTTTTTTTTTTGAGGGGAACTATAAGAGGAAGAATCTCCATGAATTTAGGCAGCTCTTTTTCATTTGCCTGAATATTCAAACAAAACAGGGATCTAATTCCTAAAATTTCCATACTAGCTACCTCTTGGCCCACCAGCCTTCTAATTTCCTAGGAAGGGTGTATGGCATGTGATTACTGGTCTAATTGTGTGGTCTGATTGTGTGGTCTAGATAGAGTTTAAATTCTTACCACATGTAATGAATGCCTACCACCTTCCTATATTTTGCACTTTTGGAGAGTTAATACAGTAACATGTAGCAAGTCTTCAGCAAAAGAACGAATTAGCTAGCTAAATTTTAGGCTAGCTCACCAGCCAATAGAATATCCTTTCTTTACAGTATTCAAACATAAAACTATATGGATGAAATGTACAGAACATGTTCAAGTTTTAGGTGAGAAAAGCTAGCCTTTGTTTTTATTTGTGTTTAGATCACATGATTTATTCAAGTAACTTTCCAACCATCTAGATAAAAAAAATAATAATAGTTTAAGTAGTTTGAGACAGCCTTGTGAAAGGCTACATCCTAGATTATGAAAAAAAATATCAATTGCTACTGTCTACCACAGGACTAATCTAGTTTTATTTCTTATTTCTACCTTTATGCTCCTAAAGTGTCATTTATATTTATTAGGGAAATAAGCCCTTATGTTTCAAGTTATAAACAAACTCTCTCCTACCTACCTTGAGGAGAATGTCCTTTTATGATCAGCTTATGACACTACCTTATTGCATTTTCTATATTTATCTGTAAAGCTGGACACAGTGAGAAACAGGATTTTGCATGAAACTGCACTGGGTCTGGCTGGGGTGTTAACTTTCCCTGCAGCAGCCCATACAGTGCCATGCTCTGCACTTGTAGCTAGAACAGCAGTGTTATCACACTAGTGTTGTGTCTGCTGCTGAGAAGTGCTGGCACAGCATCAGGACTCTCTCTAACCCTCTTGGGGGGTGGGCAAAAAAGTGAGAAAGAAACATCACCAGGGCAGGTGACCTAAACCAACCAAAGAGATATTCCATACCATATGGTGTCACACTTAGCAATAAAAGGTGGAAGAAGGAGGAAGAGGGAAGGGGTGGGCTTTCATTGCGAAAACGTCTGTCCTCCTCCCGAACACCGGCTATGTGCGTTGAGGCCCTGCTTCAAGGACGTGGTCAGGCATCGCTCATTTGTGGGAAGTAGAGAATAATTTGTTTCCTCTGCACGTCCACATAGCCTTTATTTGTTTTGTTTTGTTGTTCCTTTCCCCCCCTCCCTTCCCCTTTCCCTTTTTCCCCTTAGCTAATTGTTAATTAATAATATTTCCTTAATATATATATATTTTTTCCTTTGATTACATTATCCTTATCTCAACCCGTGAGTTGTTTTTTCCTTTACTTCTTCCCCTCCTCATCTGAGGAGGGGGAGTGAGAGACGGTTGTGGTGTTCAGCTGCCCAGCACGGTAAAACCACCACAGAAACAAAACACCAGTTTATTCCAGCCTGGAAGAAATTTGCACCAAGCATGTACCTATATAACACAGACCACAGAATTTCTGCCCATCACCTTTGCATCGTGTCACAAACTTTGTAATATCAGTAAGGTCATAACTCTATGTTACAGATTTAATCTTAATTTAATTAAGAATATTGTAAGGCTAAGCAGGGAGGCTGTATGCCAACCTGAATAATACTCACTGACACAATGAAAGATTGTTACCGCTTTCCAACTGCTATAATTGTCAACCTTTAGCAAAAGGAGATGGGTAGCAATATGGTCTTTGTTTTTCTCTGGGCAGCTGTGTAAGCAAAATATGTGATTCAATATGTCTATTGGGCACCATTGAGAAATTGACTGTCTGGATAGGAGATTATCCTGGTCTTTTTTGGACTTTTTATTTTTTTATTTTTTTTTTTTTTTTTTTCTCTTGCTATGCCTGTTTGAGCTGAAGAAGGATTTATTTTATTTTATTTCTTTATATTTATTTAGAAATATTGCAGTTCTAAGGAAACCATTACATAGAGCTGTAGATTCAGTGAGGATTTTATATTCATTACTAAAAAGGAAAAAAAAATGCTTATAAATTTCTATTTATAGAAATAGAAATATCCATATGATTAAAGAATGGTAAGGTTGTAAATATAAATAGTGCTGTACAAGCACAGCACTACTCAAATATCAGAAATTGCCTTTTCTTTTGCTCCATGATTTTCCAGTCTTTGCCCATCTAATTCCTCTTTCTGTGCATGTTTGTCTTTTCTAGGATAAAAATATGTTTTCTCCCACCTGCAAGGAAGAACAATTGCACGGAAGACATGCTATGGTCTGTAATGAAACAAGTCTACTATAAGCTGTGAGAACTGGAGAATACTCAGGAGAAATAAAATGTGCAGAAAAACTTCTTCCCATCCTCTCTGTGGCTGGAGGCTTGTAACTTGGCTGAATTTCACTGTATTTCTCTAAAAAGCAGAAGAAGTTTGGTTTTGGACTCATAGTTTCCTGCCAAATTATGGAGACAACATTAAAGATATGTAAATAGTTAATGGAAATAATTAATGGAAATAATGGAAATAGTTAATTTCAAAGCATGGTATTTGTCCTATATCTTGCCCTCAGGAACTGATTAATTACTTTGATGAAATTTTATGAAGTAATTCAGCACGAGGAAGACACCTGGCACAAATAATTTCAGGACATTTAGTCAAAGTTTTTCAGCTTTAAAGCTGAAAACAGGTTTCTCAGAAATTTAATGCTGTCATTATTACCACTACCACTTCCAGACCAGTGAATATATAGCTATACTAATTTATTTAATCTGTTTTCTGAAACAAACAAACAAACAAACAAAACAAAAAAACACCTGCAAATACAGACAGGTGTCTGGAGGAAAGATATACATTCTTCTTTCTGTTTCTAATTTGGTCCAGAGGCTAGCCACCTACGGAATGAAAAACAAGGGATAAAGCTCTTGATGAGGTCACCTAATTCCAGGGATTTACCTTGTTCCCATCTTATTGCCAGAAGAGAAACTATATCATAGAAATCCAGCCCAGATCTGCACAGCTCAGGGACTTGTTGACAAATTGCAGCTTGTGCAGGTCTGTATCACCAGACGACGTGATCTGTCAGCGTGACACGGACAGACAGGTCAGGGAGCGAGGTCATTCTATTGAACATATATCTGGGAAGCAGAGCTTTATATCTCGTTTTTAGAGTAACCCTCTGTGATTGAATCTGGCATTGTTTCTCGGAGTATAATTCTGGTTATATCGATTCCAGTTTAGCTTGTTCCTTTGCTGGTAAACTGAAGAAGGGAATGAAGGGGGAAGGCTGGTGTAGTGAAGATAATGAAAGATGAAGATTTCAGAGCTGGCATAAGCTTCCTGAATCCAAACTTCATTTAAAAACTGTGAATCTGGGGTGGTGTGTGGATCAAGACTTAGATAAGCAGGGCGTGAAGCTCGCTCTGTAACTGAAGAGCAAGATCCCCCAGGACGAGTCCATGAAATGGGCAGTGGGGCCTCACAGATGCACGTGAGCCCTGGGAAAACAGTCTTTTCATGCTTTACCTGAAAAGTGCATGATTCCAAGCATCCAGTTGGGTACATGTGATTTGAGAGGGATGATAAAGCTGTTGTAGCAGCATTTGAACTGTGGATTGCACAGAGGACTGTAGGCTGAACTGGGGAGTTTTTCATCTCTGGATAGCTCAGGACAGCTGTAACGCAGCACAACTTCATCCAGATAAGAACTATTCACTGGCTACAAACAGCATTTTATAGCATTAAAATTCTGTTTGTGGCTTTTGCAAACCTTCCCTGGAAAATTACAAGTGAGATTAAATGCAATGCTGACAGCCTGTGAAAGCCATGATGGATGAGCTGCCATCTTTAAGACAGCCTGTTTCCCACTAAGGTCAACTCCTGCACAGCCAAAAGGAGAGCAAAAAGCCACAGGGGCTGGAAGGTGGGTGGGGAGGCACTGGCAATCACAAGCCCCCATATGCAGAACATAAAAATATCTGGATATGAGGAGGAAAGTGCAAAAACTAAACAGATCAATAGTCTACCTCTGCACTTGGACTGTCGTTAGCTGGAAAATCTCCGTCTGAATCAGCCTGTTTTGTGCTTATGTCTTCCTCTCCTTTGGTCAAGGCAGCAAAGAATCATCTCAAAGTAGATTCTTTGACCAAGATTATTAGCAGAATCAACAGTATCAGCTTGGTAGAACCAATGGTGGTCTTCATGCAGGTAAGCAATATGTTTCCACTTGAGCATCTCATCCCTGCAACAGCATCTTCTGCTTGAGATGGCTTTTGCAGATTCCCCCTGTGACTGGCAGCTCCTGGTTGCCATGGAGAGCTCTGCAGGTAGAATTCCACGGGCTGCAAGGATTCTCCTAAATTAGGCTTCCACCCTGGCAGCCCTCATTAACTTTGCTATGGGAAACAGAGTGGTAATTATAGACCAAAAAACTTTGTTCTGAGAGTGCTTTTTCCTGGAGACATGCAGTCTTGATCACTAATCAGAGACAATAGAGGACACATGTTGGTGAATACGGTGCTCATCTAAGTCCCACTGAGGCTAATAGAAAGAACCCCAGTGGTTTTTGATCAAGCTCTGCATGGACAGTATTTTTGACAGGCATTTACTTATGGCAGCAGTAAACAAAGGGTAACAGGTTAGAAACACAGGTAGGTAAGCAGTATCCTAAGCAAACCTGTTTGTACCTAAGAAGCCAGGACTGCTCTGAATGATGTCTAGGAAAGATCAATGTCATTTCTGGGTGTCTCAGCCATATGAGAATTTTTCTATTTCCCGACACTCTCTGTTCCAAACACCAAGCAACCATAAACACAGGTTGTGTGTCAGTGCCTGGATATCCAATTGGAGAGAGGAAGACAATCTACAAGAATCCACAGAAGTATTCACATCCCTTCCCAATATTATCTATTCCCTCAGCATATTAGAACAAACTAAATGAACTTTTGGTGTGGATATAAACCTATAATAAGTCATGGAAAAAGGAACTGAAGAAATCAAAGGTCTTGCTAGTATCCTGGGTCTGCAATAAGCAGATTTGCCAAGAGAAAATAATCTCATGGGTCCAGAAAGTGAAAGAATGCTACTCCAGACAACAAAAACTGAAAAATGGGTTCTGCCTATCTGACATGAATGATAATTTTATTGATTCCAGCTCTGACCACTGAGCTTGTGCCGAAGGCACTCCCACAGAGCAGCTGTGAGATTTCTTCTTAATGATCAGCAACAACCAGGACTGCTTAATTTTCACCAGTCTCAGTTCATCAATGTGGCTAAGGTACCAGGAAAAAATAGGTGGTCCCTGGCTACCCAGCACAGATGAAGCTCAGGGACCTACCCAGTATTCTGGACAGGGACAAGCTCTGGGTTTTGCTAGTTAGGACTGGATCCAACACAGGTTGAAGTGAGCGTTGCTGTGTTGCCACCACCCTTTCCTAAAGAACGAGCGTAAGCATTCCCTTCCTGTTTTAACAAGCAAGCAGTCCAATCCATTAGCCCCAAAGCAGGTCTATTATACCTTTGCCATTTATTTTTTTCCACTGACAAGAGTTGTATCAACAACCATGGTGGCAGTAACTTTCCTCAGGATGGTTTACAGATCTTTCCATGTGTGAAATGCTATTGTTCAGGTCAAAGCTCAAATACTTAGATATTACAACAGTGGCTTTGGTTTGAAAACCTGAGCAGTGCCAGAAGGAACAGAAAAATCAATCTTTCTGTCTTTTTAAGACAAGCATTACCGTTGTTATTTGTTCACATAATATTTTTTAAAAATAAGAAAAAAAAAAAAAAAAAGATTCAAGACCTTTTACCCTTCTTCTCTTTCTTCAGATATTTGCATTTATAAACTGCCAATCAGAGTCTTGCCACTGAACAGTGACATCTCTGAAAGGAGGAGAAAACAGCAAGATCAAGTGGAAATCAATTCAGGATGAAAAATAAATAAATAAAAAAATGTTGGAGACTAGGCTTTTAGAGTAACCAGTTATTTCCTGTTTGTGACCAGACATTCAATATGACCATGTGTCAGGTCTAAACAAATGTACAGTAAATGTAAAAGTAAAACAATAAAATACTTGGTGTTAAATATTCCAGTTTTGATCTCCCTCAACCCAAACATTCTGTATTGTTTCAGGATTTTAAACTGAACTTAAATTTGAATTATTGCTTAAAAATATAACATTGAAACTTTTCCAACTGCTAAGATAAAAATTAAATGTTTTAACCCTTATGTATGATCACATTTGAAAATATATACACTGCAGTTACCAATTTGATTTGCCCAAGACTCCACAACTAGTTTCAGCTGACATAAACCAGCATTTTTCACTCAGCATAATGTGCACCTGAGTTTTTTCCTCGGTCCCCAGGGAACAGACACCTCTTTTCAGCAACCTAAGCAGTAAATAACAACACACTGCAGAAACCTGAGAGGATAATTTGATGTCAACACCATTACTCTTAAATCCTTTTGGAAATCTTCAGAAGTAATTAGTTGAACAAACCTCACTCCGACTTCATGGCAGGCAATTCTGCAGGCTCCGATTTGCTGGCTTTCTAGATTACAGTGTTAGATGAGATAAAACTACCATACAATTCATCATTATTGTGAGGGTATTGAAATGTGTTCAGTTTGGTCTCATGTGTCTCATAGGTTTTCCACCTTTTTATTTCTACCTCACCACTTTGATATTTTTTACTGTTTTCAGAATTACTGCTGATCAAATGGCCAAGAGGGTAGACCTTATTAGCAGACTGTGGCCAAGGAAAATATGTGGTCTTTCTGTCTGAATTTATGTCCTGATGGACTGGATGCCATGGAAATACCTTGTGGCACAGTACTGAGACATCTCCTGACCATCTCTGTTCCCACCTCTGAAAAAAACTTCCATTATAGATGTTCACATATTCTTTCCCTTCCCCTTTTAGCCTGGTCTTTCCATTTGGTGAGGAAGGAAAACATGGCTTTAGCTGTGCAGAAAATAATAGTTTGTCTGTGGCTTCTGTGGTAAGCTTTGGGGCTTATTTTTAGGGGATGGAAGATGGAGAATGCGGGACTGTAAAACTGAGTTTGCATGTTTTTACAGAAAACTTTATAATAGTCTCAAAGAAAAACAAATTTCTAGACAAAACAGGACACACTCTTCTGTCCCAAATTACCAACTTTCTATCTAGTTAGTTACTAAAGTGGGATGTGAAACATAACCCTCAGTTCACTGTTCTGAACCGGGAAGAATCATACACTTATTTGATTCAAATGAAACACAAATGGTTGAGGGGTATTTACCACTCTTAGATTAGACAGAAATTTTCTCTGACCTACTAAGATCACTGCTATGACCTTACACGAAACCTCTTATGCTATCATTAGCTATTTCATTAAATGCATCACTCTTGGACTTTTTCATATAAAAAATTTCCAGATCAAACTCTAATTCAATCTTGTTTTCAGAATTTATTAAGGTTTTTATCACATGCTTTGTGAAGATTATTACCCAGCACTGATTTCTGTCCATTCTTTCTCCTCTTTTGAAGAGATTAGTTATTATTATTATTGTTATTATTATTATTATCATTATCATTATCATTATTATTATTTCATTGGATTCATTGGATGTAAAGTAGGAGTTATGCCTCCAAGTAATTTGCCATCCTCTTTTGGTCAAATGTTGCCTGAGTAAAGAGAAATATTCTTCATGAAGTTGCCTAGTCATGAAGCAAGCAAAACACATGAGGCTCCTAGGTCTATGGTTTATACCTTCTGCTAATTTTATCTCACTATTTCACAGATTTATTGCCAAATAATTAAACCATCCTCTCATTTCATGTAAAAAGCACTACAGAACTAGTTTGTTGTCTGCAGGTTAGACTCTGAAGTTGTTCTTCTCAACAACAGACTGTAATCTTTTGCCTTTATCTTGTCAAAAGTGAGACTGATGAGTGAGTTAAGGCATCTTTATACCAGGAAATGTTTCTAGAAAGATGGCCTCGGGATCTGGCTGAATTGGATACTCAAAGCCACATGATCTTGCATCAGTCAGCAATAGCTCTGGGTCTAATTTGAAGAGAATCTGGAAGTGTTAAATCCTTAGCATCAGTCTTCAAGATGAACAAGTACGGGTCAATTGCTCAAAGCATTTTTCAGAGATCTGACAATTTTCTAAATTGTCCATCATCTTTAAAGGTACTCTGATTGCAATGCTCAGTTGAAGGCGGATGGTCACAAGATGTTTGCAAAAAGAGGATGTTTCTACATCAGTTCAGCTCAGGACATTCATAAGAAGGGACTTTTTTTGTTTTTGTTTTTGTTTTTGTTTCAGGGAAAAAATCAAGGAATTAATTGCATTTTTAATTTCACAAGAAATTAAAATTTTCATATATTTTAAGCAACAACAAAACATTACAAAACATTTTCAATTGTCATCTGCTAACAACAGATGGTTACTCCCCCAGAAAATTATAACAAAAAAAAAGCTAAAGGAAGCGGCAAATGTTATTTAATTGTACTTTTTAGACCTTTTTTTTTTTTTTTTTTTTTAAAAAAAAAAAAATATAAAAAAAAGTTAGTAGTATTGAATTCTTATTTAAACACTGAAAGTGATTTCTGTTCTTTTGAGAGCACAGGTTAACTATGAGCTCAGTACAGGCAGCCCACATATGTATGTGTCTATATGCTGGTGTAGGCCATTGTCATTTACGTGTTAGAAATTCAAATTTCACTAGTTATTTGAATTCAATTCTTCATTAGGACTCAGGTAATAAGCAGACTGAGTACTGATTAAATCTCCATAAAACCTAGTAACCTATGAAAACCTCTCTGTCATTATAATTTGAAAATGCTTGCAGGCAGGCAGTGAACACCCTGCTGTTCCCAGCAGTGAGAAGAAAATCTCTCTCCACCTCCATGCAATTGTCATCTCTTGTGATTTGACAACTCTGTCCAGGCTACTGAGGTGGGTTTTCCACTGAAAGGAGGCAGAGAGACTTTTTAATGTATTTACAGAGATTTGGACTGCAACAGAATTTATTTTTTTGTTTGTTTCGGAAGCCATTTGCTGAAGTAAGCAAGCATCACAAATGTACAGGGTATCCAAGTGCCTTATGGACAACCTACAGAACAATGTTATCTTTTTTGACCTATTACCTGAGTTGATTTTCAAAAAAAAGATGCTCAATACAATAAGAGGGGGATGTTATATCGGGAAATGGGAGTGGTGGTTTGTTGTTTAATTTTCCTGGAACATGTAGTTAATTTTGAGGATTTAGCAATTTTGAAGTTTATTGGGAAGTTTTGTCAGAGCATCTCATTAAGGAGAATACTTGCACAGTATCTTTATTAAAATAATGACATTGATCTTCCCCATGTCAATGTTAGTTCAGCCAAAATATTACACTTTTGCAGAATATGAATTGACTTGAAAAAGAATTAATTGAAGCTTCACTGGAGTGCTCCTTTTCAGCTCCTTTCTTATGTGCTGAAAGGAGCTCCTATGTGAGCAAAGGGTCTTTGTAGTGGGTTTACGTGGCAAGGTTTTGGTACCAGGGGGGGCCATAGGGGTGGCTTCTGTGAGAAGGATCTAGAAGCTGCCCCATGTTTGGTAAGGGCCCCACTGCTGACCAGAGCTGAGCCAATACGCAATGTTCTTTTGCACCTCTGTGAGAGCATATTTAAGACAGGGAAAAAACTGCTGCGCCACTCAGCAGCTGGGAGGGTGAGAGGAGTGAGGGACAGCCTTGCAGGTGCCAAGGTCAGTGAAGAAGGAGGGGGAGAGGTGCTCCAGGCGCCGGAGCAGAAGTCCCCTGCGGCCTGTGGTGAGGACCATGGTGAAGCAGGCTGTCCCCCTGCAGCCCATGGAGTACCACGGTGGAGCAGGGTTCCACGCTGCAGCCTGTGGAGGAGACCACGGTGGAGCCTGTGCCCCGACGGAGACTGCGGCCTGTGGAAGACCCCTGCCGGAGCAGATTCCGGGCCGGACCTGTAGGCCGAGGAGAGGAGCCCACGCAGGAGCAGGTGACCCAGCAGGAGCTGCTGCCCATGGGGGACCCAGGTTGGAGCAGTTTGATCCCGAGGGATGGACCCCGTGGTACGGACCCATATCTGGAGCAGTTCTTGAAGAGCTGCTGCCTGTGGGCAGCCCACGCCAGATCAGTTCGGCAAGGACTGCATCCCGTGGGAGGGACCCCACAGCACAGGGGACGAGAGTGACCGAGAAGGAGCAGCAGAGAAGAAGCGCTACAGACTGACCATAACCCCCATTCCCCCGTTTCCCTGCGCCGCTCGGGGGGAGGAGGTGGAAGAGGGTGGATGGGGGGGGGAAGGTGCTTTTGGTTTCTTTCCTTTGTTTCTCACTTCTCTAGCTTGTTAGTAATAAGCAATAAATCTTACTATCTCCCTATGCTGAGTCTGTTTTGACCGTTACGATAATTATTGCGCGATCTCCTAGTCCTTATCTCAACCCTTGAGCCCCTTTCATCGTATTTTCTCCTTGCTCCTCTTTGAGGAGGGGGAGTGAGAGAGCGGTTGTGGTGGAACTTGGCTGCCCACCCGAGTAAAACCATCACAGTCTTTTCTTGGTCACAGGAGTACTGAAAGAGAGAGTCCCATGGCACAGGAGCCCTAAAGTGGGAATGGCAGATGTATAAGGAGCATCCACTTTCCTCCATATTGTGAAGTCATCTGCCAGCGTGGACAATGCAGAATAAAATACTCAGTCTGAAGAACTGCAAAGGGGCAACAATGAGAAATGAATGTGCTGAGGGTGGAAAATTAAAAATCTTAAATGGCCAGTGGGTAGGAAGAGCTGTAAGAATGCATTTAGCTAATTAGACATAACAAGCTTTCTTACTGCCTGCTAACCTAATTCAAATTACCTCACTTTTGCTTCAGGCTAAGAACATGCACTTGGATAGTTTCCGTGGTAACTTGTTCGTGCATCTTGTGCTGTTGGCAACTTCCCCGTTCATCAGGCAATTTCTTTGGATAACTCTTCTGTGTTTGCTGTCTCTGGGTTTTGAATTTTACTCAGAAGACCAAGCACCTTAAAGCAGAGTAACAGCTAACAGCTAGCAAAATCTTAATTTTGTTGAATAGGGCCTCTAACTTCCTTGAATACATTCTTGAAACATCTTGGACTCTTTACTGATAGAAACCTAAGGAATGATGATGCTCTACAATCAATCAATGGCTTTTTTTTTTTTTTTTTTTTTTTTTTTTCCTTATTTTTCTTCTAGAATCTTAATTTTCGACTGAGAAGACAATTTGGTCATTTGGGATGCTAGTCCAAGTAGTTCATGTTTATTGCCACAGAAGAAAAAAAATAGTGAAGAGACAAGAAGAGAGAAACTGAGGAGTCAAGATAGAAGGAAGGTAGAGGGAAGGAAGACAGATTATGTCTGAATTATGCTAGCTGCAGGGGTAAAATAAGAAAACAGACTCTTAACAAACAAAATGGTTGAAACTCCTTGCTAGAAGCATCTATTTAACCTCCTCTATCCATGATGTATCCATACAATTATGCAGATACTCTTTTGATGTATTAAGCTGTATTAATATGCCCTGGAGCCCAAATTTTGATTATGGCTGATAAACTCATATTCTTATCAAATATAATAGACTTTTTGGTTCTCCATTGAAAAACATGTAGCACAGTTTACCTAGAGGCATGTTTGAACGTGCATCTATAGGCATAAACATGCACACATGCATTTGTGTGGGGTCAGACCGAGCCTCTCTAATACAGCTGGCAGACAAGGTTGGTCTTACCGCAAAACCTAGATGTGGATGCTGACAAAACACTGCTCTGAAGAGTCCCTTTGGTACCAAGAGGCATTCAGCATTAGCTCCTCTGTAGATGATAGCTATTTTCTGACATTTATTTCCTGTGTTTAGGCAGCTAGCTAGTTCAAACCTGCAGTCTTGCCAGACTCTGGAAAAGGCACTGAAAAGCTGAAGAGACAATGTGTGTAGTGTGGATGCCACAAGCCAAACTTCCCTCCTGCCTGTCCTAAAGATTTTTACAGAAACTATGTGAGATAAAATGGTGCGTCGTAACCTGGAGTACAATAAGCCAGGTGAACTGTTGCTTCTGTGTTCTCCCAGGCAGAAAAGATTGAAAATGAAGGACAGGAAACATATAACTGATATTTTAAGATAAATACATAAATAATTCTATGGGGGGAAAGAGTTTTTGATGAAATGTTGACTGTCACTGATAATCATGGTGGCTGGTAAATAAATCTGGAACTGGTGTAGATCACCAAGCAAAACCATGGTTCAGGCCACAGAAAGGACATGTGACATCTTTCCCCAGCCATACAGGCATAGCAGTGACAAATACATACAATATTTCATTTGATTTCTCTCAGGAAGCTTGCTTATAATTTACTCTTATTTTTTTCCTTATATACATAAATAAGCTTAGGCTTGGGGGAATAAAATTGCTGATACTAAAAACAACAGCTGGTGAAAAACAGCAAGTGCTTGAAGCTTTAACAGTTGCTGTCACTAGCAATTCGGGACATGTTATCACCCCATTATTTTTTTACCCTTAGAAATAAAATGAGTGTTATTAAATGGTTTAGAAAACGACAACTGGCTGTGGTAAAGTTTTGTTATGCTCAATGGAAGGAATATTAATAAGAGGATAGTTACAATCTTTGAGCCAAGTTGGGCAGAAGAAGAACATGGATCTCATTTAGAACCATAGTATATCCTGAGTTGGAAGGGACCTGAAAGGATCATCGAGCCCAACTCCTGTCTCCACATAGGTCTACATAAAAAATACACCATATATCTGAAAGCATTGTCCAAACACTTATTGAACGCCCGCAGGCTTGGTGCCATGACCACATCCCTGGGGAGCCTGTTCCAGTGCCTAACCACTTTCTTGGTGAAGAGCCTTTTCCTGACACCCAGACTGACCCTCTCCTTGTCACAGCTCCACGACCACACTGAGAAGACTGATCAATTGTATTGAGTCATGTTTTTAGTACCTTCAAGGAAGGAAATACGACAGTCTCTTTGGTTCTTGTTGCACTATTTAACCATTTGCGTGGTGAAACAAACCTCCTCACATGTAATCAGATTTTTATTTATTTATTTATTTATTTATTTATTTATTTTGTCCTGCAACTTGCATTCTTTATTCTCATCCTTTCACTGTGTACCTCTGAGAAAAATCTAACTTTGTCTTCATTATACCTATTAGGTGGATGAAGACAACAAGATGAACCCTTTGGTTCATCAGGCTGAGCATATCCACCAACTCACATCTCTTAGCCTCTGCTGTTACTTTTTCTGCTCCATCCCCAAATCTGTCCTGGGAGACCTCTGCTGAACTCACTCCCGTACATAAAGATATTTCTTCTTGGGGGTACTGCAGATGCATTCCTAGAAGTGCTGAATAACGAGGAAGGACCACTTCCTTGGACCTACTGTCTACACTCTTATTCATACAGCCACAGATGCACCTTGCCCTCTTCACTGCAAGGGCATATTGTTGGGTAATGGTCAACTCATTCTTCACCAGGACTTCCATGTGTGCTTCTGCAAAGCTTTCTCTCCAGTAGTGCCCAGATGGTACTGCTGCATGATGTTGTCAGTCCTAGCTGCAGCACAATGTTTGCTTTTGTTGGATTTCATGAGGTTCTGGTCAGACGATTTCTCCAGCCTGGCCATGTACCTTCCACGTACACTTGACTTGCCAATATTTCAGTATCATTCACAGACTTGATGAGGGTAACATCTGTCCCAGCATTTAATTGTTAACAAAGTTACAAATAACTATTGCCTCAGCATCAATCTCTAAGGAATGTTGCTAGAAATTTGCTGTCTGTTGGACTTTGTACTGCTCATCCCAATCCTTTAATCCTGGTAGTCCAGCCAAGTCTCCATTCAACTTGTAGTCCACCTATCTAAACCATACTTTTCCTGTTTGGCTACAAGGACTCTCTGAAAGACTGCATTAAAAAACTTGTTAGAATTACGGTAAGCATAATCCACATGTCATATCCACAGAGTCGGTCATCTGAAGGTTATCACAATCAGCTTGTCAAGCATGATTTGTCCTTGGTAAATCCATGCTATCTGTTCCCAGGCATCTTTTTGTCCTTCACGTGCCAGCATGTGACTTTTAGGAGGATTTGTATTTGCTTCAGAAATGTATCATCCTTTTTTTTTTTTAAAATAATAATAATAATAAATAATAATAATAATTAAATAATTTAATAATAATTAATAATTTAATTAATATTAAATAATAATAATTATTATTATTTTTTTCCTCCCCAATACAGCTAGTATTTTAAACATGATTGATTTAGCTTTAAACTACCTAGCTCGGGTATTATTATTTAAAAATAGAGACATCAGCACAGACTGTACTGAGTCTGAGTGTGCATTCAACAGTTGTGTCCCCTGCACTTCAGCACTTCAGCCTCACTGAATCTTCTTCCAAGGAATATACATGTAGATTAAGTTGCTGAACTGAGATAAATAGAATAACTCTGCCCCATGGATTTGGGTTACAACTTGAATTT
>CM021797.1:4834166-4848207 GCA_011076525.1 Nettapus auritus | reverse complement strand
TTTTTTTTCTTACTGATATTTTATTAATAAAAATTCCAATAGCAAAGTAGACCATATGTTATCAAGGAGGGCAGAATATGGCCTCAGAACCTGAGACAATGAAAGAGACAAAAGTATTCGATTCTCATATCATATGGGAAAAAACTTTGAACAAATAAAGCAAAATTACTGAAGCAAATGGAAACATTCCTATTACACCTCAGTTCAGGATCTAAAGAAACAGTTCAGCAGCAAGTAGTCATCCATCACTGAACAGGTGGTGTATCAGAGTACAAGAGATTTTTTTAAGAAAAAAAAATGGGGTGGGGGGGAGGTGGATAGTTAAGGAAGGGAACAAGGATGTCTTAAAGGGATCTAAAAGTGTATTTGTTTTTAATCCAGAATGACTGCACCTTTGCATATACATATAGCTCTGGATGCTGAGACCTACCCATGAATAAGGTGGCTTGCTTCTGCTTTCCTATGTAGATTTGACATTTACAGCAATGGTTTCATTTCTGCAGCATCTCTTGTGAAAGATAAACTGCTTTGATCTATACGCACTATTCAATATTGCTTTTATTCCAGAATGTGTGCTGAATTTTGCACTCCATAATCTGATGGCAGAGCACACTGCATACTGCAGAAAAGCTGCACCTATGGGATGAGTAAATACCTTTAAACAAAAATTACACTACAGCTCATCCGCAATAAGATTTAACAGTTTTCAATTTCTTTGGTTTCCAGGGATTAAGTGTCTGATGTTGCCTCATTTTCTTGCCTTTTATTACTGTTTTATGCATTTGTAAGTCATGTAGCCCTGTGAAATCAACAGTGTCACACACACAAAATACACGTTTAACTCCGCTCATCAGTTTTAATAGTTTCCTTGTCTCAGGTAAGGATCTCTGTCCTTTCAACTTTCTTGGTATAACCAAAACAAAACTTTGCTGAGCTGGTGGTCAGCAGACTGAGTGCATGGTTTACAGAAGGACATGACATGTATAGCAGTGGCATTCTACTTGCAGATTGTACCTAGTATGAGCAGATGGATGGCTGGAATGGCACATAGCCACAGCTGAAACATTAATGCTCCAGAATGTATAGCTATTTTTGATTCCCAGTGGAATGAATCAAGTGAAATATGTCACATATAGCATCTATTCTTACCCTTCTCTTCCCCTTCATTAATTAAAAGTTTGCATCTTTATAGTACTAGAGCAACATTTTCAGATGTTTTAAGTTTTTCTGAATGTCTAAAAAATCAGAAGACAAAAGATGAATGAAGAATAATAAAATATTGAAAGAAAAAAAAAAAAAGTTTTGAAAGCATCCTATTATAGATTTTTCTGTTTGTTTGTTTGACCTAGTAGGACTGGTGGTCATGAGTACATGAAAAGCTATATTTAGAACTCTATTTTAACACTCACTGGTACAAAAGGAGATGCAGCAGTGTACCTGTCAAACCAGATGATATAAATGGAGAGAGAAAAAAAGACAAGCTTTAGGCTAAACTATCTCTTTCTCATGTCTAAATCAGAAGCTGCAAATTTCAAGTTAAAAAATGATTAGGAGCAATTGCTCTAATTTTAACTTAATTAAATTAATTATTCACACACTGTAGAGAAATAGGTATCTCAGCACCTGGGGAGGATGTTCAGAAGAATGACGTCGATTCTTAAGAGATCCTTGTCATTATTTCTGTCCTTCAGTGCTTCTGGCAGTGACAGTACATTACCCCCTTCAAAAACAGAAGAGAAATGAATCTTTTTCCCCACCTCATTCCCACTGAAAGGCTG
Source organism: Nettapus auritus (assembly GCA_011076525.1). NCBI lineage: Eukaryota > Metazoa > Chordata > Aves > Anseriformes > Anatidae > Nettapus > Nettapus auritus. Next base: position 4,846,429 of record CM021797.1, on the reverse strand, counting down.
TTCTGGAGACATTCTGCTATGGCAAGATGCTTAGAAACCATCACCTAACTTATAAGCAAAATGTGTTCCTTGACACTTAATACTTATTTGATGTTATCCCATCATTGTTCTTAACTTTTAAATGATTCTTCCTCACAATTATTTATCTCGCTGCTTATCAATATATGCACAGTATTTTTATCATCTACTTTCATTTACCTAGGCTAAAGAAATTAAGCTCTCTTTAATTTCCTCAGATAGGACCAGACTGATATGTACTGTCTGCACCTGTTCCAATTTGAATTTGCCATCATCATCCATGAGTAACTAAAGCTAATCTTAGATGATATTTCATTTGTATCTTCTATAATACCTTTGATAGTTCCATGTCTCTGTTGTACGTATCACTCCAAATTACTCCTGAAGTGAGATTTATTTTATGCACAACTGCATGAGGTTTGTGGTTTATAATCACCCTGTAAGTGGCTGATATATTCCAATCTTTCCCTTCTGCCTTCCAGCTGATGTGTTATAGCAAACAGTCTTGCTATTAGTCCTTAAGGGCATGGCCTTGCACTTTTTACAATTACATTTAATTCCACTTCTATCACTCCTCTGGGTCACACAGCTTTTCCTCTACAATAATCCTGTCTCTTTGAAACAGAAAATGCTCCCACTTTGTGTTATCAGCACATTTTGTTAGTATACTGCATTTTTATGCCTAAATCATTAATGAAAATGTTAAAGATCAGCAAACCAAAAGGTAACACCTAATATTCTTAGGTGGTAGATCCCGTTCCAACTGGTGGGGTCAGAACTAAGCCCTTCCTTTCAAAAATGTTATTTAAATTTAAAACTGTGTGTGTGGATATGTGTGCAATCCAGCTGTCATATTTTTAATTATTATTTTTTTATTTTTCCAGTAAATCACACATCTCTGTTGGTCCATTGCAACTTACCCATCTGTTACAGTTATACAGAATATAGTGGAGAAAAGGCTGATTTATGAAATGCTGTATTGTCCCTATTTTTATTGATGTGCAATTTTGACTTCCTAACTACATTGGGTTGAAAACATTCTAATGACATTACTTCTCATTCAAAAATACTGAGTTGACAGACACTAAATGCTTGATGGAAAGGAGCCATGAAGCCATGCTTCTTCATACACCCCACTCTGTGAATTGCCTTTTGTGCAGCTCCCAGTACATGGGGGGCCCTGGTTCATGACCTGCATTGATTGGTGGCAGGGTTATAATTCCAATAATCCAATGCCTGAGGTTTCTATATGAATTAACCACACAAGCTTGCTTCTAAGTGCCATTTTTTGGAGACAGAGATAAAGCAGATGGGGATTTGTACAGGCCAAACTGTTGGAAGCCTGAGATAAGGAGGAAAAAATAATGGAAAAAAAAAAAAAAAGAAAAAAAAAGAAAAAAAAAAAAAGCTGTGAAAGACAACCCTTTTCTTTGTGTGCTTCACATCGCCACCTGCCAACCTCAGGCCTTCTGATCTCCTCTCAGTGAACCGTAGAGGCAGCAGTTGGAAAGATCAGATATACGCTCAGGGCAATCTGTCAGAAACTACTTTGTCACATTCCCCAACACTAAAACCTGTGGAAATAAAATCTGTGTGTTTAAATCTGCAACTGCCCCTTATGTAGTAGTACTTATTCTTTTCACACAGAAAAGAAACAGTGAACACGGCTCCTGCCCTGATGTCCTTATTTTTTTTTTTTTTTTTTTTTAAACATCACTAAAATATTAGCACTTATTTATTATCTCCCTTAAGCATCTGTACTTTGTTTGTTTGCCTGTGGCAACACAGTTGTAATGTCATTCTTAAGAGAGTATGCTGAATTCCATTGTACAACACATTAAATAAAAAATGGCTGAACAAATCAACAGATAAAACCAATAGTGACTATTTCAGTAGTCTAAAGATATTGTTTGTCTATGTTTCCACAGAGTCTCAGTCCTGATTGGGCCACTACTTGGTAATATTTTGTTTATTTATTTATTTATTTTGCTAAGATTATACAGATAAATGGAGCGGGATTTTATTCCTTTAAACTAAGTGCTGAAGTTAAAAAAAAAAAAAAAAAAAAAAAAAAAAGCATAATTAAAGGATACATCAAAAGTCATGGAAAGACAAGAAATTGCCTATTTTCCACTTGTGTGTGTGTGTGTGTGCTGTAATAATTCTACATAGCACATAAAATATGCTATATACCACATCTCCTTTTAAGCCCAAAGCACTCTGCAAGTATAAAATTAAGTTTTATATCAGCCTATTGTATGGTAATTTTATAATACCTATCAAATCCAGTGGTAAGTATAGAAAGTAAATTTGGATAATGATGAACAGGTAGCAGGAAATATATATATATATATATTTCATAGAATCAAATAATCACAGAATGATTTGGCTTGGAAAGGACCTTAAAGATCTTCTAATTCCAATCCCCTGCCATGGGCAGGGACAGCTCCCACCAGACCAGGTTGCCCAAAGCCCTGTTCAGCCTTGCCCTGAACACTTCAGTGAGTTGTTGGAGTATTTTTTTTTCATAATTCAAACCTCATTTTGCATGGGTCACATGCTGGAATAAGCTTCGCATGTTGTCTGAGTCTGTACCATGAAACCTGACAGAATTTGGCAGACATTGGCAGTTTTTGCTTGAAAGAAGCTAGGAATTATGATATGGTCAGGACTAAATTGTACTGGTAAGGCTGTAGCTGGGAAGTTTTCACAGCACTTCTCTAAACTGCTCTTGAGTACAGACATTTCAGTGTTTCGGTACTTCCACAAGGCCTAAATGCACTCAAATCTTTTAAAAGATAAGTTAAAAAAGGATAAAGTCTCTTTGGCAGTCCTTGCTATATGGTGCTCTTCCACAGTGTTCAGAGATTCATAAATATCCTGGCTGACCAGTCTGCCTACTATGGTCTCAGTAATATAATTTCTTTCATTTTGTGCTAGGAACGAGAAGGTTGTTAAAATAATTAGCAAGTCTAGCCAGCCTTCAGAATACCATGGCCTCTGAATAATGTAGTTTCACTCTAATTTATGCAAGGTGAATTCAGCTCTGTGAGCATATCATTGCAATGCCCACTCATTACTGAAGTAAAATTTAAAATACATTTTGAGGGGTTTAACTGCATTTTTCTCTCCTCTCCATGTATGGATATTTCCAAAACTGACTACCATGGTCTGGAAAAAGATCAGAGGACCACTGACAGGGACTAATTCTCACAGGTCCGATACTACATTTTTGGCTGTTGTTTTCTGTTTTTGAACAAAAGATTCTTTCTAAATATTCCCTAAGAATCTCCCCAAATCTTCCTTTTTTTTTTTTTTTTTTTTTGGTGTCTTACATTTACTCATCAGTGACTTAGCTCTACAATTGTATTACTGACCTGTAATACTTAGATCCAGGCCAGTAACAAGTGCTTTTGAAAATCAAGCCTCATATCACACATACATCATCATTAGAGTCACTTTAAAATCAATGACAGTCATCAGTCACCCAAAGAAAACCTAATCAACCAAACAAAGGTCAAAAAGACACTCACTCATAACTGGCCAGTTCCATGTGGTGTCATGCACCTTGTTAAAAATAATAATAATAATAATAAAAAAATGACAGAAACAATTATGTAGCAACATTATGTCTTTTATCAGAAAAGATTTTATCCTTAACATATATTCTTTTCATTTTGTGCACTCTGTGTGAAACATTCTGCCAAAGAGTTTTCCTTTGTCTATTTATTTTTCTCCCAGATATTTAGATGAAAGGAGCACAAGAAAAAAAAAGAAAAGCAGAGCATCTTAGAGGTAAAGTAGATTATCTCTGGAGCCTGTTCTGCTAATGTAGAAGTATGTGGTCCTCCGTTTCTGATTGTAATTACGGTTATCGGACAAAGCATTCATCAAAAGGTGTTTTATGAACCATTGTGCTTATATAAAGCAAGTTACTGCTTTGCCATTGAAAGAGATTCACAACCATCCATTTTAGATAACTAGTCAGGGTAAGTTTCTTCACAGTCTGTAAGACTTGGAGACAACTCCTTCAAAGGAAAAGCATATCTCTCCTGCAAAGGTAAATGTGGTGAATTTTGACCTTAGCACTGTGCTTGCAGCAATAGTAATAATAATACCAATAACTAGCTCTTTCCACTGCTGCGCCTCTCACAGTTTTAGACTTATTAAGCCTCAGATTGCACCTTTTTATTTATGGGTGCCTCTGTTCAAAGGCGAAGAAATAGAGGTGCCATCAGACATATAATCTGCTGCATTTTCTTCTTCATTACCCCAGTTTCAACTGCACTCATAACCTTTAGAATGCTTTTTATTATTATTATTTTTATTATTATTATTTTTTTTTTGGTAGAAATGTTAATTCTATTTTATAAAATCAGAGATTTTAAGGGACTTCTTGCAGAATAACACAGGATATGGAATTTCATCCCATTTCTCCTCTCTCTCAAGATCTTGTGTTAAAAATCATCTCTAGAGGAAAGCATCTAACACTGTCAGGAAGGAGATGAGAAAGAGAAGCTGTGCTTCTGCAGCAGTCTCTTGCAGTGGTGATGTTCAGCTGAAAATGTCGAGCCTCCTTTCCAATGTGAATGTGCTTTAACTGTAATTAAATTTAGCTCCCAGCTATTGCTGTTCGTTTTTGTGTTGTATATAATAAATGTTAGTATGGATGTTTCCCCCAATTCTATCCCTCTTTGGGCATTTAAACCCTACAATCAAGTCACTTTTCAACCATCTTTTTAATAAGGCAAACAGGATGAGAGTCTTTAAGTCTCCCATAATAGCATTTATCTTGCAGGTCTCATCTCTGGGATGATAGATATTTTATAAAATAATAAAAAATACATGAATATTTTTTGCCCCATTTTAGTTCAATAGCAGGATGATATTTATGCTTTTCTAGGTCAAAAATAGGGACATGGTAACATGGGTAAGTTGGGACTGAAGATAACTGGATACTAAAGCAAGGCAGAATTTGAAAGCAGATAGATCTTCTATTACAGCACGTGTCTAGAGACTTTAGCCAGTGTTGGACAAGATTTTGTACTCCATTATCAGATACAGCCTAGAGATCAGTGGACTCTGGACTACACAGGCCAAAGAAAAGAGAGGAGGTGAGTTGAGGACAGAAACAAAAAAAGAAAACGTCATGCTTAACATAGAAAAGATATAAAAGATGGCTGAGAATAAAAAGTAAATTTCCTTACTCCTTTTGGATTACACTATCTCTCCTGCTTCCCTTTTTCTTTAAATTTATTTTATGAGTGTGGACTATAAACATGGATACCTGAGACCAAGATCTCATTGTGCTGGTGCATAGCCCTTTGGATTTTTTTAGTGGTACATCTGATTTTACTCTAAGAGCAGCAGCATTTTACTGGTCTTGGACATATTCCCCAAATATCTCTGAAACACAAATGAGGAAGCAGAAGATGAAGCAGAAGCAGAGATGGTGATTGATTTTCTTCCTTCACCGTCTTCTCTGCAGCAGCAGACAGTTGCTATTAGAAGAGGACCTTCAAACCCACAGTAATCAGGCTGGATGCTGCAAATGCAAAAGCTGGATAAGCCACTTTCCGTCATTTATCGGCAGTCCTGGCTTGACTGGTGGATTGCAAACGTGACACCCATCTACAAGAAGGGCCGGAGGGTAGACCCGGGGAACTAAAGGCCTGTTAGTTTAACATCAGTGCCAGGGAAGCTCATGGAGCAGATTATCCTGGGCGTCATCATGCGGCACTTGCAGGGCAAGCAGGCGATCAGGCCTAGTCAGCATGGGTTTATGAAGGGCAGGTCCTGCTTGACGAACCTGATCTCCTTCTATGACAAGGTGACACGCTTAGTGGATGAGGGAAAGGCTGTGGATGTGGTCTACCTCAACTTCAGTAAGGCATTTGACACCGTTCCCCACAATATTGTCCTCAGGAAACTTGCTGCCCATGGCTTGGACTGGCGCACGCTTTGTTGGGTTAAGAACTGGCTGGATGGCCGGGCCCAGAGAGTTGTGGTGAATGGAGTCAAATCCAGTTGGAGGCCAGTCACTAGTGGAGTCCCCCAGGGCTCGGTACTGGGGCCAGTCCTCTTTAAGATCTTCATCGATGATCTGGATGAGGGGATCGAGTGCACCCTCAGTAAGTTTGCAGACAACAGCAAGTTAGGTGCGTGTGTCGACCTGCTCGAGGGTAGGAAGACTCTGCAAGATGATCTGGACAGGCTGGACTGATGGGCCGAGGCCAACGGTATGAAGTTCAACAAGGCCAAGTGCCGGGTTCTGCACCTGGGGCACAACAACCCCAAGCAGAGCTACAGGCTGGCAGATGTGTGGTTAGAAAGCTGCCTGGCAGAGAAGGACCTGGGAGTTTTGGTTGACAGTCAGCTGAATATGAGCCAGCAGTGTGCTCAGGCGGCCAAGAAGGCTAACAGCATCCTGGCTTGCATAAGAAACAGCATGGCCAGCAGGTCCAGGGAAGTGATTGTCCCCCTGTACTCGGCTCTGTTGAGGCCGCACCTCGAGTACTGTGTTCAGTTTTAGGCCCCTCACTACCAGAAGGACATGGAGGTACTTGAGCGAGTCCAGAGAAGGGCTACAAAGCTGGTGAAAGGTCTGGAGAACAAGTCTTACGAGGAACGGCTGAGGAAGCTGGGACTATTTAGCCTGGAGAAGAGGAGGCTCAGGGGCGACCTCATCACACTCTACAGGTACCCGAAAGGAGGCAGTAGCGAGGTGGCGGTGGGTCTATTCTCCCACATGCCTGGTGACAGGACGAAGTGGAATGGGCTAAAGTTGCGCCAGGGGAGGTTTGGATTGGATATTAGGAAAAACTTATTTACAGAAAGGGTTGTTAGTCACTGGAATAGGCTGCCCAGGGAAGTGGTTGAGTCACCATCCCTGGAAGTCTTTAAAAGACGTTTAGATGGAGAGCTTAGGGATTATGGTTTAGGGGATGATTTGTTAGTGTTAGGTCAGAGGTTGGACTTGGCGATCTTGTAGGTCTCTTCCAACCTAGACATTCTGTGATTCTGTGATTCTGTGAAATTCCACTTTTTTTTTTTTTTTTTCTTTCTATTTAACAGGCACTTGAAATATATACAGTGGGTCTTCAGTGCCTTTAGGCTCCTCCCCGAATCATGCCCTACTATATGGGTATTGAAAAACAACTGGAAGTTAGCATAATAGTATTCACTTTTCCCCAGAAAATGTACTTGGATCCATTCTTGGTTTTGCCAACTAGTCTCTTCAAGGCTGATTAGTGAGCAGGTGGAGAGGACTTCAAGAAATGGCTTGCACGGGAGAGTGTCCTCATTATCAAAAATTATGACAAGAATGACAAACTTTTTATTGCTAATGAAAATCACAAAAGCTAAATGAAGATAAATGCTATGACAGGACAGCCCTTGAGAAAGGGAACCAACTGACCATTTATTGGCTTCTGTAGAACATATTGTAGCAGTTTTCTTTGTTGTTTTGTTTGTTTAAGAAATAACTTCTGTCTAGATCTAGATCCCAATAGATAAAATGGACCAGAGACCAATTTCTAATCCTTAGTTTATAGAGATAAAATTTACCCCTGTAAGAAATGTGGTTTGCCAATATCAGCTAGCAGAAATAGCCTGTGGCCTCACTTCTCTCCAAGTTACCTGTAGATATCACATTGGAAGCTGCTTCTTTCCATGCTTCAATACTTCTGAGGGTGCATGAAAATGATTAAACAGCAGAAACTCTGGATCTGAGCTGATTCCTTGGCCCAAACCACACCAGACGAGACCTTGGCCTCTGTGTTATTATGCTTAACTGAGATAAGCAGTCATTGATGAAGTGGGGCCACAAAAACTTGGCTCCGAATTGATCCAAATGGATCCATATCATAGGTATAGATTTGCTGATTTTTAAATCTAGCCAGAATTAGTAGACACAGTGTTAACCCACCCTCTGGGTGCTTCTTCCATGAGTGTGAGGGAGGCTGGGTGGAGGATGTCTCCCAGCCTCAATTATGTTATTACTAACCAAATAAATTACTGCCCACCTGAGACATGTGCTGTGGAATGCTTTGACTTGCAGTGACAGATATTTGGGTGTTTTTTCTTCCATTTGTTACTGTGATTTGTCACAACAGGACTGTAAGTTTGGAAAGGAGAAAGGAGAGCTGCAGCCACTGAGATGGAATATGATGATGTGAAATTTTTTTTCAATAGTTCAGGAAGAAGCCTTACAGAAGTTACTGAGTTTCTCCCACCCAATAGACCTCACATTATTGTTATTGCTCTTATTATTATTACTATCATTGTTATTATTATTACTCATTTACTATAGTTAAAAGCCAGGAAGCAGTTCATTTTTTTGTGGACTTAACACTTTGTTAGATTTTGTTTCTGCCAAAGCAGTTTTGTTCATGGTATTTATGATTGCAAAGCATATCCTTGCTTTTGCGCCTACCAGTTTTCCTCTCTCCTCCAGTACACTATATCAGCTATTTTCTCCTCTTGATATAGCCTTTGTAAAATGCATTTCATTCTTGTACTCACCAAAAACAGGTGCTGAAGGCTTAAGGATGTATATTTTACAGCTATACTGGGTTTGATGGCTGCTCTAAGAGATCCATTTAACATATGAGTCTGAGCAACTCTAGTAACAACCAATATCCAATAAAGCTGATAGAATTATTATTTGTTGCACTTTTACTATGGGAAAATGTTTCACAATGTGCGATATACTTTGATTCATATCCTGTCATTTATCAAGAGATATCTTCTTATTAGACCTTGTTAACCAGAAAATAAACCTTTTTTTCCACTTTATGAGGAGTAAAACATGATAAATAATCATGGGAGAAGTAACTGTCAAGCAATTTACGAACGATTTGTTGTGAAAATATGGCACCTTGATAGCTTCTCCTAGGAAGACATATACTTCAGTAATACTGTGATTCAGAAGGTGCTTTTCCTATCATAGATAAAAAGAATGAGATGGGACAAATATCAGCTTAAAGCTTAAGTTCAAGTTGAATGAGTCTGATGTCAAACACTGCATTAGAATCTTGTGCTAGGTAGCCAAGAAGAGTTAGAAGGAATGAGTCAGGAGATGGCTGTTAGTGTTGGGTTGGATAAAGCTGTCATTTATGTAACGTAAACATCTCTGAATGCTTTAATATGTAGAAGCAGCCCCAGATTGCTCTGTGTGGCACCAAACTGCCTCCCATATCAGCATACTTTCACTGGATAAGTGGTGTTTTACAGTTTGGGTGCCTGTGGGAGTGTGGCCATGGGTCAACAAGCCCCATGGTTGGTGATAACATAGGACTATTAACAATGAGGCCATGAGGAATATAAAGAGTGTAGAAGGATCAAAGAAGCATGATTCAGCCTTGTTGTCTTGCTTGTTCTCCAGTCATTAAGACATGGAAGTTGCTGGGTGTTTGCTGTTGCTGGGCAAAGTTGTTGACCAATGGACATTTAGTGGTAAAGCACTGCTGTAGAGTGAATGCTATAAGAAAGGAGCCTGTCCTCAATAAGAAGCAAAGTTATGTCATCAGTAATTGAGTTGAAGGTATTGTCATCAATAAAGAAGTAGAAGTTATGGATCCTTAAAGAACCCTGGCCTCTGTGTGGGCATTACGCCACAAATGGTGCCCAAAGAGGGACATGAAGAACTTTACATCACAGGTGCCAATATTAAATCCTGTCCTCAACATGAAAAAATGGGACTTGCTTCTCCCTATTTTATACATTTTAATTTGCCCATCCGTACTTTTAAGTTAGTTAGCCTATCCAAGATATAGAGTCAAACAGAGTGAGAACTTTATTTTGAACACCCATCAAAGCTATTATTATTTTTTATTATTATTAGCTAAATAATGGGAATAAATGTAAAAAGAAAATAAATATGAATAATATAAAAAATGCAAACAAAATCTTTTTGATTATATGAATTATGATTCAGGTACTGGAAGTTTATTCAAGTATTTATTTTGGGAGGAAAGGAGAGGAAAAAAAAAAAAAAGAAAAGCAAGATAATGAAAAAGTGAAGTTGTAAAAAAGTAACTAAACTGAAAGCAGTTTGGAGCTTGCTAAGATGTTGGAGGTTCTAGTTTGAATCTATGCACCCTAGCATCTAAGTAGAATATGAAACATAACTTTTCTTCTAACTTGTTTAGTGCTAATTTTCAAACCTGGCTGAAGGTAACTCGAGTTCCCCAAAGCACAAGGTGATCCTGGCAATATATCCTTACAAAAAAACTCTGACATGGAAACACAGCATGGAAATTAGAGCCTTATTATAGGCTGAGATATAATGCTACTATACCAATTTTCTTCTCTGCGAACTACAAAAATATTATCCATTGTCTTCAAGACTACAGTATAGAAGAAGGAAGAAAAAATATGTCTATAGCTTTTTTTTTTTTTTTTTTTTTTTTTTTTTAGAAAGTAAGAGTTAGTGTTGTTTTGATTACTGTAATTTAACAAAATGAGTAATAAATATTTAGAGGGTAAATGAAAAAAATAGAACAAGAAAAAAACAACCCCCTCTTCCACTTTCTGAATCCTCAATCTATTAATTTTTTTTTTTTTTTAACTTTAATTGGTGTCGTTACTTTGTTCTCCTCTGTCTTTCTGAACATCTCATTGTAATTTTATGTTTGAATTTGCATATTTCTATCTTATATGATAGAAATAACTCTATCTTTAGTTGGCCACAAATTGAATCTCAGATCTGTATCTTTTGAGATATGGAATGTTCAGGTTAAATCTGAGCTAGGGTCCAGAAATTGGGAATACCTTTGATTCAGGATAGATACTGAATACAAAGTTCTGCTTCCATCCAATGAACATTAATCACTTACCTAACTCAATAGCATAAACACCTTTTATTCTCTGTACAATTCATGAGAAGAAATGGTCAGTTCACCTCACATATGAGTTGCTCTTTGGAGGACCTAAGCTTCCCCTCTAGCAGTAAGGAAGCCACAATGACTTCATCCTTAACTACATGCAATATTTCAGTTATCTAAAAAGTGATCTAATCGAGGCTGAAGACAGAGAACTTCTCATCTTTATTTATACTCATGAATACTCATGAAAATAGCCACTGTCATATCACGAAATTTAGACCCACTTCTTATTCATCCTTTTAATTGTTACCATAAATCCTAAATATCAGATGAAATTTACTGATGCTTTTCTATGAACCTTGGCAAATGAGTGATGATGTACTTAAAGAGGTTTCAGATGAGTTTGTTTATCATCATTTGTACTGAGACATCACCCTTTTAAACCTAATTTTGTTATAAAATTGCTTCAAACTTTGTAAGTAGGTATTTGTATTTCATTTACAAGTGATGTATTCAGCACTGAGGAATAAAAAGCTTAAGTCACCGACAAAAAATGCATAGCTGAAATCAAATGCCTTCTTCTAGATCACAAATAAGAATCTATACATTTAGATGAAATTTAGGTGAAAAGGGGAATTCCCAGGTTTCCACCTAATTTTGAGAACAGTATAATTAAGTTATTGGAAAGGGAAGGGTCAAAGAAAGAGAGGAGAGGAGTGCAAAAAACAAATATAAAATGTAAGCTTGATTTATATTAACAGTTATTTGTTACAATAAGGATTTGGCATGGGTTTTGTATCCAGAAGCAATATATTTTTAATTAATGAAATATCATTTTAAAATTGAGATTAGAAGACAATCTGGAATGATGAAAGAAAGCTATTAAGGTTATCAAAAACTTTTATCTGCATCTGAACTTATGTGTCTGAATCTGGATGAACTCCACTTAAGCATAGGATGAAACTTCTTTATAGTGAGGTTGCTGAGACCATGTAACAAGCTGCCCATACAAATTGTGGAGTCTCTGTCCTGGGAGATATTCATAACTGAACTGGACACAACCATGAGCAAGCAGCTCTTGCTGACTTCTTTCAGATGGGGTATTGCACCTGACGGTCTCCACAGGTCCCAGCCTCAGCTAGTCCGTATCTGTAACTCCAGCTGACAGCAGCTTGCTTCAGTCATATTTGGACTGAAGATAAGTCTCCAAGTCTCAAGGTAGACTTGAAAACAAAATCCCAGAGGGATCATAAAGATCCCAGAATGTTCCCAGAATCATTAAGAACATTTTGTTCAACATCTTAATCGACGACCTTGATGAGGGAATAATGAACACGCTCAGAAAATACGCTGATGCTACAAAGCTGGGAGGAGCTGGCTGACATGCCAGAAGGCTGTGCTGCCATTCAGCAAGACCTG
>CM021797.1:4766716-4802625 GCA_011076525.1 Nettapus auritus | reverse complement strand
CTATTCTATTCTATTCTATTCTATTCTATTCTATTCTATTCTATTCTCTTCTGTTCTCTTCTGTTCTGTTCTGCTCTGCTCTGCTCTGCTCTGCTCTACTCTATTCTGGCCTGGCCTGGCCTGGCCTATTCTGCTTTAAAACTTTTAATGACAGATACTTATAAAAATATGAACGGTAGGAACATGGTGAATGGAGAACAACTTTTTCCTTTCAAAAAAATAAGCGAACAGAACACAACAAAATAAAACAAGATACATACTATGTACCAGAATCAAACCTCCAATGTTAAAATTTTATGTTAGACTACAAAGAGATTAAACACATTCCTAAGAGAAAAAAAAAAAAAAAAAAAAAAAAAAGAAAATCACTGAGGACTAGTAAGCACAGACATTCCAACTCTGGCTTAAGAAGCTTTTAGGTCAGAAACTGGGGCTTGGAGTCTGTCTGGAAGGAAAAGGTCATCATTATCTGTCTTCCTGACCTGTCTCTTGGGCACTGCTGGAGAATAAAGGCTGGAGGAGGCTTCGCCTTGAGGCTGCAGCACCTGAACCCTGTTTCAGGGAGGAGAGGCTGACACTGCTTAAAGTAAAGGCAGTGTAGAAACACCCATCCTGGGTCTTTGGATTTAGCTCCAGAACTGGAAGTAGTATGGTTGTATCAACATGGTTCTGAGCAGAGTCTAATTAAGCAAGACTAATTAGTGTTTTGAACGGTGTCTTCCAGAAAAGACTAAACTGCTCCTGGCCTACAAATTATCCCTGTATTTCTCATATGCCCAATTTTGTTTATTTTATGTTAGGTATGGGATCCCTAAAAATACAATGCAGCAATACATACAGTATCCCTGGTATGACATTTCTTCTTCTTCTTATTATTATTTATTTTTTACCAGTGCTTAAAAAAGACTTTAAATGAAGAGGAAACTCATTTAAAATTGCATATCTCTGTATTATAAATTATATGTATACTTAACATTATCTTATATGTATTCCTCTTCAGGCAATTTTCCAAGCTGCATTAACTAAAAAAAAATATTCTTACATACAAAAAAAAATTCTTATGTTCTTTCCAATTTGCAGCATAAGTTGAACTATTTATCAAATCACGAATGGATCCTTCTGATGTCAACAAAATTAACACTCATTTCTTTTTTAACAGACTCTCTTAGAAACCAAGATAATCATTTCAGGCAATGGATTCCTTGTAAATTGTTTTCTATTAAGGTTCAGTTTTAAGTGATAGATTTATTCATGTGATATTTTTCCTTCTCCTTTGTTGAAATATTTCTTTTTATTAATTAATTGGTATTTATTAAATAATTAACATGAACTAGTCAGGCATGAACTAAAAGTCATGCCCCTTTCAATTAAGGAATTAATTGGGATTTAGTCACCTATATTTTAGTACTTAATAAAGGAAAAAAAAAAAAAGACATTATATCATAATAACTGTGGCACTGACATTTTGTCAATCACATCAAAACTATAATTGTAGTTTTGTAGTTTTATTTTTGTTTTGTGAATCGATCTTGTGTAGACAAACTGGAAAGGGAGATGAAAAAGTACAAATATCAGTCACTGAAAAACATGTACCATTGAGAAGCAGAAAACACTTTTGCTGTTGCTTTTGCTTTGCGTGAGGCTCCCTTATTTTGCATTTCAAAGCAAGATGATGTCGACTACTATAACTTTTCACTTTGAAAAGAAAAGAAATAGTTTCCAGCAGGAGAAGAGAAAATAATGTATTTATTCTTTGTGAGTTCTACTCCTCTGCCTCCATTGTTTTTGAAAGGTATCCTGAGCTTTTTGCTAAATCTCTGCTTCTCCTTTCCCTAAGAAGTCAGACTTTCCTTGCAGCTGCACTTTTCAAAAGAAAAAAAAAAAAAAAAGAAGAGAAAAAAAAAAGTAAAAAAAAAAAAAAGTAAAAAAAAAAAAATTAGCTGTCTCTTAGCCTGCAAAAAACCATTCAGAAGACTGAGAAGTTTCTGTTTATGTTTCTACGAAACACACTGATTGAAAAGTAGCTAGAAGGAAATAAAGCCATGTTGAATGAAAGGTTTGTAGAAGAGCCTATCAATCCAACTTCTAGTAATGAAACAGCTCTGCAGTAGCTCTCCTGGCCCCAACCCAAGCCCACAGTTTTTATTAACCTAGGCCTTTAACACATATGTAATATCTTAAGCTGTGTATGTTATTTCAATCCTTATTAAGCTTACTACTTGTGGTGAAAAAAGAATTATTATACATGCTTCACAATCTGTGAGAGAAGGAAGAGGAAAGAACAAATTACCTATGGCTGCTGAGCAGGTGGGGTTGTAGAAATTAAAACATAACTTCCCTAAATATTTAACCAAAATATCACAAATTCTCTGAACTTTTTTTATATATATATATATTTTAATGTTTTATTTTTTTTTTCCACACAACTCCCTCTACAGTCTCTTCCACTAAATATGGCGGGAATTGTTCCCTTTGTTTTTCTGTCCCTTGTTTCTTCTATATAACAATGATGAAGCAAAAACAGCTGCTAAAGACAGGACTGAAAGTGTAGGGACGTACAGTTCAAGTGAGCACAGCAATTTTTGAAAACACAGTTTAGTTCTGAGGCTTCCATTTTGCATCATAAAGAATTGGTGCTTGGGTGACATTAACTAATGAATGTCCCTCTCCAAATTGCAATTAATGTTATAACTGAAGGAAGCAAAGTCAAGTCATCATAAAACTCAATCATCCAAGCTCAATCATTTTTATAAATCTACAAAATAGATGGTTCTATTATTCTTCTATATGAAGGCTTCAGATGAAACTCTGGTATGAGACTTTAGGCACTTTCAGTGGCTCATTTTATTCTTTTTAAAAGAGTCCTTTGTGTTTATGCTTTGTAAAAATTAAGTGACAGTGAAATCTGTAAGGTGGACAAATCTGGAACACAATTTTCCTCTTTCTGTAATTGTCCTCCAACAGTATTCATCCCTTAGAAGTCGGTGGAAGTACTCCCAAGACTTTCTAAAAAAAGTGTCAGGTCCTTAATTTTTTCGTACCGGTATAGCATATCCAGTGAAACTTCCTTCTGCTGCCTTAGTTCACTGAGTTTCAGGTCTATACAGAACCAGTGAATGGCTGCTAAAATTTTGTTATTTAACAACCTCTTTGTGTATAAGCCTTTGGTCTTTTTAGATTCTTTGACGAAAAGTGGACTTTCCTCCTTTCAAGGATGATTTCTATATGGCAAAATCCCTTAGAATTTTAACAGTACCATCATCCCGTTTTATATTGGTTAATGAAGTACTGTCAGACGCTTTTCCATGGGATTACAGATTTCAATGATCTCTACACATCCTATTTTATTTTTATTTTTATTTTTAATTATTTTTGATGAACTTTTTGTAACTCTTCTGTTTCTTTTCCCACAGTTCCACACAGACATTACACCTAGTAAGATATATACAGCTATGAGCATACCAAAATGTATGAGATCTCATCTGATGTCATCTGTATATATAGGAAATGTTTCTAGATACTGCAGCTGTTCAGAAGCAAACGTTGATTAAAAAAGCCTACATATATTAAAACCCTTCATGCTGTGCCTGGGATGGTGGAACAAGCATTTAATCAAAGTAGTTTTCATAGACTGACCAGACAATGAAACAGCAAATCAAACATACTCTAATTAACCAATCGTAATACACTTGAACTCAACTGTGAAGTTGTTTACTACCAGACACAGGGTATAATGAAAGTCAGTGGAAGTCTTTCCACTTACTTTGATGAGCTTTCTGTCAAGTTCATATTATTTACAATGCTTGAAATTACAAGATTCAGTCATAACTATAGCTGGTCAGAATATATGGCTTGGTTTCCAAATAAATTTCAATAGCAATGTTTTTTGGTAAAAGCTGTTCATGAAAAATCCAACTTATCAAAGTACTGTAAAATTAATTCTTTCGCTTTGAGATATATAATTTTACAAATCTCAATATTGTGAAAGGAAATATTCATTTTAAGATTAGTTGTTTAAAATTAGTTAGTTGAAACCTCAGTTAATGTAAGAAAATAATCCAGTAATATCAAAATATACCTGCTCATTGCAGTATGTGCCAAACTATCAAAGAAACCTATTGACAAGACTTGGTACCTGATGAACTATTAACAGCTAAGGGAACATTTGTTATTGGGCTATATAGCTTTTAAAATGATCTCTGAGCTTTTCACTAATTCCGTAGCCCATATCACATGAATAGACAATGCTTCTTCCCAACCCAACAATATTTTTCTGGCAGTCACTCTCTACAGATGTTCTTTGTCTTAAAATGTCTGCAGCTGCAAAGGGATACAGCCATGAGCCTGTGTAGGTACATGGCTTGCAGGAGTGGTTAGTGGGATTTTCAATTTGCTTTTCAATTTTCCCATTTTCCACCTTATGAATCTAAATAATTGAAAAAGTTTTGTGAATTACAAATCCCATCGAAACCCCTGTACACAATAACCATTTAATTATTCAAGTCTTTCTACTGTTATCATCAATGTAGTAATTGGAATTTCTTTTTCATTGTGTATGCTGATTGTATTCCTAAGAGAAGGAAAATCTCTCTATTTCACGTTTTTTTTTCTGTTCTTTTCCATTATTCTTCTTTTCAATTGGAAGAATAATTAGAATCTTCCTGAAGTTTTCTGAACAGCTAACCGATATCATTATCCAGAAGGCTAGATCTCCAGCTCATTCATCTGAAGAGCTATTCAGAAATGTGGCAGCAGAAATGCTGTTACTGCTTGCTTTCTGATCTTTCTTGATTTTTTGATCCGGGAATGCAGGGTCACAGTTTGGGTTTTCTTACACCTCCCCCCCCTCCCCCCACTCTTATACCTTCTTTACATGCCAAAGTTTATCCACTTGTTGCAGAGAGTGAGAATGAGCCAGGTAGTATCCTCTGTATCAGTGGACAGAGGATTGTCAATAAATGCCAACACTTGTTAGCAAGGGGGTACTGTCACATCTACCCAAAGATGTATTTCTCCTTACACTTGTCTTCAAAGGAGTCCATGTATAGGTCCAGAACATGTAAACAACTCCAGACAAAAGGGGCTCCAACAGCATTGTGTAATGGGTTGTTCTATAAAACACTGGATACACACAACACCAATGATGTTCCTGAATTGGCATCTTACTGAGTTATTTTTGTTTATGCACAGTCATCTTCCATTAATGCTTGTTTCCTGTAACACAGTGATCAATGAAGTGAAAATTAATCATAAAGTGAGCAAGACATGAAAAAGGGTGAGAGAGATTATAATATGCTAATTTAATTACCGTTGCACAGTAATACTAGCAACACTGATTGTTAATGGAACAGAACGCAGTCTCCTCTTTAACAAAAACCCATTGTCCTGTCAGCATGCTGTTACACCAAGTCCATGGTTCTAGCAGCCTGAACTACTCGTGCACTCTTAGAGGTCTCTGCTATGTTTTGGTCTCTGCCTTCCACATGTCCAGTTTGTTCAGGATGTATCAGATTATAATTGGAAAAAGCAATATTGACAGTAACCACTCAAAGCAAATAATATTGTTAAGACTAGCTAACTGAACATTAGTATATATATTTTTAAATGAATTCTTTCATGAGAAATATTAATGAGCTGAGGGAAGAAAAAAAAAAATGAAACCCTATCTATATGTTTGATTGATATGAAATTAAATTATACTTGATAAAAACAGAGAGAATCCGCCTGAGGCATATCACAGAATCACAGAATCACAGAATTTCTAGGTTGGAAGAGACCTCAAGATCATCGAGTCCAACCTCTGACCTAACACTAACAGTCCCCACTAAACCATATCCCTAAGCTCTACATCTAAACGTCTTTTAAAGACCTTCAGGGATGGTGACTCAACCACTTCCCTGGGCAGCCTATTCCAGTGACTAACAACCCTTTCGGTAAAGAAGTTCTTCCTAAGATCCAACCTAAAACTCCCCTGGCGCAACTTCAGCCCATTCCCCCTCGTCCTGTCACCAGGCACGTGGGAGAACAGACCAACCCCCACCTCGCTACAGCCTCCTTTCAGGTACCTGTAGAGAGTGATAAGGTCACCCCTGAGCCTCCTTTTCTCCAGGCTGAACAATCCCAGCTCCCTCAGCCGCTCCTCGTAGGGCTTGTTCTCCAGGCCCCTCACCAGCTTCGTCGCCCTTCTCTGGACTCGCTCAAGCACCTCCATGTCCTTCTTGTAGCGAGGGGCCCAAAACTGAACACAGTATTCGAGGTGCGGCCTCACCAGAGCTGAGTACAGGGGGACAATCACCTCCCTAGCCCTGCTGGTCACACTGTTTCTTATACAGGCCAGGATGCTGTTGGCCTTCATGGCCGCCTGAGCACTCTGCTGGCTCATATTCAGCCGACTGTCAACCAAAACTCCCAGGTCCTTCTCTGTCTGGCAGCTCTCCAACCACTCATCTCCCAGCCTGTAGCTCTGCTTGGGGTTATTATTATATATATTGCGTGAATATATGGGAAACAAAGAATTGTGAGATTCTATTCATTCATGAAAATTAAAACCTCCATGGAAGAGTCAAGGCATCACTTTTGCGGAACTATATGAAATGTCCTCGGTTTCTGAGTAGTCCTGGAGGAAGGCCCTTCTTGTGCAAATTATGGGTACACACAAACACACACACCAAAAAAGGGATTTTATATCATTAAATGTGGAATGGAAGTACTAAGAATGAAATAACATGGCCTAGATAATACCACAGGCTCTCTCCAGGTGAAGATTTATCTATGAATCTCCACAGTCTGTTTTTCTAGACATTTTTTTAAATTCACAAATTTTGTGTTTTTGACCACAGTTGATTCAGGTTTATCAGACTTCACTAAAATCTCACAAAACTTGGCAACTATTAGTAAAAACTCATGAGACTAATGTGAACCTGAAATACAGGTTTTCTACTTCCCACATCTCTATCCACCCAATAACGCTTCATACAGAATATGAATACCAACCTATTTGTTAAAGATTCAAATTTAAACCAAAATGAGAATGATAAAATAATTGCTCATTTTGAAATAAAACCAGTCAAAGACTTTTGCAAAAAGAGGAACCTGAAACAAGGTTCAGGAAAGAGGAAGGAGGGAAACAAACAAACAAACAAACAAACAAACAAAAAATACTCTTCCTTTTCTCAGGTGATTTGAACAGAAAACAGAAAACTCAGTTGTGCTTGGAGTAAGGTCAGTTCAGGAGACCAGTTATTTTTCTTTCAAGTGCAAGTGTGAAGAAGAGAACTTGAAAGAAAGAATATAAAATGAGGACAGATAGTGTACTACAGCATCCTCTGTCTGAGAAAAACTGATGGTAACAAATTATAAATCAACATAACCTCACTCTCATCTCTGAATTATTGAGCACAAAACTAAAACCTTTGAGAGGCTTAAACAATCTATCACTTGCTAAGCTTTCATTAGAAAATTAGCTCATGATATGTAATGATCTTGCGTATACATTTTAATTGCTTTTAACTGTTTAAATAGAATTTGAGTAATAGCTTCTTAATGCTCACCACGGAAGGTAACTAAATCTTTAATGGACTCCTGGTGCAACCAGTTTAATATTGTAATTTAATCAAGGCTTATGCAAAATAGAAAAAAAAAAAAAAAAAAAAAAAAAAAAAAAGAAAACAAGAAAAACACCTTCCTTTTAAATATTTAAATACTACATTTTGTTTATAAAAATAATAATTGAAGATAACCATGTTTTCTACATCTTCAAATACTGTAGCATTTGTCAAGACACTTTGAGAATCTCTATTTCAAAATGTTCTGCTTTCTTAGAATAATTAAATTATTACTATTATTATTATTATTATTATTTAAGAATAGAATATGTACTTGAAGTTAGACTACTATTCCTGTAAGCATCTCAAACTTTCTCTCTCATCTCTTTTCACAGACACCGTGTTTGTTATTCTCTGGACTTCCAGCATACTTATATTTTAATATATTTACTAAAAACCCTTTGAACCAGACTTGCATTTCCATTTTCTATTTCATTCTAAGTTCAAGGGTGTGCATTGTCCAATTCTTATGATTTAAGGATATTTCACCGTTAAGATTTTATTCTGACTTTGTCTATAAGGGCAACAATTCAGCAGTGTGTTGTGTATGTCACAGACTCTCTGATGCCATTTCTTCTTTTTTTTTTTTTTTATCTTTTTCATTTTTTTGTTTTTTTTGTCTGATTACTATTTTTCACTGTTTGCTTTGTTTTATTTTTATTTCTTTAAGATGGTACAAAACATGGCTTTTGGTTTTTCTCCTTCTATCTATTTGATTTTTGTCTCCTTCTTGCTGATTCCAGAATAGATTCTCAGTTCTGAATTAGTTTTATCCAGGGAAGTCTCTCCATGCTTCCCATCCTCACACCCTTGTCACTCCTCGTTGAAGAAATGCCAGGCTTTCCTTGCACCTTTTAGCCAGCCAGGTTTGTTATTTATCTCTCTCAGCACACAGTATTAAGGTAGTTCACAGAAACCCGATAAATCGGCACGTCAGAAGGCAAAGCATTTCAGAGACACTGAAGATAGTGAAGCAGATGCTTGTAAAGCTCTAACAGATGAAGGCATACAACTCATTTCTTAACACCTGCCTAAGTAGTTTTTCAGGAGCAACTGTAGCTATAGCTAAATCCTAATGTTTTTGTATATCCATGACTTAGGTGATGACCCACTGAGTGTAAAACTCTCTGTAACAGTTGCCTTTCAAAGGCCTCATGGCCCACCTCATATATTAAATTTTACAGATCAGGCTACCTGTTAAACAAACCTATGCAATTTCTGATAAGCCATGCCCATTGTTCACTGGAGAAATCAGAGACAGGTTTTTATAGCTGCAACTCATGCTCCCATTTCACTCTTCTGATGCAGTAAACTTTGTCATGAAGTTATCAACTGTCACGCTCTGATTGATATGGAACATGTTCTGCACCTTTCTTGTTTAATGATTAAATTAGACCTGGTCCCTAGCACATGATATCACCTTGTCAGAGACATCACAATCTCTGATTTATATCCAAGGTGTTTAATGACCCATATTCATGATATCTGAAACATGAAACACACCTGAAGTGCCTAAATGGGGACTCTGACTGATAACCATCACAAAAGTACCACTAGTACTTTTCCAACAAAAACAAAATGTTACCCAAAGCTTTCTTAAAATCATCTCTAGGAATAACCTCTTAAAGGCCTTAAGACTGAAATGTCAAACTTCAGTCCAAGATCATGATTCTTTTCTTTAAATCATTTTTTCTAAGATGAGTATACAACAGAATGTATTTAAAATTCAAATAAAACAAAATACTGCCAAAAAACAACAACAACAACAAAACAAAACAGCAACAACAACAACAACAACAACAACATTTAGATGATCATACATCACTCCTCCTACCTCCTATGATTAGGATGAGACATGTGAAAGATGGTGAATGTTTTGCTTATTGTACTACAGAAAAGCACTTAGACAATACACCAGTGACTGTCATAAATATGTAGTACGAAAGGAGTGAAATTAAATTATATTACTTAGAACTATAAACTTCAGCCAGTACATATTTATACTGGAATAGAAATTTGTCAAACATGAGTAATCCTCACATCTAATATTTTTTATAGAACAACCTATTTCTTATGATTATTAAAGAGTGTATGTAGCTCCTGATTCCTAAAATAGTTATTCTGAGGCTCATTCAAGTTTCAGAGTGTATCCTGGTAATAGAGCAAACCCTGTGATCATTTTGCCCTTGTAAAAAGTGTGAGATTTGGGGGTTTTCTTTGGAATTAAGTGACAAAGACAGAATCTGAATAGAGATCACTGATATTCCAGAATTATCAGCAATAAAGGGGTCAAGAAGTGAAAAGAACGTTGACATCTCCATAGCTTCTCTCTCTCTCTCTTTTTTTTTTTTTTTTTTTTTTAAAAAAAAAAAACAAATGCTATAAAAGTGAATTTTTACTTTGTTTAGAAAGTCTTATTTGAATTACACATTTGGTTGTAAAAAACAAAACAAAACAAAACATATAATAAATGCATTAATTTCAGATCACTCTAATGAACTTTTTTGCCTTCAGTTTGGACACTGAAAATAAAATAAAAAAAAAATGAGAAAGAAACATAATAGTTACTGACACTTTTTTTTACAAGTTCAGAGAAAAGCAAACTCTGTTCCTTGGAAGGGAGATTTTGGTTGGCTAAAATCTAATTAAAAGACTAGGCAAATCTCAGACTGTTCAAGGGTCACTTTAAATATTATCAGATAAATCTAATATTTTTCTGCTTGACCCATAAGTTTTCCTAGTTCTATTAGTCAACTTCCTTTATGTAGTTCTGAAAGTTTCCACTGTATTTTTGATGAGTTTTGTTTGTTTGTTTGTTTTTTAAATTTGGTTCCCAAATACTAGACTCAGCATAAGTATACACTGCTGTTATAGCTATTCATATCTGTAGAGCTTTTCTTAAAAACTGGCTATGCCTCCAGCTGGTGATTGATTCCTCGAGAAAGTCTTGTATCAAACAATTAATGAATAACATTTTCATCACTGTCCTTCTTAAATCAGAGATGCACCTGGTAGGAAATTAGCCACAAAGGATTCCACTTTACCATGTTATTATTTCTGAATCTATTTAACAGATTTATTTTATTTTATTTTATTTTATTTTATTTTATTTTATTTTATTTATTTATTTATTTTTTCTGTATACCATTTAATGTCTCTCTAATTTATCTCTGTCTGTTATGGATGCTCTTGATTAAACACCTATTGTGCTGTGTTTTTACAACTGCTTTGTTTAAACACTCCATGCACACCATCCAAAAATATGAACACAAAAACCCATGAGGATGAATATAGTGATTTCTACCTGTAGACTCTTACAGATGGGCTGCTGTGAATTTCATCTTCACTGGGGTTTTATATAGACATATCCTAGCTTTAAAGAATAGTTAAGATAGATAAGATTTTCCGCTGCTGTAAACCATAATGATCTGAGCTAGTCATCTTGATTCCATTTTCTCTTTACCAATGAAAAGATATCAGCATACTCATATATAGTTCATTCAGAGATCCACTTTAGGAGTCCGTTCATCATGCTGTGGAATTTTACATTTTAGATTTCTGAAACAAGGTGGGATTAGTTCCAAACTTAATGGATAAGAAATTAAGATCTGACCCTGTGAGCACATGGTAGGGGATGTGTTTACCTGGGCAGATCTGAGCTTCCATATGCATGTAGGGAGAGAAAAAGGAAAAAAAAAGAAAGAAAGGAAAAAAAAAAAAAAAAGATTCAACTGGAAGCCAAATACAGATGTTAACAGAAACGAGATTTGTAAAGGTAACTTGAAAAGCAAAAAGGAAAAAAGAAAACAAACAAATAAAAAAACTTCAGAATTCATTTCCATATTTCCAGCAAAATTCCACCTATCACTCTCACGGTATGTGAGAGTGGTAGGTGGATTTCACACAGAAAGAAAATAAAATCACTGCTATATAAAACAGAAGTTACAGCTTCTTAGCAAAGATTTTGATTCAGACATAGGAATTAATTGCCAATAAAAATGGAAACAGTGCAAAACATTACAAATGTTAAAAGCATAAACATAATGTTTGCTTTCAACAGACCTGAGTAGTATTCAGCGCAGTTGCCCCAGTACTCACATTCTAGATGAGTGCTTACCACAGATGGAATGTACAACTCCTGCCATTCATAATCTACTGTATTAAATAAGGTTAAAAACAGAGAGAAGAAAGATGATCTTCCTAGTCTTCCTATTAGATTGTTTCACACATCATACAGAAGATGTATTTTAAATGTTTATGAAACCACACGACTCCATTAGAACAGGCCTGATCTTGCTCCTTTACATGTGCGAACAAGTGCACTATATAGTGACTTTACCTCCAATAAACTCAGCAGTATTAACACATTGATTGTTGCTCTCTTTTACTACATGAGGGAGCATCTGAAATACTATCACTGAGTTCTGCCTTGTCACTGTCAGGTCCCTAAATACATCCATCATCATTGCTGGGGTTGCTTGGGTACAGAGATAGGTTAGAAAATGGCACAGACACCCAGCCTTGAAGAGTGCTGTTCCAGGAATCTGCATTTAGGTTCCCCCCTGACCAAAGCTCAGAAATGTCTTTTAGGCTGGGGCTCTCACCCTGGGTCGCTGCCTGAGCTGCACTGCAGTGGTGTAGCAGCTGTGACCATGCCCAACATGTTGCACACTCTGCTGATCTTAACCTCAGACCTGCCTCATCTCTACAGGCTTGCTTTTCCCCTGGACTGTGGTTGGTGCTGGTTGCTGCCACCAGACCTGGTTCTGTATTACTGGCTTGTTTTCCTGGCTTCACCTCAGACTCACCTCTTCAGCATTGTCTTGTGAGGGCCTGGACTCATCCAGCCCTGGTTCTAGTCACTGGCTGTGCTCTGCTCACCTCCCTCAGTTGCTGTGAGACTACATCATGTTAGCAAAGCCACTCTTCTCCAGTGTCATTATCATGCTCGGCTCTTGCCCCTCCCCCTGCCATTACAGAATGAGGTTGGAAATTAGGAAACAATTATTCTGAGGAAGAGTGATTAGGTGTTGGAACAGGTTGCCCAGGGAAGTGGTTGAGTCACCTTCCACAGAGGTGTTTAAGGAAAGGGTAGACATGGTACTTAGGAATATGGTTTAGTGGGTGATGTTGGAGGTAGGGGGATGATTTTACCAGATGATCTTAGAGGTCTTTTCCAACCCTGATGATTCCATGGCTCTGTGATTCTATTCTGAGCTGCCAGTCTGCTGTGCTCCTTGGTTGTTCCACCAGCAACCAGCCCAGTGCTCGTTTTCACACTGAAGGCACTGATGTACGTAATGATCTCTCATTTACTTCAATCACAAGAATTTGTTCATGGGTGAATACTTTAATTGCTTTTAGAAAACTTATTATCTGAATCCTCATCAGCTTAGAAAATAGGAGAAATTGGCTGGTAATCTCCATTGTGAGGCTTCCCAAAATGAGACGGGATCCTGGTAGGGCAGTATTTTCCTCAGTCCCAGCAGTAGGGACATGCATGTCTGCTTCTGCTTCGGCTCCTGCTTATCAGCCTCTTAATGGGGAAATAAACAAGGAGCAGTACCAGAAACTTGTGAGTGATGCAAACCACTGAGCAGCATGAATTGCAAATTATGATGAGCCAGTATTCTTTGTAATAGTCTTGGAGCAAAACTGATGAACAATCTCTAAAATAAACTACATTCTTATCTTTATGGAGATTTTGAATAATAAAGAGATTCATGCAATGAAAAGCTTGTTTGCTGATAAATTACAATGAGAAAAGAGGGATAAATTTGCTGGAAATTCCAATGTTGATAAAAACCGAGGACATTACTTATTGTGAAAGTCATATAGGAAACAAATTTACATACTCAGTCAAAGAAACAATTAAACTACAAAGACAGGCTCTATCAGCTGCTACAGGGGTTGGGGCAAGAATGGTCTCTTTAGGGACCATTTTCTTTGGGCAAAATGTCCATCTAGTCTAACTGGTTTGGTTACTAAAAATATATGATTATTAGAATATAAATTGCTTTCAAATATCAGACACCTCCACAGCTGGAAAGAGAACCAAAGTCCAGTACACTTTGAAGCCCAGATTCTATGTTTGGATGCCAAGTGTAGGGCACTAACAGCTAGGTATAATCCAGATAAAGGAGTATGAAGCAGTAGGAAGTAGGCTTTCTACTAACACCTTTGAATCTTGCAACATATTTTATCATGTGTCAGCGATGAACCAAGTGGGTGACCTTTCTGCCTTCTCTGAAATATTTGATATTCCTTTCAGGCAGATGGACCTTATAAAGTGTCTAAAGGCCTGTCGTGCATTTTATAATATCAGGAAGAAACAGTGTCAAATATTTACCAAACCCCGGGAAAAGATTCTTAAATAGGACAGATGGTTATCTGATTGCACAAAATATCTGTTTCTGTTTTCGAACACCTAAGGAACAGGTGACCAGATCAGATTTAGACAATTAAACAGCAGGTATCTTAGGTTAGTCAGATGAGGTGAATTCTACTTAATGTTTTTAACATTGGTAGTGATGTGCTAATGCAACAAGCTTCAACTCTTCCCTCATAATTCAGTGGTGGGAATTTTTCTAAAGTTCCCAGCTTGCATTTGAACAGCTAGTGCATGAAATAAGTCTGTACTCAAGACTGGTATACAATTTGTGCTCAGAATACAGCTATATCAATCTTCTGTTCCTCTCTGGTAATTACAGGTTTCATGAGGATATTTTTTTCAGCCATGTTCTTGCATTATGACATACCTGAAATACAAGTTTGCTTAACACTACTTATATGATAAAAATCTGGAATAAAACCAAGGACTTTGTAGCATTGCTTCTTACAACCTAGCAACATTTTTCATTTCAATTTTGAAAAAAAAGAACTGCTTTTTTGATGAGTATTTGCATTTTTTTAATGAAAAATATATGTCCATCCTGTTCCATGGAAACACAATGACAATGTAACAACTAATATTCATTTACACAAAAATGAGCCCAGCCCAAATAATTTTTGTTTCAGCCAATTGTCTCTGTAATATTAGCCATAGGATAATTAGAATACAACCAATCTTAGTATTATAATTACTTTCAGCTTAATTCTCACATTGACCTGATATTGTACACCACTATGGCTCATTACACTTGTTTTATTAAAACAGTCTAGCAAAATTATGTTAACATTCTTTCTAGCTATAACATAATCTTCTGGTTCACCCACACACAAAATAGCCTCCATTGAAGGTGAAATAATAATAATAAAAATATCAGAGTGAAACTAAAATGTTTAGTTAGCCACTACTTTCCAAGATAACAACAATTTACATAATGGTTCAGATATTTTTCACTGCACATCCCTAACCAGTTCTGTGTAGAAAAAAATATATTTATATATGCTTCTGCAGCATTCAAATATACTTTATTGTACGACAGCAGGAATAGAAATAAAATGAGTTCATAAAATCAGAGATGCCAATGTATTTGTAGTTTGTCCTCAATATTTTGCTATAATGGTTATCAGAAGTGCATTAACCTTTCTTATTAAAATCTATTTATATACCCCTAATTATCATTAAAATGTTATTTTGTCTCCAGCACAACAAATTAATATTCTTTTCTATTAAAAATAAATCATATGATTGTTTTCCAGGCTTTTCCCATTAATGATACTTCTGTGAAGCAAACACAAGAGATAGCTCAAAGAAAAAGAATTAAATGGAAAAATGTAACAACACCACCACCAACAAAAAAACAGCAACTTATTAATAAAAGTTACAGATAAGGTTCATCAGTTTACACTTTAATGAACTATTGTTGCAGAAGGCTTTTTTAAATGTACCTTTCCAGTGAAATACCCACAATTATTTATTCATTCTTAATAAAATTTATTAGAATGTAGGCCATGAAAGAAAATCTGTGGGTCAGTCATGGAAAAAGCCACACAAGGCTGTACTTGGGAAAAAGCTGGGTAACCAAATCCCAAGAAAGAAATCTAAACGAGCACGCTTTAGTTACTGCTGTCATCTTCTGATGTTTTTCAGCTCACCGTTTATGCATGAAGAGACTGAAATCAAGAACACCTTCCAGAAAAGCCTTGCTTAAACTGGAGTGAGACCTAATACCCGGGGGAGGCAGTTTCTTAAGAAAGAAGCTTTCTGAAGATGATTGAATGGCACATCTAGGGATTTTTGTTGAACTGAGTTATATAGCTTTCTATGTTCTTTCAGAATGTACGGAATTTGGAAGCTGGGATTACTAGGTGCAATTCTCAAATAGGATCCAACCCATTTGTGCATTCAAAGAAAGTCGATTCACTCCTTGAGATGTCTGGGGGGAGGGGGGGAGGGGGGGGAATTACAAAACAGTTATATGACTGCTGCCAGTTCATAGTTTTGTATGAACTCATTTATACTGGCCAGAACACCATTCTTTTCTACATGAAGTGTACAGAAAGACTTCATGACAAATACTCTGATCTAAGACTACACAGTCTTAGAAACAGTATTAAATTCACAGCTCATTAAAATTCATGGCTACTAGATTAAGATTTATTTTAAGGCCAAAGTCATGAATCTTAATCCAGATTTCTAGCTTTTAGTTCAAGAGAAGCTAAAGCAAAACATGGTGAGATACATGGTGAGATACAATGGTGAGATTATAGTACATGAATACCTCTAACTATTTAGTATAACTTGCAACTTCAAAATTCATATTGGATTTGAATAAGCAAATAGATGCTGCAGTATACTTATGGAGTTTATCTGACAAAAAATTACAGGATGATAACCATTAGCAAAAGAAACTGCATACAGAAATAGGTAGTCAGAATAGACTGAGCGCCTCCACTTTGCCTAAAACACATTTTATTCAACATTTATTCATGAGAAGTAGTCTGCCTTTAAAAACACAGCATTTCTCACCAGAGTAATTGCTGCAACCATATAGACTCCTGCTGAACTAATGAATGCAGTGACATTGTTTGCAGCTTTTGGATACAATGAAACAGCAATTTACAAAGGTCTTTAATATGTCTCTGTAGTCAAAGGTGCAGCTCAAGGGCAATAAAAGATTTTAAATTAGCTTTTAATTTTGCAGCTATGTGCAGTCCCACTATGCAATATGAGACTGAAGAGTAAGTTCTGTAGACCTTCTTTTTTTTTTTTTTTTTTTTTTTTCCTCAACATGTGACTGAAGCAGTAATACTATTGTAGCAAGTAATTTGAGTCACTTGCTGAGGCTCCACCTTTAAGCTTAATCTTTTAAGATTTCCCCATCACTAAACCTCCAGCTTCAAAGGCTATCTCATCCAGATTCCTCTTGCAGGGAGTAAGGTGAATGTAAATCCAAGAGCACAAGAAGTATGCTTGATTTTGCCTTCCCAGCATGTCAGATAATTTGGATAACAGCTTTACCTATGCACCTAGTGTTTTCCCCACTTTGTAATAAATACCTCAGTTCTGTGCTACAGAAAACAAACACATTTTATGTTTCCCTATATTAGCCCTAGGATTGCAATTTGTCCCACACTATCTTAGACAAATGGGGTCACATAGATCCTCTGCCTTCTATTCGAATAGTCTTAATTATTTATTTTCTGTCCTTCAGGTTTATGAGTATGCAATAAAAGACAGGTTTAATGGGCCAGTAGTCCAGGATGGGAAATCATCCAGCTAGTGGAGCACTGAAGACATCAAATTAGTGGCACTGCTGATCAGTTTTTTTTTTTTTTTTTTTTTTTTTTTTTTTTTTTTTTTTTTCCCAGCTTGACATCTGTTTGCAAACACTCAGACAAAACTGTTTTGAAAGGCAATGTCAGCCTTAGGCTTTGGAGCTTGCCTCCTCAGATGCATTGGTCCATCTCTCCACCCCTTACTACTTGTTATTTTCGGCTGTGAAATGACACAAAGCATATAATCATGCACAAGGGAGACAACATTATCTGGTGTTTTGATCTGATGATTAGAAGTCAGCATTCCTGGGCTTGCTCTTACATGATTCCTGATTCTCTTGTGACTCCTGTCTTATGTGCATATTTAATGTGCATATCAAATTAGAGAACACAAACACACATATAAGAAAAACTTCTGAAATCATTTAGTTTGAATCAAATTACATATCAGCATGTGAATATTCTTTGACTTCCCTTTCCAGAAACTACTGTAATAAATGTGACTACTACTAAGAGTCTAACTGCACTTACAGAGACAATGAGTCTCTGTAAGATGCATAAACTTTTGAAAAGAAAGGACTCTTGGGGTCATTGTTCTGGACTGCTTTATAGCACAGGCTGAACATCTTTATCCAGTGTTTTTGTTAAGATAACGCTTGCTTGGAAAATAGAGTATCTCAGAAAAAGAAACAAAACAAACAAACAGAGTTCCAGTGGAAACCAAGTGCCAAACATCATTAGCATTAATTCTCCTATAATATAATGATTACATAACAATCATATATGATCATAAGTACAGTTATTATTCTATGACTATGACTATGTGAATAGTCATAAAACTATGTGAATACTTCTGTGTGCCTTAATGTGCAATATATGAGTATACGTAAATATAAATATTAGTGTAAATAAATGTTATCATGAGACCTCTGTGTGTTTACCCTATAAAAAATAGTTGTTATGGTAGTTTTTTATACAAATATTACAGCAGATAATCAGCCATGCTAAATCAACCCAAAGCTATGTCTTTTCCCCTGTGCTATCATCAGCAGCAGCAACTTGCTTAGGGACAGGACAAGAGAATAGACCAAGCATTGAGAATATTTCTGCTACATCCTTGCAGCTTCTGAGAATCTTTGGGGAAGTCTCTGGCACTCTCTGAGCTAGAGTTCAAGGTTTTCTTCAATACTTTCAGATGGCTGATGGGATTACTATACATATATATATATATATATATATATATATACATAAAGTTAATATTTATAATTCCTGCAGCAGTGAATTTCATATAGTAATGCACTGCATAAGAAAGTGTTTTAAATTGTTTACTTTAAAGTTGCTTAATCAGATTTCAGTTGAATTATTCTCAATTCTTGTATTGTATAGAACAGTGAATATAATTTATTTATTTATAATTTTCATGTGGTTTTCTCCTCGTGTCAAAATTTTCCAAGTTTCCAGACTGAAACATCACAATTTACTCCATGCAGCTACATATGGAAGCTGTTGAGTACACCTGACAGTCTTTGCCTAGCTTCTTTTTTATGTATTCAAATCCTACTATACCATCTCATCATAGTTAATTGTCCTTTATTACTACACAAAATAGTTATATATTATTGAAAATGTTTCATCCTATTGTCCAGTTGCTAATGGGTATGTTTAACTCAGGAATATCTATATCTATATGAAATTAAAATGATAATTTTAACAGTTCATTGTTGATCATTTATTCCTTCTTTTTCTTTTGACACTTCCTAACTTATTATATGCCATGCCTTCTCTTCATTTTATCTTAGTTATTTGCATAAAAGCTTTTGAAAATTCAAAGAAAATATACCAACTGGATTGCCCAATGTGCTAATCTTCTCTGTATGTTTGTTAACTTCATCAAAGAACTCAAACTCTTGAGGCATGAGTAACCTCTGTGAAAGCCATGTGGACTTTTGCCTGTAAAATACATTTATTCATGTACTTGTTATCTCTGTTCTTTGTTATAGTAGCTATCAATTTGCTCAGCAATAGTCAGATTTACTGGTCTGTAGCTCCCTGGACCGTTCTGAAGTTACTATCTTCCATTTCCCCACTGCTGATTCCATTTTAAGCACAGTTAATAGTTCAGCAATTTTATACTTGAATACTTTCAGAACTCTTGGGTGAATACCATCTGTTCCTGATGATTTGTTACCACTCATATTATCAGTTAGTTCTAAAACCTCTCATTTCTAGGATTTTCATAAGCTGCCTAAGTACTGAATTTAGATAGCCTACTAAAGAAATCCTCAAATCTGAAGTCCTAATTCTAAATTTGGGGAAGCTTATGTTCAAACCGCAGATCTTCTATGACCATCACTTATTCTGATATAAATAATGAACTAACCTTAATGTTGTAATCCCATTTTTCAATTTTAGGTCCCCACATTTCTACCATTTCAAGTCACCTTAGAATTCTGTCTTTTCAGCGACTGTTCTGAATATAAATATCACAAAAGCCTTTCATCTTGGTACATTGGTCATCAAAATAAAACCATAGATATAGATGCAGGTAAAGGCAGAACATTACCGACTGTATAAACCTCAGGTAGAATTTTGATGAGAATCAGAACAGAGAGGAAAGAAAGATGGTTTGTGTGCTGATGATACTCTCATCAATATAGAAAAAATGAAGATTTCCAAAATTATCATGCTACTTTCAATCACTAGCTGGATAAACAAAACCATATATTGAAGAAGCAGAAGACTTAAAACATTTTAATGGATAATGGCATTAAGAACTTTCTTAGAAATAGCTTAGTAGTTAATTAGTAATAGTTTACTAGATAATTTCATATGCCATGGGATTTTTTATTACCACTATCTGTTAAATTTCTCTCTAAATATCAGTGTTTTCATACAACTATTTTCTGCCAGAGTTTTCAGTACTATTAAGCGTTCTGCTGTTTCTTTGTTTTTACAGTCTGAAGGAAAATAACCATTTCAACCCTGTTTTGGTTTACTGAAACACACTTTAGGAGAAAATTAGACCTTCTATTCTCAAGGTTAAGGAACTCACTAATTACAAAAATTATTTCTGTACTACTGTAAAGGTTTGGTATAATATTAACCCTTTAATTTAAGTGTGAAGAGGGAATTTTAAAAATCTGATCAGAACTATTCTATAGCTTTTATGACTTTATACAAATTGAATTATTTATTTATTAATTACCTGCTCTTTCCCTATGTCCATTGTGCTTCATAAAAAGCAGATTTTCTTTAAGGACATTCCATATTGAAAAAGTCAGGCAATCAGAGCAAATATAAAATTCTTATTTTTATGTGCTGTTGTTCCAAAATTAGTAAAAGCTCTCCACAACTTTCACTTCTTCCTCTTCACAGGTTTAAATGTTTATCAAACGATGTGCAAAAGCCTAGCAAGAGAAGAGACATCAGATTTAGCAGTGAAATACTTTGTGCCAAAATTCAGAACTACAGTAATGGTAAATACTTCTAAAGTCTTATACAGTAATTATCTAGGGGCTGAAGAAAGATTATTTTTTGCTGCCACAGCCATGCCTGAAATCCTGCCAGAGGTTTCCCAAAGTGCTTTCAGCATCACTGATCACAAAGTGCTTCTGATCCATCTATGCCATGATCTCTATAACAGTATCCTTTTTTTTTTTGTTTTTGTTTTTTTTTTTTTTTTTTTTTTTCCTGACAGATCATCACAGTCACACTATTTTCAGGCTCTCTCCCCATCCTATGGGCACCTGCAGCTTCCTCACAATGGCGCTGGTCTCTGCTCTCTGGGGACAGTGACAGGACCGAAGGAAACGGCATGGAGCTGGGACAATGTTATTAGGAAAACGACCTTCACTTAGGGGGTGGTCAGGCAATTTAACAGATTCTCCAGGGAACTGGTCATGGCATTGAGCTTGCTGGAGTTCAAGAAGCATTTGGACAACAGTGTCAGACATATGGTCTTATTTTTGGGTGGTCCTGTGCAGAGACAAGAATTTGAATTGATGATCCTTGTGGATCCCTTCCAACTTGGGATATTCTATGATTCCATGGTTCTAAAAAAAAAAAAAAAACAAACACAACAACAACAGCAAACATATCTCATACAGTCCTCAGTTTTAAGAACGGAAGAAATTGTGGACTGCAGAACTGAATGGAGTCTCAGAAACTAAGGCAAATTTTTAGCAGTAATGTAAGACGAGACTGAGTAAGTCACAGTAAGGAAAAGAATAGGAAAACCGTCTCATGGTTTTGTTAATGACAAACATCACTGAATGTAAAGACACTGTCTCCCCCACTAGGTCAAAGGAGATGTAAAACAATTTCAAAATTTCAGTCACTAACTGTATATGACAGGACCACTCAAAGGAACTACTCAGATGGTGGCCCATGGTGCTGATGAATACTCTGATAAATATTACATTGTTAAAACATGCAAACAGCTCCCCCAAAGAACACAAACATCATCATCATCAACAACAAAAACAACACATTTTTGTCAGTTTTGTACCAGAAAAAAAAAAAAAAAAAGAAAAAAAGAAAGGCAAGACAGGCAAGACATTTTTCACTTTATTAATCTCTTGGACAGTAGTAGGTGGTAAAATTGAGATAGACATGGAAACAGAGAGAAAGAACATTCCTTGAGCAATAGAGGAAAAAAAATGCAGTAATGACAAAAATGATCCCTATCCTTTTTCCACTTTGAAATGACACCTATCAGGAAAAAGTGGATGAAGCTGTTAAGATATTAAGATGTTAAGCTGAATCAACGTGATTAACTGAAAAAAAAAAAACAACAACATATCATCCTATACCTCCCAGCCTATGTCCAGAGTTCTGATCTGCAAAACCACAGAATCACAGAATCGTCTAGGTTGGTAGAGACCTCCAAGATCACTGAGTCCAACCTCTGACCTAACACCAACAAGTCCTCCACTAAACCATATCCCTAAGCTCTACATCTAAATGGCTTTTAAAGACCCCCAAGGATGGTGACTCAACCACTTCCCTGGGCAGCCTATTCCAGTGACTAACAACTCTTTCAGTAAAGAAGTTCTTCCTAATATCCAGCCTAAACATTCCCTGGTGCAACTTGAGCCCATTCCCCCTTGTCCTGTCACCAGGCACATGGGAGAATAGACCAACCGCCACCTCGCTACAGCCTCCTTTCAGGTACCTGTAGAGTGCGATAAGGTCGCCCCTGAGCCTCCTTTTCTCCAGGCTAAATAGTCCCAGCTCCCTTGGCCACTTGTTCTCCAGACCCTTCACCAGCTTCACCAGCAAAATGGTGTGATTAATTCTACTAATGACTGTAACAAAGAAACCTGAATTCTGATATTTAACATTTTGAGTTGCAATTGTAATAATGTGTTTTGATGTCAGTTTATCATAGGTAACTTCTTATTCCTTCTTGCATTAACTATGTTATATTAACTAATTTACTCAGAGATTTAAAGCTGATATTAGCTTTTATACTATAAAATTTGGACACTATGTATGAGAGATTTGAAGATTCCAGAATGCATATAAAACAGAGATATTTTTGTTTCATTTTTTCAGGTTGATTTGTCTGGATAAAGGTTTTGGGGTTTTATTTACTTATTCTTTTTTTGCTTGTCATGACTTCACGGCTTAAACAATATCATTGTGTGTGAAATTAACATGCTGCTATTAGACAAGTTGTTCGATTTGGATAAAAACATATCTAACTTCCTAATTCATGTGGAAAAAAAAAAAAAGAAAAAAAAAAAGGATGTCAGTAAGACAAAAATACAAGCAAGTCTTCAAAAAAAAAAAAAAAACAACCACCACCACCACCACCACCAACAATTAATAATTAAACTGATTAAAACTGATTTATCTTCTATTCTATAAATGCTAGGTCATGCTTTTATTTGTTACACCCTGATGAGAAGTAATTCAATTCTGGCAAAACTTCTTATTTCAAATAATTTGAGCTATTACTGCAAAAACATTCAAGAAACTATCCTTGCTATGAGAATTTCGCATGTTTATGTAAACAATGGTCTCAGTAAAGGTTACCTCCTATATTAATCTGCTACTTTGCCAAGGGACTTCCATTTTTACAAAGTTGCTCATTACTGTCTCAATTTCAGGGCAGTATCTTTGCTGAAGTGAAAATTAACTTGAAGAACATACATTAGTTCCACTCTAATTAAGCCTATGCTTAAATAGCTTCCTGAACCGGAACTGTAGTAAATAATATATAAAAATTAGGAAGAAACCTTGATTTTGATCATGTAAAAATAGCAGCAAAGATACTTTCCAATTGCACACTATTCTCCTAAGTGTATATGTGTCCCTGTGAAGAAAATGGAAGAATAACTCTTGAGAGATGGGAGGTCACATTGCTTCAGGAATAGGTGGTGGAGAGGCAAAACTGTGCCCCGTTTAGTATTGCCTCATGTGTTACCTTCATGCTTCACTCCTGTTTGCATTAAAAACAGGATTACAACTGGCTTGTGCATGGTGTGCAAGAAGAATATTCA
The DNA here is from genome assembly GCA_011076525.1 of Nettapus auritus. NCBI lineage: Eukaryota > Metazoa > Chordata > Aves > Anseriformes > Anatidae > Nettapus > Nettapus auritus. The sequence goes on along the minus strand of CM021797.1, from coordinate 4,778,852 downwards.
CAGACAGGACGATGAAAATTTCAGCAGATAAACTGAGGAATAAAAAGGGAGTTTGCAATCAGGCTCTTGGAGCACTGCCCCTGGAGCAGGGCAGGAACCAGAGGGAGTCACATACAACTCCTTCCGTACCCCTTTTTCTGCTGCTGAAAACTGAACTCTGAAAGTCCTTAAGGGATAATTAACTTCCTCAAAAATCTTGCTGTCCAGCACCAGGATCTGTACATGCTTCTGCCTAAGCCCTAGTCACCCAATAAATGATACCACTGTGGATTTCCTTGCAAGCTGTACAGTTTTGTGTGGTCACTCTGCAATCAATGGATTTTCCTCTGAGAATAATGCTCTGAGTCACCCAACAGCATTTCTGAACTTACAAACAAGCTCTACCCTAGGCAGTATGCTTGTGAAGGTAGTTTTCCAGCAGCATTTGCTTGCTTTAGTTAGAAAGAAAGATCCCACTAGTGTGGCTGTCAAATGAAAAGTGCATTAAAGTCTTTGCAACTACCCTCTAAATTTCCAGACCAAGCAGACAAATCTCAAAGTCTAAACTCACCTTGAGAGGCAACCTAGACAAATTCTAGAGGTGAGAGAATATCTCTGCAGCTTTGCACCTCTCCTCCAAGGTGTTCTTCCACTAGAGTAAAAAACATGGCAATATAAAGCCAGAATCTGGGAGGGGGGTGTTGGTTAATGGCTCAACATGAGCCAGCAATGCGTGCTTGCAGCCCGGAAAGCAAAGCATATCTTGGCCTGCACCAAGAGCTCTGCTCTTGTGAATCCTGCTCTGGGACCACCAGAACAAGAAGTACATGGAACTATACGAGTGAGACCAGAGGAGGTCCACAAGGGTGATCAGAGGGCTGGAGCACCTCTCCTGTGGAAACAAGACTGAGGGAGCTGGGATTTTCAGCCAGCAGCAGACTTCCAGTACCTAAAGGACACCTACAAGAAAGCTGAGGAGGGACTCTGTGAGGGACTGTAGTGATAGGAAAAGGGGGAATGGCTTTATAAACTGAAAGAGGGGAGATTTAGATTAGATACTTAGAAGAAATTATTTACTATGAAGGCAGTGAGGCACTGGAACAGGCTGCCAAGAGAAGCTGTGGATACCCCATCCCTGGAAGTGCTCCAGGCCAGGCTGGATGGGGCAACCCAGTCTTGTAGGAGGTGTGCCTGCCCATGGCAGAGGTTGGAACTGAGTGATCTTTAAGGCCGCTTCTAACCCAAACCTTTCTCTGATTCTCTGATTCTGTGATTTCTATGATATGAGAAGGACAAAATCTCTGAGGTGAAGAAAAAGCAGGTGGAAGTAGCAGGTACAGGGAGCCTTTTAAAACAATAACAAGTCTGCTGCTGTTTAACATCCCTAGCTGTGATGTGGCCTTGCACCACCATCCTTAGTATATACCCTTTACTACAAGTCCTGTATTCTTTGGCTACAACAAGGTAGTTGCCTTTATTTTATTTGTTTATTCTATCTATCATCTATCTATCTATCTATCTATCTATCTATCTATCTATCTATTTATGAAGTTTAGCTCTTGGTTCTCTGCTGTTACTGTTCTTATAGAGAAACTTGTTATCTGCATTTTAGTTCACATCAAATGTCTTCTGCTCTGTGTTGAATGGGTTATGGAGTTTACTGGATATTTCCAGAGAGGTTGACACAAATATGAATTGAGAAATGAACCAACTGTTTTATTACAGTTCTTTATGTGTCTGACTGCATTTATTGCAGCCTGGGTAATACGAAGCTGTGGTTTGTGTGTTGTTTTGTTGTTGCTGTTGTTGTTTGTTTATTTTTGAAATATAAAGTCTGATAATGACAAAAAGGTAAACTATATGTAAATGAACATTTGCTAGAGATAGAATAATTAATAGTAATAGAATTTCATTCCAAGAGACAACTGCCAGATTGACTCTTACTATCGCATTGGCACAGAGAAGCACACACACTTTCTGGGGTGGGGTTTAGGTGTTCACACTTAAAGGTGATATTTAAGTGATATGCAGATTTCTTGGGGTAGAGAACAGTATGAACAAAATGTCAAAAAAAAAATCAAAATCAAATAAAAGTAAGTAGAAATTAAAAGTGTAGAAGAACACATCAGAATCCAGATACATATTTTGGTAATATAGAAAGTGATTATCAAATGTTTGACAGTTTTCTAAAATAATAAAACATCATGACAACATCAGTGGTTATAGTTCCAAATATTCTGAAAACTGTCAGAGATCCATCAAAACAAAAAAATGTCTTACTTTATTCAGAATTTGAAGAGCAAATGAAAAATATCATATTATATCATGTGTGTAAGGCAATATGTAAATAAGAGAATGTGAGTGACAATGGTAACTCCTTAAAAGCATAGTTCAGTTTCATCATGTATTCAGCTAGCAAAATATAACTGCTGAGTGCCAGGGAAAATGAAGAGCCATGATGATGTCAAGATGGATGAATGAATTCAACTAAAAATTCAATGCAACATTCAAATGGTTTTGAAGAATTTTCTCTTCTCTGCCATATTCTTCTTTGGCTTGTTTCCATTAAAGATACCGTTATATTTTTTGTTGTCTTTATTTAGGGTAAGACTGCCAGAATATATCTGAGATATACCTCACACCTCACTCCAGTCTTTAGAAGGGAAGACTACCTTCAGAATGACTATTTATATTCAGCCTGGAGAAGAGGAGGCTGAGGGGAGACTTCATCGTGGTCTACAACTTCCTCGTGAGGGGGAGTGGAGAGGCGGGTGACCTATTCCCCATAAACACCAGTGATAGGACCCGCAGGAATGGGGTGAAGCTGAGGCAGGGGAAGTTTAGACTAGATATCAGGAGGAGATTTTTCACCGAGAGGGTGGTTGCGCACTGGAACAGGCTCCCCAGTGAAGCAGTCACTGCACCAAGGCTGTCTGAATTTAAGAAATGTTTGGACTGTGCACTTAGTCACATGGTCTAAACTTTTGGGTAGACCTGTGCAGTGCAAGGAGTTGGTCTTGATGATCCTTATGGGTCCCTTCCAACTTAGGATATTCTATGATTCTATGATTCTATTTTTTAGATTTTATTCATTAGAAACCAAAGGCAAGTTGAGTTTGCTTTAAGATTCTAGTCTGGACTTTGTAGCAACAATCACAACAGAAAGAATCAGGTTAGAATCTCAATTGAAGGGACAATTTAAAATAATTTTCTTAAGCTCATCCAAATGCTGCTTTATAAAGGCAAGGAAGATTTTTGCCCATGCCTCCTTCTAGAGTTGACATAAAGACAGACATCTTCAGGGGAAGATTCACTTCATTTTATAATATGTCTGAGACTCAGGATATTTCCTTTAGCTCTCCACTGATTTACAGAGGACTCATTTAGTCTAATCACTTTAACTTGGCTAAAGTTAACTCAGATTAATATTATTCTTTGTCAGTAAATAACTGCAAATGTGTGTCTTTTGACTTACAGTTTGAAAGTTGAGAAGAAACAACAGAACTTTTCAGCTTCTGTGTACTGCACTGGCCTAATAAATGGGAAATGAGGCTTCAGCATACAGATTCTTCCATGCCTATGTCCTTAAGTAAAAACGGAACTGATTGCGCTAAAGGATACTTATAAATTTGAGAGCAGTTTTAATCCCCAGAACAAAAGAATTCATTCTGATACTAAGGTAAAAGGTTCAGTATACTGTTGTTACATGACTAATACAAATAACAGAACATTTAGTAAACAGTGTTTCATTGTTGTGCACTGGAAAATGAAAACAAAATATAATGTCATATTCTGTAACTATTTTCAGTGTCTCAGCCAGGCAACAGGAGGTATAGACTGGCAATGTCTGAAATATACTGAAGAGTTACTCATACAAAAAAGACAAAACAAAACAAAACAAAACAAAATATTAGCACGTTAGCAGTCTCAAATGCAGACATTTCAAGGTTTTAGCCAATACAAAACTGGAATTAGTAGTAGCCAACATGACACAAGAGCCACTGTCAAAATGAGAAATCTAGAAATTGATGTTCACTGTATCTGATAACCAGTCATCTCATCTCAAATTCCAGAGTAAAACCTCATCTAAGTGTAGGCAGCTGCTTCAGGTCATGAGAATGTATGGAGCTACTGAAATCCTGATTCAAGAATTACCTTATGGTGTAATAAAAACTTATTACAAGTTTTATTTTTTATTTTTATTTATAGAAAAAATATAATAAATTGTAAGTATGCAGTAAGCACCTGTAATTAATAAGTGCTCCAAATAGATACTGTTCCATGTTAAAGACAAATTTTATATTGATTTTATATTTCATACTGAAGAAGAGAATTTGTAGGGGGAGGGAGAAAGAAGGAAATGCTCTCAAAAGCCCTGTTCCTGCTTGGATTTGTGCTTGAAGCCAGTATGACAATTCATCTGTGGAAGAGTAAACAAGTGCATAATTCTTTTCACAACAAAGACTGTACTGGCAAAACTAACAACTGTGATGACAGGCTTCCCAGAGAAGCCAAGAGCTGAATGAAGCGTGAGCTGCCCTCATAACTTTAGACTCAATGGCCATCAACATGCTATCCATGGATTTGAAGGAGCCCATAGTTTATTCCTCTGGGATCACATATAGCTTATAGGAAAAAGTGTTCCATGAAAGCTATGCCATTTTTACATAGGTAGAATTTCCAGAGGGGTTCTCACATCTACATATCTTTTGAAAAAAACAGCTAGAAAGTATCTGTTCTTTTCAGCTTAGAGCTACAGCATGTTGTTCAAAGGAGCTCATTTATTAAGTTCCCCATTGAATTACTGAATGTAATATATTGCAGTGGTCAGTAGGCAGAGCCTTCTGGATAATTTTTTCAAACAGTCTCTCAGCAGTGCTACATGTCTATAAAATATTTTAATTAAAAACTGAAATTAGCATGATGTGAATTCAAATATGATCAGTTTATTATTGTATTTTAAAAGATTAACATGTTTCAATTAGAAAACATTTAACCATTATGTAGCTTTTAAACCTCAGTATGTGCTATCTGGGGTAAAGTTACAAAACAGAGCTGAAGTGAAAGTACCTATTGTACTTCACATCACCCGGTCCTAAATGTTTCTGAAACTCTAAAGACATTAAAACAGATATATAGCCTATATTTATCAATCTGAAGATTTTAATGTCAGAAGGCACTGAAATTCAAATGTCATCTAATCAGGCACTCGGTCTATTTTACATCAAAGAGCTATGGGATAAAATACATATAATACTTAAATACTTCTTAGAGCAATGTCTAAAAATCAAAAGATGAACACAGATGAACATCTTAACCACTCATGCCCATTTACTTTCCTAGTCAATCTCTAAATTCAGGACAGAACAAGGTCTGAGAGGGCTAGATGCAGCTATAGGATGAATAGATGAAAGGGAATGGAGGATGGAGGAAGACTACCAGATTGGATACGTTCTATTACAATATGTTGAGACTGAGGCAGCTCTCCTATGAGGAGCCTGATTGAGCCAGGACTGTTCAGCCTGGAGAAGAGAAGGCTTTGGGCGATCTTAGCAATGTCTGTAAATACCTGAAGGGAGGGTGCAAAGAGGATGGAACTGGCCTCCGCTCAATGGTGCCCCCTGCCAGGACAAAAGGCAATGGACACCAACTGGAGCACATTAAGTTCTGTTTAACATCAGGAAGCCTGTCTGTGCTGTGCAGGTGATGGAACACTGGCACAGGCTGCCCAGAGAGGCTGTGGAGTCTCCTCCTTGGAGATCTTCAAAAGTCACCTGGATGTGGTCCTGGGCACTCTGCTCTGGGTGGCCCTGCTTGAGCATCAGGGTTGGACCAAATGACCTTCAGAGGTCCCTGCCAACATTAACCATCCTGCCATTTGGTGATTCTGTGAATATGCATTAAGAATTTTATTATTATTATTATTATTATTATTTATTTTTGCCATGACTGTTTCAGTTCTTCCCCCATGTTTTTTTCAGAAAAAAAAAAAAAAATGAAAATGTTTATTCTTTAGGCTGATATAATTAAAACTTGTCTTAGGAACATATACAGACAAACCCATTTGTTGAGACATTAGAAATGACAGGTATACTTAAAGACAACAGTAATTTCACTGAAGCCATCAGAAAATAAAAACATTATTTAAAAATAAGCTTGCTGTTTTGTTTTCAGTACTGTTCCTCCTAACACAAAATTTTAATTGCAGATTAGTTTTATTCTTGTAGTCCTGTTGATAGATTTGAGGCGAACGACATACATCATTAATTGTATTGTGTATTGGATTGTATTTCAAACAAGAGCTTTGTCTGACCGAACTCCTACAGCCTGTCTGATTGTTGCGGAATTGTCATTAAATGGAAATGATGCCAGCGAATGTTGAACTTAATGTTATGTTTCCAAATACCATGAATAATATTACAGTGACTTTAATGATTTCCATAGGAGAAAAATGTCATTAAGCAAAGCAACAGTATTACCCCTGGTGCCCTGGCTGAATTCCAGTCTGGCTAATTGCATTCTGATACCTACCATTCCTCAGTAGTTTGAACTGGGTACATTTGTGTTCCTCGGTGTTTGATCATTGATATGTTAACGCTGTACATTGTCAGCTCATTGCTGTATGCTACCCCAGAGTTTGCTGGCTACCATGCTTGAACGTTCAAACTCTATTAATAAAGTCCTGACTACAGTACATGACCCTGAAAAGATTCCTTTCACTCTACTTTCCCACATTTCATCAAGGTTCTTAGGTAATGTTTAACCTAGCAGGTAAGCATAGATAAATTTATTTCAGTGTTTGTTAAATGTACAGCACAACCTCAAGTCCCATTTCTGAAATAATGAGCTGCTGAAGTCCATTAATACATTTAAAGCTGAGCACAGAGATGATTATTTTAGTTTCAATTAGAGAGGCACTCTGAACAGTATTTCCTAAGCATCTCCACTTACTCTGCTTTGCTTTCAGTTGTGCAGTGGTCTAAGAACATGACCCAAACGTTGGATGAGAGTTAAGTGAAGATATGCTCCAGGAGCACACCTAATACACTTCAGCACCTGCAAAGCATTCAAACAATGGCCCTGGAGTAAAGCTATTCTCTCTAGAGTTCAATTCCTGAAATGTGGACTGCAGAATAAACTGACTTGTACTATAGCACTGCTTCAGTTGTTTCATAGTACTTGCTTATGTAGACATGGTAATATTAATAAGTTTTATTCAAATTGGAAGATCTGAACTGTATTATTTTATTATTCTTTAAAGTATGAGTTTTCCACATCTCAAAGTACAGACCGCAGAATATTTGAGAAAGACATTCTGACTTTGTCACATTTGTTAATAGTGGCAGAAGAAAAAAAAAAAGATAGGGAGGAAAAGAGTCTGAGACCTAAATCCTAGCTCACAGAGAGATATTAAAACAATCAGAAGAATGATTCTGAATTGCCTTGATACACATTCAGGCAGGATTTCCAGTGCCAGTCCTATATAACAACTTTTTGCGCATCTGTTGCATCTCAAAGACTTCATGTCTGGTATCATTCCCAACAGCCTCCTGAAGCCCCTTCATTTACGGGTCCCATCTATCTCTAAGGGGAAAACGGATCCTAGCCCAGGAGCTGGCAGGGCTCATTGAGAGGGCTTTACAGTAGGTAGGAAGGGGGATGGCGCTGAAATAAGGCTTGTTGGAGGCGTGCCGGGGGGAACAACGGCAAGGCCAGGGTAGAAGGCAATGGCCGAACTGAAGTGTATCTACCCTAATGCAGCATGGGTAACCAACAAGAAGAGCTGGAAGCCATCATGCAGCAGGCAGGCTATGACTTGGTTGCCATAATGGAAACATGGTGGGACCACTCTCATGACTGGAATGCTGTAATGATTGGCTATAGGCTCTTCAGAAGGGACAGGCAGCACAGAAGGGGTGGTGGTGTGGTTCTCTATATTAGAGAGTGTTTTGATGTTGTGGAACTTGAGACTGGGAATGATAAGGTTGAGTCCCTGTGGGTTAGGAAGGTCAACAAGGTAAGCATCCTGGTGGGGGTCTGTTATAGACCACCAAACCAGGACGAGGAGATGGATGAGGAATTCTACAGACAGCTGGCAGAAGTTGCAAAATTGTCAGCACTTGTTCTCGTGGGGGACTTTTACTTCCCAGGCATATCCTGGAAGCACAACACAGCCCAGAGAAAGCACTCTAGGAGGTTTCTGGAGAGCGCGGAAGATAGTTTCCTGATGCAGCTGGTTAGTCAGTCTACGAGGGGAGGTGCCCTGCTGGACTTCCTGTTCACAAACAGAGAAGGACTGGTGGGAGGTGTGTTGGTCGGGAGCTGTCTTGGGCAGAGTAACCACGGAATGGTAGAGTTCTCTATTCTTGGCAAAGTCACAAGGGGGAACCAGTAAAACCACTGTCTTGGACTTGGAGGACTAAGGAGAATCTCCACCCTTTAGTGGATGTGGGGGGAAACTTAGTTACCAGAGATGAGGAAAAAGCTGAAGTGCTTAACTCCTTCTTTCCCTCAGTCTTTGGCAGCAAAACCAGTTGTTCTCTGGACACCCAGTACTCTGAGCTGGTGGAAAGGGATGAGGAGGAGAATGTGGCCCCCACAATCCATGAGGAAATGGTTGGCGACCTGCTACAGTATTTGGATGTACTCAAGTTGATGGGGCCGGACGGGATCCACCCCAGGGTACTGCGAGAACTGGTGGAAGAGCTGGCCAAGCCGCTTTCCATCACTTATCGACAGTCCTGGCTATCAGGGGAGGTCCACTCGACTGGTGCCTAGCAAATGTGATGCCCATGTACAAGAAGGGTCGGAGGGCAGACCCGGGGAACTATAGGCCTCTTAGTTTGACCTCAGTGCCAGGAAAGCTCATAGAGCAGATTACCTTGAGTGTCATCATGCGACACTTGCAGGGCAAGCAGGCGATCAGGCCAAGTCAGCATGGGTTTATGAAAGGCAGGTCCTGCTTGACTAACCTGATCACCATCTATGACAAGGTGACACACTTAGTGGATGAGGGAAAGGCTGTGGATGTGGTCTACCTTGACTTCAGCAAGGCATTTGACACCGTTCCCCACAATATTCTCCTCAGGAAACTTGCTGCCCATGGCTTGGACTGGCGCACACTTTGTTGGGTTAAGAGCTGGCTGGATGGCCGGGCCCAGAGAGTTGTGGTGAATGGAGTCAAATCCAGTTGGAGGCCGGTCACTAGTGGAGTCCCCCAGGGCTCGGTACTGGGGCCAGTCCTCTTTAAGATCTTCATTGATGATCTGGATGAGGGGATCGAGTGCACCCGCAGTAAGTTTGCAGATGACACCAAGTTAGGTGCGTGTGTCAATCTGCTCGAGGGTAGGAAGGCTCTGCAGGATGATCTGGATAGGCTGGACCGGTGGGCCGAGACCAATGCTATGGTGTTCAACAAGGCCAAGTTCCGGCTTCTGCACAACAACCCCAAGCAGAGCTACAGGCTAGGAAATGAGTGGTTAGAAAGCTTCCTGTGAGAGAAGGACCTGGGGGTACTGGTTGATAGTGGGCTGAATATGAGCCAGCAGTGTGCTCAGGCGGCCAAGAAGGCCAACAGCATCCTGGCTTGCATAATAAGCGATGTGGCCAGTAGGGCTAGGGAAGTGATTGTCCCCCTCTGCTCGGCTCTGTGGAGGCCGCACCTTGAGTACTGTGTTCAGTTTTGGGCACCTCACTACAAGGAGGACATGGAGGTACTTGAGAGAGTCTGAAGAAGGGCTACAAGGCTGGTGAAGGGTCTGGAGAACAAGTCTTACGAGGAACGACTGAGGGAGCTGGGACTATTTAACCTGGGGAAGAGGAGGCTCAGGAGTGACCTTATTGCACTCTACAGGTACCTGAAAGGAGGCTGTAGCGAGGTGGGGGTTGGTCTATTCTCCCACGTGCCTGGTGACAGGATGAGGGGGAATGGGCTCAAGTTGCTCCATGGGAGGTTTAGATTGGACATTAGGAAGAACTTCTTTACTGAAGGGGTTGTTAGGCATTGGAATAGGCTGCCCAGGGAAGTGGTTGAGTCACCATCCCTGGATGCCTTTAAAAGATGTTTAGATGTAGAGCTTAGGGATATGGTTTAGCGGAGGACTTGTTAGTGTTAGGTCAGAGGTTGGACTCAGTGATCTTGGAGGTCTCTTCCAACCTACACGATTCTGTGATTCTCTGAACAATAACCAAATAGTACCAGAGAGAAATAGAAATTACATGTTTTGAGATATTTTCTGCAGGGACATAACTTATAGTAAGCCCAGTTTCCCCCTATAATCCTGTCCCTGAAGAGGAATAGCTATAATAAGGAGGCTGGCCTGTAGGTTTCTATGCCCACACATGCTATTCCATTCCTGGGACAGGGCTTAAGCTCCCACTAGAGAGAAAATGGGAGGCGTAAAAAAGATGTATGCAAAGATGTTAATGAAGGAAGAGAATGCAATGTGCCAGTACATGATCTTAGAGTAGGTATGGGTTGTACTGTATGTTAGGCAGCATCCTATCTGGGAAGGCATTAGACCAGCTTAAGCTACTGGGCAGAATGCAATATACCTCGGCTTCAGTAAAGTGAAATTGCTGTGTATTGCATGCAAGCCTGTCTTCAAACATGCCTCCAGTGTAGCTGTAGTAAATGGAAACTTAGAATCATGCTTCTTATACTTTTCTTCCTAATATAAAAAGCTCTTTGGATGATGCATGGAAGTCACTGACAGTGTTCCCAACAGACACTGCAAAGATGTATACAAGTACTTTCCACCAGGTGCAATGCCACAGGGTAATACTCTTCAATATTCTCCAAGAGAATACAGAAAAGGTTAGCTGTGTGATGTGCAAAGCACTATTTTCAGAAAGGGCACTAGAGGAGAATAGCTACATCCGTGGATGCCTAAGAACTTTAACTCTTGTACATTTGACAAGAAAAAGACTTTGGAAGGAAGCTTTTTTTCACAACATAGACATTTTTAATGAATGTGTGAGAACATTCAGTAGGACCATTTCTTCCAATTCTTCTCTAACAATTCAGGCTAATGTCTAACATTTTATGGATGTTTTACTTGATATATTCAATATTTCATCCAGATCCATTACTACGATATCTAGGCTTCAAAGTAGAGAATAGTTTAACTGAGACTAAGTCACTTCTAGTGGGGTAAATTATACCAAGTTCAATTTTTGGATCTGCAATGTCTGGGTCTGATTATAAAATGGGACAGTATTATTCATTTCTTTAGAAAAAAAGCTGTAAGGATAAAGGCAAAGCTCCAAAGCTGTAGTCATCAGGCATCCTGGTTAGACCAATAGGTCCTGAAAGATGCTGAGTAGCTCCTGAGAGATGCCCCAACTGTCAAAAAAAGGACATAACACACCTACAGTACTGAAAGTTAGTAGAGTCTGACTACTTTGGTTTGGTTCAGTGTTTAGCTACCTTACTGTAGCTGAGAGAAGATCTGATTCCTTACACAGGCACAGCCAATACAGCTACTGATAATTTTTTTTTATTTTTTATTTATTTATTTATTTATATATTTTTTGTCTTCTTAAAAGAAAAGCTTGCTCTGCTGTTCTGATAGTGACATGGAACTCCAGTGGCATCTACAGAACAATCTGTTATCCTCAGCCATTAGGCACAAAATAAAAGCAAGCAAAACAAAATCAATCAATCAATCAATCAATCAAACTTGCTCCACAAGCAAGAAAAATAAACAGAAATGTATATCCAGTTTAAAAAAGAAAACACAAAATGTTCCATATTTTCAGCAATTATTTTCTTGAATTTCTATGTTGTTCTTAATGTCTTAATTTAAGAAACTGGATAGCATTCCTTAGAATGTAAAGGAAAAGTGATATACAATTGAATTAGAACTGAAAATTTACTAAGGTTTAGTTTTTCTCTTCCTTTTTTTTTATTATTATTATTACTTATTACTTATATTTATATTTACATTTTTTTTTTTTTTTGTTATATTCCCTCCACCAAAAAGTTCCAGGTTCTATGGCAAAGCTACTGGAACTAGAGCTATAGGTGGCGGCTTTCATTTTTAGGCTTTTCCAGCCCCCTCCTGATACATTGAGATGAAAATCATCTGGTCAGAAAGACTCTTTTTGCCAGATATCTCATGCAGTTTACAATTCAAAGGTTTGGATGATTCATATA
>CM021797.1:4752161-4766616 GCA_011076525.1 Nettapus auritus | reverse complement strand
TATATATATATATATATATATATATATATATATATTTCTGGAGATGCCACCATTCAGTGTACTGGTGGCATATCCAGCAGCTACAGAAGAGCATAAGAAACAAACAAATCTTGTCAAGTTAGGGTTCTTTGGAACAACTCACTTTTCCTGAGAAGCCTGAACACCCTGCTCTGCAAGAGACCCTGTCTTGATCATTTATTATTTTTGGGTCAAATGGCGCCACGCCATGCTGTTAAACAGGCTTCTTTTCTTAGTGTGCAAGCCAAGCTTTTAGTCATGGAAATACCTTTTTAATGTGAATTTTGTGAAAACTGGTACAGACAGAAAAGACTTTTCTGTCCGCTGTAATCATTGTGTCTGTGTAAAGCTACTTTGGAACAAATTGATTTTGATAGGCAAACCTCTGTAAAATGGAATTCCTAATGAGATTATCTAGGACAGTTGCATATATATAAAGAAATCAGGACATGCATGTCCAATGTCTGCTAGAAGTAACTTCCAGGGGCTCCAATGCCATTAAACAGTGGGGTATGAAAAACAGTATGCAGTGCTAGACGAAAGGGAAATTTACATAATCACAGTCTTGTGGAGGACCTGAATGAAGTTCAGTCACACAGGATGTGCTTATGCAGGTGTTTTCCATGCAGTATACACCAGAATACAATTAAAGAAAAAATCTGAAAATACTACAAGGAAAGATCTGGAAAGAAGAAAAAAATAAAAAAAATTGCTACCTTTAGAATTTGTAACAGCATATTTTCTTCTTTATATATATGTATATATGAAAAGCTTTATTATTTATATATATATATATCTGAAGAGCTATAAATCAAACGTGGCAGTATTGCTATTTATGTATTTTTGAAATAAGTTAGTATTTAAAGGAAGAAAGAGAAGAGGGAGGGAGGGAAGAGTTTATAGAAAAATGAAAGACAGACATAGAAAATACTCCTTCACCTGTAATATGGAACCAGTTGCATTAATTTCACTAAAGTGGAATGGTAATGAGGAGCAGAAATCTGTACCACTAGACTCATTTAACCCTGATGCTCACCTTAAATACTACAAAATGTTGTTACACCTGTTTACAAGAAAGATAAATACAGACCTGCAAATACAAACTGATTCATCCTACGATTCATTCAGGAATGGGAAAGAAAATTGGGAATCTTAGTTTCTAATTGCCTGCTCTTGTTAAGCTTACATACTTCCTATACTTCCTTATTTATTTATTTATTTATTTTGAGAGTAGATGACTAAATCTTTTCTGACTGAATTCAAATAATATTTTGCTGAGAACTTGAAGGAAATTGGAGTCAAATCTACAATTTCATCTATGATTTACTGGAACCTTTATTTTTCACTTACTACCTGTGCCAAATTAATATTTCTTCAAAATCTGTCCATTCCCAAATCAAATGACTTGGTCATGGGAGAGAATTTAGTTCTCCCTGGAAAACACAGAACAGCTTGTCTTAGAAGGAATTCACCAATTTTTCAGTTGCCATGGTTTGACTTTCTGAGTATGTCATCATCGGCCTGTGAAACAAAAACACATGAGGAAAATAAAATTAATGTTCTTCACCTAATATGCTGTATTAATGGCTGCTACTTAGTTCACTACAACTGTGCATTAAAAATAAAATAGATTTCATTTACTTACTCCCTTCCTAGCAGAAAGTGCACTAGAATTATTTTCCCCTTAAAAGAACATGCTGTAAAGGACCGTTAAAATATAATTACTGCCAAAAAGGCACTTTGCATTTCCTTGAGATAATCTGCAGTAGTGTAGTTTCAAATTCAACTTCCATTGATTCAGGATTACAGAGCAGAATGTTTAGATAATGAGCAGAAGAATCTCAGGTAACAGCTTGAGTGAGTCATCGGACTATAGTGTTTAGTCTGAGAAAGTGTGTTTATCTGAAGGGCTCTTGGGACTAATACGGTTCCTCTTCAAAGCTTGAAGCAGGGGGCAAAAATCATAGTCCTGGAGGTTGGCAGGATAAACATGTCCTGTGATTTGCTAGCAATTTGAGAGATGGATTTCACTACAGAGCATGCTGCTGTTGTCAGGTTGAAAAGTGTCTGCCTGAAAATGAATTCATGTGCACACAGCTCCAGACAAAGGAAAATCTGCCTGAAATGGCATGCCATCACATTTTAAGGACAATTTTTTAAGTCTCTGACTCACACTTGGGAAATATACTGGTGCACCAAGTTTATCATAAAAAGCTCACATTTTAACAAGAAAAAAAAAATGGTGCAATAATCTTCAAATATACTGTCTCACTGACAGGTGCAGAAATCCATTTTTCTGCATGTGTCTGCTTTGTGTTTGAAAACAAGTTTGCGTTTACTACACAGGATCATCTCAGATTATTTTTCAGTGAAGGGAATTTGGTCTCTTTTGGTTCAGCACGAGGTCTGAATATGGAATGTGGGTAACGTGCCACCAGGAGGAACGCTGTGGCAAGAATGAAGGCTCCCGTGTCAGTCACCAGTGTATTAATACAGCAGAAGAGAAAACTGCTGTTTATGTTCCAAGAGAAGGAATTCAAACTGGGATCCACAAGTAGCAACATATTTTGAAGAGTGGGTTTCCCTAACCATGTGAAGGCTTTTTGTGGAGGATTGGAGCTGTCAGAGGTCGTTAGTGTCTAATAGGAACTATGAAGGGAAATGAACAAAGGACTTGATGTCTGAATGTCAATGTCCTTCCCTTCACACCTACAGGTTTCCTTGAAGTTAAAGCATTCCCACCAGCTTAAATCTGTGTAAAAGCAGATGAGGTTTATGATGCATTGGATAAGAAAGGGAAACCTCAAGAACTGACCCATGAACAAGATTGGACAAGATAGTTCAAGCTGTCTTTGTAAATAATAGCTTTCATTTGCAGATTTTCAATAGTCTTAGTATTTACTCCACATGTCAAATTGTACCTAGCGCAGAGGGTTAAAAGCTAACTAAATAATAAGTCCTCTTAAAGAGGTCTTTTCCAACCTAAATGATTCTACAATTCTGAACCTCAATCTTAACTTTACTCTCCTTGTTTTTTATTTGTTTTCTGGTTTTGTTTTAATTGAAACATAGATGCAAAAATAAAACTTTTAGATTGAGAAGAGAACTTCTAGCTAAAGAGGAGCCAAAGACACCACTGGTGGTTTCTTTGAACAGAAAAAAATGAAGTTAAGGATACATCTCTTTTAGAGTTAATTGTGCCACTGAAAAAGAAAACCAACACCATTTTTTTTTACTTTCCTTCATGCTACACATCACTTTTTCAAGACTTATGGCAGGAACTATTCAAGTAATTGCCATTTATGACAATTTGGCTACATGCAGGTACATTAGCAATACCTGATCTTGGATCTCTCAGGGGTAAACTTAACCTTATTCTGTCTGAAGTCGATTGCTGTGAGCAAAGACAGGCAACCCTGCTGGCAGGCGTTAACGGCAGGTGAAAACAGGGGTAGGGATTTCAGTGAAGCATATCTACTTACACTAGCCCTACGTACATTCAGAACATGCCTCTTACTATATCTTCTGTGGAAAAGAGATTTCAGAAGAACATTAGAGCACAATCAGTGATGATATATCCAGAATTCATGGAACATCAGTCTGCTTCCTGTGAGGAGAAATATGTCATATTTAACAGTGTCCACCTGCATTTATGAAAAGAGGAAGATCAGAAACTAGATAAGCAACCTTAATAGTTTGCGTTTTTAACATTTTTTTAATCTTTTTTTTAACTTCAGAAAGCTGAGAACCAGAAATACATTTCTGAAGCATCACATATGTTTTCAGTGCTCTGACCTGTATCTTTCAATTAAAATTTCTATCTGGTTTCAGATATAAAATCAGACATGGATTTTTAACTGTGGACTTGGCAATAAAAGATGAATTGCTAACAAACTGAACTATTTCCAAACAGAATCACAGTTTTAGCTCCTTGATCTTCTGAAGTGATTAAAACCATGGTTCAAAGTTGATAATGAGGTATCTATGACTGTGAGGACCCCCATGAAACACCACATGGCACTACCAGAGCACACCACCAGCAGCATAGCTGGGTGCTTTGACTCTACCCCGAGTCAGTGAAATCACAGGTGGATTTCAGTCTGAACTTCAGCAAGAGTGACATTAAGCCCCCTGTGAGGAAAGAAGCTATTTCAGCTGTTGACTTCAATGAGATTTGGATTAGGCCTTGATTTTTTCTGGAATTGTGCAGTGAAAATAGAGAGGCAACGAATTCAAAGACAACTGGAATGACAAGCAGCTAAATCCAGGACACGCAGAGCAGACAGCTTCTGAAAAATAGGGGCCTAGGAAAGCGGGAAGATCTTCCTAACAATGAGACGTGCTTCAGTGATGACAGTCTGAACTGGAAGCAGAGGAAAATTTAAAGAAGAGATTTTCTGTTATCATTTCAACATAGATCTTGAAACAGAAAGCTATGTCAGGCTGTTCAGTGTCCTGGGGCTGATATATCTGCAGGGCCTGCTGCTACCACCACAGGTCTCTGCTCCGAAATCTCTGCTTTCTTCATTATATGGTCATTACTTGATGTAAGACTCTAACATGGATATTTCGGTCTCTTTTTTGAAATAAATGTTAAACAAAACTCTACAATCTTTCTCTACTGCTGTTTTCATCAGCTTTCACTGGTTACTTTATTCTGTTTTGTTTGTTTGTTCATTTCTTTTTCACCTTACAACTGTCATTTTTGACAATCTTCATAATATATGCAACAAATCTTCCCCTTAACCCAACTATAAATGAGGCCTTGGTGCAGGCATTTTATATAATCAAAAGTTAGAAACAAAAATTGTGCAATATTCTGGAGAATTTAGAAAAAAAGAAGAAAAAAAAAAAAAAAAGAGAATGTGAATAACCAAAGATGAACTTGGTTTAAGCTGGAAAACATAGCATTTTCACCTGCTTAAATGTAAAGTGTATAGGGACATTTTTCCTTTTGTTTGAATATATCGTTCAGAAGGTTTGAAAATGTTGCTCCAATTTTATTTATTTATTTTCATTTTAGAAGAAAATGACAGAAAATAAAATAACACTTAAAAATATTTGTTCTAATGATAAACAGACAAACAAACAAACAAAAAACAGTGACCTTTGTTTCAGTAATACATTAAGAGAACAAAATTTTGAATATCTGATTGTACCACAACTTTTATGGTCCTTATAACAAAAACAAATGGAAAAAAAATAAATAAAATCAAAGCAATGATTTGTCTTCGTTTTTAAAATGTATTTTTACTACATTTAAAACATACTCCCAATAAAAACACATTATGCATTTTTGGTTCGTTCATTATCCATATTTTGCTTTGAATTTAAAGTACATAAATGATATTTGCATGACAGATGCAAATTTGGGATTAGGTAGCTCACCCCTGCACAGATCTATGATTGGCAGCACAGTGCAATGACTTTTTTGCCTACTGCACCATTTTCTATGGTTTGTAGAGCTTAACTTCTGCACTTTCTCTGAGTGTCCACAGCCAAAAACAAAGCATACAAGCAAACAGAAAAACAGCAAATTGGGAACACACTATAAAGAGGACATTTTGTATGGTATTTTGATCCTCCTTCCATTAGAAAAAAGCTCTGTGCATAAACTCTGATTCATCAATCCTCTACCTTTGGGTAAGAAAGTATTCTACTTTTCATCATTTTAACTATACAAAACAGGACTAAGATGAATTTAAGAGTAGAATGAAGTAGATGTAGACGGTGAACTATTTAAAAGGCTAACACAGGACATCCCTAACACACAAAGTTTTACAAGACTAAACAGCTAGATATGTAATTCCTCTAGTAATGGTATACTAATGGCAACATAGCACTGAAGTTACTAGGCTCAGACCTTCTGCGTGAGTAAAGAAAATGTTGCTTCCCCTTATCCATCAAAACAACAGATATTTTCACACATATTATTGAGTAACCACTATGATGTTCCTACCCTACCTCCACCCAAATCATTGCTGCAACTATGCTAGGATTATTTTGCATGGGGAAATTCTTGAACTTGTTTTAATAATGGATTGTAGGTCAATTAAATTAGTAGCTTTGGAGACTTGCCTTGAAATCTAGCTTAACTTTTCTCAGAAATCAAAGTTTCACAAGAGAATCAGCAGCAAGCCAGTCACTGGTTAACTGCTGGGACTGTAAAATGTTGGGTCAAGGAAGAATAATTCAGGGCATCTTTGATTCCTGAAACTGGGTTGAGTTCACTTTGAAATTGGCCTATATTTCATTCACATGTAAAACTCCGACCAAAATCCCTCTGAAATACTTTCATCCTTATGTAACTCTAATTCTAATTCCTGGCAGCAGACTGCATTTCCCACCATTTGTAGTGCAGAGCTAAGGTGCACTCAGAAGTTTGGGAAGCGGAGATCAAGGTTTCAAGGCTTTTACTTCCTAAATTATTTTCAAAGGATTTATTGTCCTTGTTGACTGACTCATTCCTGTACAAGGTGCACATATACAAAGAAAACTCATGAAACTATCAAAGCCTTCAAACAAAACCTGTCACATACCTCAGTAAAAGACCAAACAGCTGCACCATTTTGATTAAACAGTAAAAAAGTTTTGAGATGGAAAGGAGATGAAGTGAGTCAGGTTGAAAAATTTCTTTTATTTAACACCTCCTTTGGCCTTAGTATATGTGAAAAATGTAATTCCTTTGCTGATACTCATATACATACATATAAGTTTTATGTATACTGTGACTTACTTTTATGGGAAAATTTTTGTTGCCGGTATTTGACATTTAAACATAATATGGAGAGGAGAAGAATGGTGAAAAAACACTTGATCTACAAGTACATCAAAAGATTCTAGTATGTAGAAAAGCAGGGATTGAAAGCACAGATAATACATATTTATTCATTTCATTATTCTGATAGATGTGTCTGCATACAAGAGAAAAAGAAACAAACAGCTTTTTAGCTTTTATTAAATTTGTCTGTCTCTTATGGTCAGCTTTTCAAGTTACACTGTACCATTGAAGCATTTGCTTAATCTCCTTTGTTAATTCCTCAGTGCTATTTTACCACTGATCCCTTTATGTTTGAATAGGGAGGCTTGTTTCTAGCTCTGTGACTCACATATCTGAGGTTAAAATCTTTGGTTTTATCTCTGATAGAATGGTTTACATTGGGAAACTACTTACCTGTCCAGCAGTGTCTAGAATATCCAAATAGGCTGGTTCATCATCAATTCGGACTTGAGTTTTGTAGGCATCCTCTGAAAAACACAGTGCAGTACAACTAAACATAAGAGTGGCTCACCGAAAGGAAAATATAACAGCATTGCTAGCTTGGAGTAGGATTTCCAAAAGCTCTCCAGTCTGACCTAACTTTGCTTCCTTTCGAGTCACAAAGTGCCCTTCTGAAATCCTACCATCACTGAAAAGTATTAGGGAGCAATCTAGTCTTTTCTACTTTTCTACTTCAGTACCTCAAAATACTGTACCAGTAAATATGCCCAGGTTGAAAAGGATAGGCCATAGGTGTTGCTTAAGTCACAAAGTGTTGGAGGATTTGTGCTGCTGTTACGCACCAGACTGCTTTTTACTTACCACAAGCACACTTCCACAGGGCTTTTCCATTAAAAAAAAATCCAAGGTAAACATTGTATAAATTACTGAGAGTCTCCCTGCGGCTGAAGAGGGCTTCTAGATCAGATTTATCAGAGCAAATAATTAGGTCCCTACATGTCTATATCTCTGGACAGGACGCCAATGAATTTTTTTAAAATAAATTCTTTAATCAGTGTCCTCAGGCTCATCATAGCTTGGGGAAGAGGAGGGATAAACAGTTCTTGGTGGACTGTTTCCTTAGCTTTTTCATGCTAAATTTGGAAAGAGAAAAAAAATTAAAAAGGTGAAATTCTATTTTCAGAACCTATTTTCCTCACATTTCAATTACATTCCCCTCTCAATATTTGTATCTCCTTCCTAAAGTTAAAGAGAGCTCAGATATCAGGACATGTTTGTACTTGAAATAGTCCTAGAAACTATCTGTGTTGTTTAATTAAACAATAATGCATAGCAATCTGAGTGGCTTTTGTGACTGATTTTATGCTTTGTCTGTGCACTGAGGCATGAACACAAGACAAGTACATTTAATGTATCTGAGAAGTGCCATTAATCAGAATGAACATATGGCTGAACATATTCAGCTGCCTAGCACGGTAAAACCACCACACCATGTCCCATGGCTCAGTCCTGTGAGCCCTGGCTGCCAGAGACCCTGGAGGACTTAGGCTCTCCATGGGATTATCTTGTAGGTAGCAGGACTTCTCAAGACATTCAGATTTGTTCCCTATATATCTTGCATTATATGACACTATAGAAGCATGTAAAAACCTGGTTTCTACCTTAACTTCACAAAGGAAAAAAAATAAATAAAGCTTTAAAATATGAAGTATTCTGAATGGTACTAACTTGGTTCACCTCATAGTCAGTGGCAGGCTGTCTTTACTGACATAATCACATACAGTAATTTCCATGAATCTCCCACTTCTTTTAGGTCTCAGTTCAGCAAATTACTTAGGAATGTGCCTTGCTTTAAACAAATAACACTGATCAACCCACTGATATTAGGATGACCCAGAGGCTTAATTAAATATATGATACATTGCCTAGCTGAGAAAGCCAAAGCACTCCAACCAGAATTTGCTTCAGTCAACAGATCTCCTTCTGGGTATTGCTAAATAAAAAGCTGCATGCTGAACTTTACAGACTGAACTAGGCTGTTTATATGACCTGTAATCTACTATGGCCCCACAATGATGCACGCAGTATTATTTGTTTCTTTTACCAAAAAAATGAAAATAAAAATATATGAAAATATGTAGTATCAGAAATAACATTTCCTTCATATAAATATTATGAATAATATAAAGTATAATAAATATATTGCTATACAGGTGGGTGTCCATTTGCATTACATTCTTATTTATGGAATTAACATATGACTAGCATAAATTTTGCTTCCACTTTTTGCTCCTCAGCTGGATAGTTTAAAGCCAAAATGCTGTGACCAACTTAGACCAACATGAGTTTGATGCAGTAGCTTCAAAGTAGATGCTGCAGATAGAAATTTGCCTACTTAAATGCACCCTGGAAAAAAAATGAAGCCGGAACCTAGAGAACCCATGTCTTATTTGCTAAGGAAAGGAATAGGGGGTTCAGAGCTAGTTATAACTAAATGACTAACCTCTCAATATATCAGAGCTTTCAGTAAGTAAATGGATGGGTATCTACATGTCTAATACCCTGCTGAGCTACTCCAGGTGTACTCTGAATATCATGCCACTGTAATCCATAACGTTATAACTATGAAAAGCTGGAGCAAGGTTTTGGAACAAAGGTAAGAATCTATTTATAACCCTTTTACTTTGCAAAGAAAACACTGAGCATACAAACCCAGTGTTCTATTTTCATTTACTCTGTTTTCTCAAACTACTGACCTTAAAAAAAACCTTACAAAGATATGCCAGAACCACTGTCCCATTTTCATTTTTAAAATATGCTAACTTTTGCTGATGTTGGTGAAACATATTCTATTGAACATTGACCAAGCACATGAATCTAGTTTTCTAGGCAATTGTGTTTGGAACATGTATTTTACTTGTAGAATTTGCCTTTGCCCCAAGAAATGTTGAGATGAAACAGGAAAGACATATGACTTTCATTCGTAATATTCTTTCTCGGTATAAGAAGTATACAGATAATTTTTAAAAGTTTAAAAATATTCTCATCTGGGGTCTGCTAAGCAGGGGTATTCTCAACCTGTATTTGAATGGAAAAGAGAAGGGAGATTTAGCACCTACTCTTCTTATGGCACTCACTTGAGAGGAAGTCCTAAAGGACTTAATCAAGGCAAACGTAATCTTGAACCCACACCCTCACATCAGATATCAGATCATAGCACCCACTCATGACCTATCAGTTTGTAATGCTCAAACAGAGCCAGCGTTTTGAGAGGCACTGCTTTTCCATTTACCCTTTGTATTTGCTGACCTTCTGGGCTTTAGGACTTTTTTTTTTTTTTTTTTAATTTTTATTTTTCCCAGCAGAGGAAGATGCGTATATCAAAAGTCATGCTTCCCATCTCATTTTGTACAGACCTAGAAGAAGAGCTAGGGGAAGAGCTGTACCACTTAGTTCTGGTGTGCTAAGGTGATTCCTTTTAACTGGGATTTAATCTGAGGTAGTAATGGAAATAGAGCTGAGTAAGGGATTAGGTAGACAAACACCTTTATTTTACTCAGTT
The DNA here is from genome assembly GCA_011076525.1 of Nettapus auritus. Lineage (NCBI taxonomy): Eukaryota > Metazoa > Chordata > Aves > Anseriformes > Anatidae > Nettapus > Nettapus auritus. Next base: position 4,756,315 of record CM021797.1, on the reverse strand, counting down.
GAACTATAGGGCAGAAGCAGATCCAGAGTTAAGCGTGTTAAACAGACTTAACATGGTGTTTAAATGTGGACAGAGAATAACAGCAGGGAAGATGTTTCACAAACATAGGAAACAACGTGTATAGGAAACAAAACAGAAAACTCTTCACCAGGTGCACTAGTAAACTTGCTGTCTAACCTCATCACTTCAGAAATTACTCATATTATTAAAAATGCTGTCTGGTATATTTACATTAATTATAATGTTTGAGCACATTACATTTTCTTTCACCTAATTAATTTATATAATACTCCCTTTAAAGTTAATTGGGAGCTGTTAAGCCACATGTATCTGGATTTTACATCCTACAGCTTTAAGGACTGATCTTTCTATAAATTTATTAAAAGGTCAGACTGTGGCTGGAGTTCCAAATGGCACTAGCATGAAGTACAAAAAAATACAGGAGAATAATAATCAGATATCAGACAATAAATCACACACTCAAACAATAATTGTATTTCTTATATTAAGTTCAATATGTCTCTGTGAATCCAGCTGTAGGGTCTTGTCTTTTGGTTTAGGTAAAATGTAGCAGAAAGAAAGGATATTATAAGAAACAATTGAGGATGCAGCTTATTGCTCTTGCTGTGAGATTTAACCAGGATCCAAATACAGACTGTAAGAATTAGCATTTTATAGGTACCAAAAAAAAAAAAAAAAAAAAAAAAATTCTGCAACAATGGGTAATCTTTGTAATAGGTAACTGATCTATGAACTGGATAATTAAATATCTGGCAAAAAATATTAAAAAAAAAAAAATCATGCTGTGTTTATTTTTTTATCTCATATATGATGCAGGGTTCTTTAAGAATAATATTACCTACAAACTTTGAAACTAAAAATGAAAATAGATTAAAAACAAACAAACAAACAAACAAACAAAAAAACAGCTTAAACATTATACTGTGTGGTTTGATCTGTTATTGACTTCACTATTTTGTGGGGACAAGAGAGGGATCAGGAAACAAACAGAGCTCCACCTGTTATGTGACTGACACCTATTCTTTTATTATTATTTATTAAAGGAGGAAAAAAAAATCTAATTTAAATCAAGAAAAAATGTTTACTCATATGGTACGTTTAACTTGTTTTCATAACTGATTGTCCTTTGCAGTATTATTAAAGAAAAATAAAAGCTTCCTTAAGCCTTTTGTTATTAATATTATTATTTTGTAAAATGAATACATTATCTTTTTTTCAGCTTTCCTTTCTTAAAGGACATCATTTTGGAGACAGAAGAACAATAATTAATGCAGACTCATGTTGCTATCAGTTATCTTAGAACTGGAGAAGCCAGATTCATAAAAAATATATCAAAGCCCTTTTCCAGCAATGGGCAGGTAACTGCTTTGTGACAAATAGATTTGGATGCTATACAATTTAAAGTGGTGTTGGAATGGAATTTTCATCTGCATCACAGACGTGTTCCAGTCCCTGAAATAGGGTCAGTTGCCCCTTTCTTCCATTTGTTAATTCTGCTTATGTTACTTCCAAATAAATATTCTCTCCTATTCTGTCTTCTACACTATCAACTGCAGATTCTCTCATATATAGACAAGCCAAAGTGTATTTGCTTTGGCTAAGGAGGTGCCAAACCAGCAGAAGGGAGTCCAAGCTCAGTCAGTCGCACCTGGAGTTCTGACTCTTGTTATTCTCTGTGTGTGCCAAAGAGACAGCAGGATATGCAGCTCTTGGTGTGCTTAGATTATCTGTTACATATGCATTTTAATTCAGAGATGCTCCTGAATATAGAATGAATATGAGTCTTTGGCTGTTTGAATGTTGTTTTTGTTAAAAATAAGGAATTTTTAAATAAGAGGAGAGTGGATGAACAGGGATCTAAACCACTGTAATCATGTATCTCCCTGTCTGAGATAAACACAGACATCTCATAGGAATTGTCCATCAAAATACATTGGTCTTACGGCTTCTCTTAGCATATAATTATTTTTCTGGAGTACGAGTGTTCTATAACTTGGGTGAGCATTGTTATCAGCATTTTGCAGACAAGGACACCAAGTCACATAGAATGTCTTCTTATGAGCTACGCACACTGATAAGCAATGAATGGCTTAGAAAAGTAGAATTGACAGATTTGATTGCCTTGTATTCTGAAAATACTTGCGTAGACAGTATCCTTTAAAATGAGGCAAGTAGGAAAATTAGGCATGTACCTACAACATCAGACTAGTAGCTATGATACTTAAATATCTTTATCAGTTTCACCTGCTGATACACAATTCTAACAGCAATTAAAAATTCAGATGATCCTTTCCAGTATTGCTGATTTTTATTTCTTAGCATTGACCTGCATGTAACACTATGCTGTTATTTGTTTTAGCTTCGTCAGAACTCTCGGATTTTGCTTAGGTTTGTATTAACCACATGAGTTGCCTGCTTCCTCCTATGCAAGTGATTGCAACAAACATCAAAATTCCAGGCAGGAGAATCTTGCTGAAGTTTTGTAGTACACAAAAAAGATGGCCACTGCCTTTCAAACCCACAGATGGAAACTCTTTCTTCAGTAATTACACGCTTGAAACGCCTCTGTTGTCTACATTTCTATGAAAGAGAAGCAAGTAAGTAATGCAACATTTAATATAGTTAGAACCTTTGTGACAGCCTTATTCTTATAAAAAGACTGTAGTGTAGGCCTTGAGAAAATTAAAATAATCTGAGAAGAAGCAAAACATTAGTCAAGTGCTTATTATAAAAGAAATTCATACATTTATTCATTACATTCAGTTGCATGATGAGAAACAGAGCATTTTCTATCTTTCAGTTTTCATTTTAGCATTCAAATTACCATAAACATATTTTCAAATAAGATATTAAACCAAGGTTTTGGCTACATACATCTTTAGAAAACATTCTGTAACATTGTTTCCAAATGGCCTTTCTAAATTCAAATGCATATTCCTGTTGTACACTGCAACTCTCCTTATTAATTTAATTTAAAGATGCAATTCTCTGTTTCCTTTATTTAGCTTTTGTTCAGCTTAACTACAATGTTGTTTTAGAGGTTCCTGTATTTCCAGCAGCATGTAAAAATAAATTTGTGAATTCTCATAAGATATTTCATGATTTCAAGGAGTAAGAATTCAAATAGAACAACAGGGAATAGATTCCATATGTTGGAAAACAAATAATAGAACTCCTCTTAAATCTGAGTTCATTTTGTCCTCCTGAAATAAGTTGTGCTAATATCTTCAATGGAAAGCGGAAGCATATTAGACTATGCCTACTTCCTCAAATAAACCTCTGAACTTAATCCTGGTACCATCAGTGAAAAGTGGTGCTTAAATAGCTGCACGGACAGGCCTAACTTACCTGTTAAGCATTCAGAATCACTGCATCACACTAAAGACCTCAGTTTAGCTCCAGTCAGTCCCATGCAGTTTGACTATTTGTTATTAGTAGTTTTTAATGGACCTCTCTTCATGCTCATACATGGTGTCACTTCTTTCCTAACCTAGGCTCTGGCTGCCATTGATGGTACTCTCTGGTTACAATACCGAAACTAAAAACATCCTCAGTCTAATTGGCATTCTGTTTAGTTGTCACCTCACTGCAGTGCTCCTATTTTAATGCCATTATTTATCTGTCTTAAAACAGCTGCAATCAAATTAAGTTTTTCCCTCTTGTTGGGCTGCCTAATGTTTCAGATCTGTGTTCTGCAGGGCAAGACTGATAACACACTGCTGCTGAAGGAGCTTGATTGATTTCCTGCATTGGGTACTTACACCACAGCTTTCTCAGTGACCTGAAATGCACTCAGTGCCTTCCAAATTGTGAAATGGCTTATCCAATTGCATTTTCTGTCTTTTTCTCTTTTCCACTTTTTTTTTTTTTTTTTTTTTTTCCAGTTGTGCCTATAGATACGTACAAGTACCTCTTCTTCAATGTCAGCTCGTAGTTTCATTACTGTAATACCCCTTCCTTCTCTGCTGAAAAGCAAGGGAAACAAAAGCAGCTTAATCTCACTTAGTCTGTGGTAGGCACAAAAAGATGCATTATCTGTACTCTGGAAGATTTTGTGTGAACAGAAATCTGAGTGAATTGAACTCTGAGTCAGTTACAGGTTTTTTTTTGTCTTCTCCTATTGGGTCCTCATT
>CM021797.1:4740111-4752061 GCA_011076525.1 Nettapus auritus | reverse complement strand
TTTTGTTTTGTTTTGTTTTGTTTTGTTTTGTTTTGTTTTGTTTTGTTGTTTTTTTTTTGTTTTTTTTTCCTAACAAACCAGTTAGTACAAGAAAACAATGACCTGGGTCACTTTCAAGAAGCATGAAAATCAAGAATGATTTTATTGCACAAAATGGGGCATGAGAGAGGCTTTCATCTGCATATACTCGGCAAGAAGGAGACAAAACACAGCAAGTTCAAAGTAAGATACTAACTTTCCAGCAAAGAAAGTCAAAATGTGAGGCCTAAACAGCCAGCAAGGCAAACTGATTGCTATAGTCTTGGCTCATACAATACCTTAAACAACATCAGATCTCTCTTCAATGAGGGCTAAAGATTTTATGTAGTGCACATACATTATATAACAACAAAATAAATGTTGTTAACAGTTTAAGTGTTCAACAACTTCAGTCTGCTTTTGTGGTAGTAAATGCACCACAGAAATCAGCTAGAGTCACCTAACATTTACAATAATGCTGACAAGAACCACCTTGGCCTCCACTACTATTTCATGATTTCAAGGAGTAAAGATACAAATAGAACAAGGAATAGTCTGTAAGTTCTCCACTACAACTTGGCCTCCATACAGTGAACACTTTCATGTTGCTGAGTTGGATATATTACGCATCTTTTACTTCAATTCTGACTCGATATTCTGATACAACAGATTCTGAAGTCAACAGATCCTTCACTAATTACTGAGATTTATCTTTTCCCATGTTGTGCCATTATAGGAAGTTTAGGCATACACACATACACAAAATATCCATGTCTTTTCACAGGTGTGTGCATAGGTACAAATGTACCTACATATACAAACATGGAGAGACACGTAAAACAGAGTACCCAGCTGTGCAAGAAGACGGTATCATCAATTAATCCCTGTACTGACTATCTGTAATGGGTAAAGTTAATTAACTAATCCTGAAAAATTCAGGACCAGGAGCAAACTGATTTTCTTTTTAAAAGTCCTATGCAAGTGTGTCCTGGTTTCAGTTAGATAAGAGTGAATTTTCCTCCTAGTAACTGGTAGGGTACTATGTTTTGGATTAGAATGAGAAGAGTGCTGATAACATGCTGATGTTTTGGTTGTTGCAGAGCAGTGCTTACACCAAGCCAAGGACTTTTCAGCTCTTTGCTGTGTCCTGCCAGCAGGCAGACTAGGCCTGCAGCAACAGCTGGGACGGGCAGGACAGCTGACCCAAACTGGCCAAAGGAGTATTCCATACCATCTGATGTCATGCTAAACAATATATAGGGGTGGCTAGCCGGGGTGGGGGGGCTGGCTGCCTGGGGATAGGCTGGGCATCAGTCAGCAGGTGGTGACCAATTGCATTGTGCATCACTTGTTTCATACACATTATTATTAGTAGTACTATTATTATAATTATTGTTATTATTAGTTTCCTGTCTTAATAAACGGTCTTTATCTCAACTCACAGGCTTCACTTTCCCATTTCTCTCCCCCATCCCAGAGAGGGAGGGGGGATGGGGAGCAAATGGCTGTGTGATGTTTAGCTGCTGGCCGGGTTAAACCACAACAGTCCTTTTTGGCACCCAATGTGCTATAAAACTCAGTTTGGAAAACAGGCACAGCAGACTTGAGATTAAAGCAATCAGCATTGTGAATAGCAACTATTAAGCAGGTCTAATACTTATACCAATTTTATTTTAACACACTCTGGTCACATCTGTCATTATCTCAAGCCTTCGGGCCCCATGTTGAGCGCCAGAAAGGACTGTTGTCAGGACAGAGGATGGAGCTGAAAAGTCCTTGGCTTGCTGTAAGCACTGCTCTGCAACAATTTAAATATCAGCATGTTATCAGCACTCTTCTCCTAATCCAAAACATAGCACCCTCACAGCTACCAGGAGGAAAATTAACTCTGTCCTAACTGGAACCAGGACAAAGTGTCTTCTGCTACAGAAGCATAGGTTTCTTGTAAATATATTTATTTTTTTTTCTTGTAAATACAATTCTTGTAAATATTTATTTTTTTATTTTATTTTCCAGTTGCAGGTATGCATTTCTTCCCTTAAAGTGAAATTATTAATAAAAGCAAAATACATGTTCACAAGAGCCCATGAAAAATAGAATCATAAGAGTATAGAATCATAGAATCATAGAATATCCCTAGTTGGAAGGGACCCATAAGGACCATCAAGTCCAACTCCTTGCACCACACAGGTCTACCCAAAAGTTTAGACCATGTGACTAAGTGCATAGTCCAATGGCTTCTTAAATTCAGACAGGCTTGGTGCAGTGACTACTTCACTGGGGAGCCTGTTCCAGTGTGCAACCACCCTCGGTGAAGGACCTCCTCCTGATGTCCAGCCTAAACTTTCCCTGCCTCAGCTTAACACCATTCCCGCAAGTCCTATCACAGGTGATTACAGAGAATAGGTCACCTGCCTCTCCACTCCCTCTCACGAGGAAGTTGTAGACTGAGATGAGGTCCCCCCTCAGGCTTCTCTTCTCTAGGCTGAACAGGGCCAGTGACCTCAGCTGCTCCTCATGTATTTCCCCTCTAGGCCCTTCACTATCTTCGTCGCCCTCCTCTGGACACTCTCCAACAGTTTAATGTCCTTTTTGTACTGATTTGCCCAGAACTGCACACAGTACTCGAGGTGAGGCTGCACCAGCGCAGAGTAGAGTGGGATGATCACTTCCCTCGACCTAATAGCACAGTGCTTGATGCATTCCAGGATATGGTTGGCCCTCCTGGCTGCTAGGGCACACTGCTGGCTCATATTCAACTTGCTGTCAACCACGACTCCCAGATCCCTCTCTGCGGGGCTGCTCTCCAGCGTCATGTTGCCCAGTCTGTACGTATAGCCAAGGTTGCCTCGTCTCAGGTGCAGGATCTGGCACTTTCTTTTGTTAAACTTCATGTGGTTGGTGATCACCCAGTTCTTCAATCTGTCCAGATCTCTCTGCACGGCCTTTCCAACCTCAGCCGAGTACACAACTCTTCCAAGTTTGGTGTCATTGGCAAATGTGCTCAAAACACATTTTAGTCCTACATCCAAATGATTTATAAAAACATTGAAGAGGACTGGCCCTAAAATGGAGCCTTGAGGGACCCCACTAGTGACCTTCCGCCAGCCTGATGTGGCCCCATTTACCACAACCCTTTGAGCTCTGCCCGTCAGCCAATTGCTCACCCATCGTATGATATTTTTGTTAAGCTGTATGTTGGACATTTTGTCCAGTAAGATCCTATGGGAAGCCATGTCAAAAGCCTTGCTGAAGTCCAGAAAGATCACAACAGCTGGTTTCCCTTGATCAACTAGATGTGTGATCTTACCATAAAAGGAAATCAAATTTGTTAGGCAGAACCTACCCCTCACGAACCCTTGTTGGCTGGGACCAATGACTGCATTGTTCCCCAGGTGTGCTTCAATAACTTAAAGGATCATCTTCTCCATAATTTTACCAGGCATTGACATGAGACTGACAGGCCTGTAATTGCTAGGGTCTTCTTTCTTACCCTTCTTGAAAATTGGCACATTTGCCAGCTTCCAGGCTATTGGGACCTCTCCAGATTCCCAAGATCGTTGAAAAATAATTGAGAGAGGTCCCGCGATGACGTCAGCCAGCTCTTTAAGCACTCTGGGATGAATCTCATCTTGACCCATGGATTTGTATGGATCCAGGTGGAGCAGCAAATCCCACATGCTTTCAGGGTCGGTTGGGAGTTTGTCATTCCCACTGCCATGGTCCTCCAGCTCAGGACACCCTGAGTCCTTGGGTCCCAAAGCCCATCATCAGTGTTGAAGACAGAGGCAAAGAAGGCATTAAACATCTCTGTTTTACCTGTGTCATAGTCACTGCACCAAGCCTGTCTGAATTTAAGAAGCCATTGGACTATGCACTTAGTCACATGGTCTAAACTTTTGGGTAGACCTGTGCAGTGCAAGGATTTGGACTTGATGATCCTTGTGGGTCCCTTCCAACTAGGGATATTCTATGATTCTATGATTCTATGATTGTCTGTGAGACCTTCCCCATCAAGTAGCAGACTTATGATTTCTTTGGTTCTTCTTTTTCTGTTCACATATCTAAAAAAAAAACCACTTTTTTTATTGTCTCCCACAGACATGGCCAGATCCAACTCTAGCTGGGCTTTGGCCACACAAATTTTCTCCCTACAAACACAAACAGCATCTCTGTATTCCTTCCTCGTCGCCTGACAGGGCTTTCCAGCACCCGTACACTTTCTTTTTTTCACCTAAGCTCAAGTAGAAGATCCCTGGTCAGCCAGGCTGGCATTCTGCCTTACCTGCCTGACTTGCAATATTTTGGAATTGCCTGATCTTGTGCTTTTAGGAGGCAGTGCTTAAAGATTGACCAGCACTGATGGACATCAATGCCTTCAAAAGCAGTTTCCCAGGGGACCTTACTGACTAGTTCCCTGAGCAGCCTGAAGTTTGCTTTTCCCATATGATCAACTTCTAATTACACTACATATAACCAAGATGAAGACTAGAAAACAATGTATCCCTTCTCATAGGCATATTGATAGAGAAGCTGATTGCATTCTTGCATAAAAACATCCTGTTAAATATAGGATTCTCCTGGATATGGAATATGTCACCCCCTATAAATGAAAATGTTTTTCTGCAGAGAGGCTAGGGTAAAACAGAGAATTGGATAAAAGACTGACTTCTAACTGAACAATTTGTCTCAGTGCAGTAACTATCAGTCAAGGTGCAAATGCTGTTATCAATAAGGCCACCATTTATGATTTTAATATGCAAACAAACATGCACAGAAGTGACTAATTTGTATAAATAATTATAAAGGATATTTTGCTTATGTGTTGTCTCATCTGTGTAAATAAGTTTATTCACCTGAGTGACAAATATTTCTCTCAGAACTAGCTCTAGAAGAGAAAATATGATTTCTTGGAAATGTTGGTATTTTTGCAAATCAGGGTTAAAGATACCTCAGGCAAACCTTTCCTGTAGTACTTGCTTTACTGTTAGAAACCACTTGCAATATATATAATGCTACTAATATTTAATAAAAGAATATCATTACTTTCTCTGCTTCCAGAAAAATGTCATTTACTTCAAAGATGTACATGAACAAAGTGAACAAAGTACTCCCGTTTAATCAAAACATGATAATTAACAGGAGTCCAAGTACCCTTATCTTGGGGAAAAAGAATAGCAGGTAGCAATTTCACTACTCTTTCAAGTCTGTGATTGTGCTACTGAGTGGGAGGATCTGACAGCTACGAATTCAGTTCTTGTCATTTCAGGGGGAGTAATTAACAAGTTGACTACATCTGCATGGTTATTAGCATGGATGGTGCCTTGGATTTAGTAAGGTGTAGATGGCTGCCGGCTTCCATGAAAGAAAGGTTAATGGAGACGTTTGTCCCACGTTGAAGAATTTTGAATTGAGTGAGATGAATCATCCACCTTTACAAACCATAGCATGTGTTTTCCAATTTCAAAAAGTAATTTAAGAGTTATTTTTTTTACAAATCATGATATACAGGAAACAGGAAAGCAAGTTTTGTACATGATGATCCTATCTGAGGCAATGCAAGTTTCAGTTCAGCTTCTTCGTGGTCCTAATCATAGTTATCATATGAGGAGTGATACCTATCACAGAACCACTGGGATAAAGTCTCAAAATGACTCAGGCGTTCACAGCTTTAGTCATGTCACTTCCAGGACTGTTGAATCTTTTCCTCAATTGCCACCTAATGTTGACTAGGATGGGAGGCATTCTGCCCTGCTTTAGCCTTAAGAACCTAGTCTTTCATTATAGTATTTGACATTTGAGAATACTATTCATCTGACTAACCTGAAATGTAGATGTTAGGGTGAGATGAATCATGTTCTCACATACTCCTGTACATGTATGTTGTAAATTAGAGACCAGTCACTGCCTGTGACTTCACTGTGGATTATAGCTCTGGTTATAAACTCTCCCACTTTCATGACACCAACCAGATGGACACTTTACTCACACTTATGGCCAGGCTGGATCTACAGGCTAAGAGCTAAATTCTCCTGATTACATGAGTGGCTTAATCCAATGAAAGTGTGGATATGAAACTCTACTAATAGCCCTACAGTTGCTTAGAACCCAAAGAGGAACTGTTGTCCCAGTTTTCTATGATAGGCCTGTGTTTGGAGTATCATTGTAAGCCTTAAGGCCCAAAGACCTCAGCTCTGAAAAAATGCTCTTCTATGATAAGAAAAAAGGACTCTTCAACTCCTTCTGCTACCTCAGTTTCTTAAGTGAATCAATTAGAAACTCAATGAAAGGGTAAGGTAAGGTTTGTTCGACTGAGTAAAATCAAACACATCAGCTGCTGAGATACAGGTCTTTAGCCTATATGAAGCTATGCAAAACAAACAAACAAAAAAGCCAATTTTGTGTAGAACAGACAAAAATATTTTATAATAATTTATATCCTTGGCTGACCCTTTCTAGACTCTAGATATGATAGACATAATCAAAGAATTATAATCAAATCATGTCGTTATTATTACTACTTATTATTATAGCATATACCTCAGAAATGTTTTGATATTGTTAGAGTTATAAGAAAAGACTTCCCCCCTCCCCCTTTCTAAATTTTAATCTAGATAACCAGTGCTCACAAATAGCAATTACAAGGGCCCATCTATATACAGTTTTTGATTACTTTTCTTCTGTGTTTAGCAGGTACACAATTACACTAGCAGATGTCTAGGAGGAATGGAAGGGTTATAAACTGTGCTTTGATCCTCCATTGACACTTTTCTCAGTGGAGAAGAACAGATGGTCAAGGCAGGAATATATCTTAATTCTAACACAAAGAGAGTTAATGGAGGATAGATGATGAGTATGAACAATTAACAGTTAAGGGGTAGTGGTGTTTTTTTTTTTTTTTTTGCATGTGACCAAGCAGCATGGCACCACACAGGAGAAACACTTCTCTCTCCTGTTCCAGCCATGGTAGGCAGATGTCGGGCAGAGATGTCTGGGTAATAAACAGAGTTGTTCATCCATTTGCTTGCTTTATGAGACAGGAGAAAGGGAAGCCAGATCACGGGCCAGACCATCAATTAAGGCCATTCACATCACGTAAAAGCTCTGAATGAGAATATAAAGAGTAGAGCCATAGAAGATCAACAGTCCATGTGCATCTTTTGGAGACTGACAGACAGCCCAAGGAATCTCACACAGTGATTTTTTTAAATTTTTGTTTGGTATCCTCTCTTAGCTTACACATATTTGCACATCACGAGTCTTTTTAAACTGGAAGCAAAATCTTTGTTTTTAATAGCCTTTGACATTTTTTTTTTCCCTCCAATAGTTTTACTTATAAATGGTTTTTGAATCCACCCACTCTTTTGGCACAAGTAATTACCCTTTGTGTCTTTGCGAACAGAGATCAATTTGAGAAGGAATATTGGCTCACGGCTTGCTGCCCGAGAGTAATGCTGCATGAGAGGGCTGACTCAATTGTTACAGCTTCCCTGTCCCAGAAGGAAAAGATTTATTTTCTCCTCTTTCATCCCCACTTAGCTTGCAATTTCCCCACACATGGTTCTACACCATCTTTTGTGCTACTTCTGGAGCTTGCTGAATTGTTTAGTAAAATGATTCAACTCACTAACCTCGCAAACAACTATCCAGTACTGGTGTAGCTTGGATTTCTCCCGGACTACTCTTGTATCAGCTTGCAAAGCTGTCTGATGAATGCCAAAGAGCCAATAAGACTGGGATCAGGGCAGAGAATGAGTGATGGACACAGACAGATAACTGGACTTCCAAGACTACACTGCAAACCTAAATGCTATTGAAGGAATTCTGATTAACCTTCAACCTCCAAGCAGGATTTTGGTGAAATGATAGAGGGGAAATGACACATGCAGGAACAGCTCTCTGGGCCACTGACTCCCTAGAAAGACAGACTACATTTGCATGTCTGCTATTGTTTATACCAGAGACATTAGCAAAAGAAAATTACAAGATTAAGTACTATTTTCCAAGTTTCTGAAAATGCTAAGTGACGGTGAGCTGTCACCTGGTGTCCACACCTCAAATAATTGCATGATGAGTTGCATTTCTAAGAAAATAGAGGTGACAGGCTTAGACATTGTGTGTCCAAGATTTTTAGATGCAATTGACCTCAAATACATACAGAGAATTTAACTGGTTGTTTTGGTTCTTTCTTACGTGCAAACTGTTTAGTACTGAATAATTGGCTTATCAAATCAATGTCCAAAGAAAGAAAATGTATCAGCAGAACTAGAGATCCTGTATTTGAGCAAGAGAGCATATTTGGATTGGGTCAATCTGTTTCATCAATGAAGAAAGTACTGCAGTTCCCAACAGAGGAAGGTTCAAAGAAAAGAATCAAAGCTTGTGCTTAAAATGGACCCCAGGTAGAGGATAGAGCTAAGATTGAAATATTGTGAGGTGATCAAACTGTTATTAATCTGTTCTTTAGGGGGATAACAAGTATCTTTTCAAATATTACTTTCCAAGAGAAATGGAGTATTAGGTGGGCTTTGGGGGAATTTATTTATTTATTTGTTTATTTATTTATTTAAAATCAAATTATTTCCATCACAGAGAGAAAGATCTGCTATGATTTTCCAGTCTCTCTCCTCTGTGGCTTCAAAGAATTTCTATTTCCCTTCATGGCAGAATATAATAATAGCAGTAAGCAGAAGATATTTCATTGCCTTAGTGAAATCTAAACTAAATGAGCATTTCTTTCGTTCTTCATTTCTTTATAACTATTCTCTTATTTTTTATTCATGACTCTTTTTCAATATTCCAGTGGGAACAACTGTGCTGCCAGGCATGTACCTTCTCCTTTCTTTCCCATCATAACAAGGATTCTGCTTAACAAATCCTACTGTGAAGTTCCCTCCATTCACTGCAGGACAGCTATCCATACACCCAGAGATATCATCAGGATCGCTGAAAACCGTTGTTCTTACAGACTGTCATGGAAGGTACTGTGATGCAGACTCAGGCACCTATATTTAGCTACAAAATATGCATCAACATTCAAGGTACCTAAAATCCCCTTACACTTAATAGTACTCTAGAAGCTATACAGTTGTCCACATGTAGATGACCTTTGTTATTTGATGTGCTCTGAGGTATCTTGCCTGGCACTCAACTCCTGGACTAGAAGGTTTCTGGTCCCCCACAGGTCCCATGTTACATCCAGGGGGGCAGATGACAATGACACAAAATCTGTAGGAAACCCACAGCCTTCTGGATCAGGAACTTGAAACAAGGCAGGATATTGCAAGACATGTCAAATGGTTCCAGAATCCCGTAATAAGGGAATTAAGCAAAGACCTAAATCATCCTTAATCCCACATATCCAGAACCAAGATACAAAGATTACATGTAGACACTTTAGGTTCCTGAATCTGGATCTCAGTCCCAGCACAGTAGGTATAATTTCTGTTTGCCCATCTTCAAGCATATAATTAAAAATGCTTTATACAGAGTGTTAAAACCTTACTTTGACATATTATGCAGATAATACCAACAGAAAGAAAAATAAAAAGTAGTAATAAAGCACAAGTTTAGGAATATGGTTCAAATGAACGCAGCAGTATTCTTATATATTCTCCATTTGTCATTTTATATGATGAAGAATATGGAACACAAACGTAGGTAATTTAGATACATCTACAGAATCAGTCCAAATACTCTTGGAGACATCTTTGGAGACAAATTGTACTAATTCCAGATCATTTTAAATGAATTGTTTACCCAGTCTCCGATATGGCTAATAAATCTATAGAAAGTGATGAAAGACTATGATGACTATTTAGCTATCAATCATATGAATTTTCCAAAAGAAATAATAATTTCAGAGCTCAAATCCAATTGCAGCGTGCTCTGTCCAATTTAGACATTTTACCTTCCATTCAAAAATGAAAATGAGAAAGAAATTAGGGATGGAGTATAAACATATACTTGTTTTAGAAATGTGTTTTTAGCACTGTGTTTGTACCCTAAAAATGAATTTTAATAGTATTTTGTAGAAAGATGCCCCTCTCCTGGTACAATGCTAGTGCTCCCATCTTTGTCTTCTTTTACTCTGCCATTACTAATGAGGTCGTATTTACCTCGCTTTATACTTTTCTATTAATATACCTTGAAAACAGATATATTCTTTGTTACACATTTTTTTGCTAAGTATTATATATAATGCTTTTCAATCAAAGTATATCCATTTTTTTTTGCATTAAGCACATGAATTTCCATGAGGTTTCCTGAATATGCCGCAAATTCACCCGCACATTTACCACACATTTCCATCATCTTATTAAAGATAAGTTTAAATGTGTTTTATTTAATGCTTTGGTGAATGCATTACTTTGTCAGGAAACCTCATGGAAATTCATGTGCTTAATGCTAAAGTGCCTCCCATCCCACACCCATTTCAATTAAAGTGTGACATTGACACAGCCTTAATGCCCTCAACTGCTCATTTGACACAATCTCATGCGGTGATATCTCACCAAAACAGGAAGCTGCTTTCGCATCTCTTTTGCATTATGTATTCATTTTAAGATTAGTCACATGGCTAATGAGCATCTTGGAGGCTGTCCAGTTTGCCACACTATGTCATCCTTCCTTTCCTGCCACTCTACTTGCATTTACTCTCTGTGATATTGCCAAAGACCGTACAGAGTGTAAATTGCTCTTATCCATTTGTTCCAGAAAAATGATCACATCCACTGCCACTTGGAAATTATTCTCATTGTTGACCACAATTAAATATTAAATGTGCACTGAAATCACTTCATTTCCATGAAGTGATAACATCTAAAATTTTGCCCACATACAGTCTGCCTAATACCAACAGAATTTCCTCCTTTTTGTCTCCTTTTACTTACAAAAACAATGTTTCTTTCTCAAAATTCAGAACAGGAATGTTTGTGCCAAGCCTAAAATATAATTATTATTCCTCCTTTATCTTGTAGTGGAAATAAACTCAAAGTGATAGCATTAAAATTAGCACTTCAGATATCATTTAACTTTTCAATCAATGTTCATTCTGCATTTTAAACAAATATCATCACACCATTTTGGATATTTATGTGTGTGCAAAATTAGTTATGCCTGTATATGTCTACATTTATAGTTTCTTACCATCTTATCAGCTTTTCCAAACTAAGAAAACCAGCTTATAAAACAAAAGACAGTTTTATATATTAGAAGGGACTATTTATTGTGATAATTTATTTTGACACCACATCTTTGATGGACATTGACCAGGGGACTTCTCTGAATAAATTCATATTGGAAAAAAAATGTACCACTCATATAAATAAACAGAACAAAATGTAGCTTTGTCTCTCAACCGAAACCATACTAGTCTTTAAAAAAAATTGGACTGTCCATCACACCATCCAGTAAATTCTTCAAAAGTACAACTACATCTATAAATGATAAACATGGGTGAAAGAAAAACATGGAAATGATTCTACTTCTATTTGCATAGCTCTTTCAGGATCAAAATTAACATATTTGAAATATATGTATATATTTGACATATGAACACATGCATAAAATATTGTATAATGCAGCAAATAAAATATCATTTTATCAAAAATTCTGCATCACCTTACAGTAGCAGCCACATTCTGTGATCAGTTCCTGTTGATCCCCAAGAGTATTTCAAAAATGTCAGTGGATAACAGAAGAAAAGTTGTAAGCAAAAAGCACCATGATATTCCAATTATGTATTTCTACAAAGGGTATGAATCAGTGTAGAAAAAGAGATCTCTAATGCATTACTAACATAATCTTGAACCACAATGGAAATAAATTAAATGATATGGAAAACACATGTTTCCAGGGACTGTCACAACAAAAGGAAAAAATTATGACTCAGTTTTTTTTTTTTTTTTTTTTTTTTTTTTTTTTTTTTTTT
>CM021797.1:4602847-4740011 GCA_011076525.1 Nettapus auritus | reverse complement strand
AGGAGTCCATATTCTCCCTCTAGTTAGTAACAGTAAGCAATTCTCAAAATAGCCTCATGTAGAACTAAACAAAGCAGAAATACATTATCATCTTTAGAGTCTCCTTAAAGCTCACCATCTTATCAATTTAGAGATGGGATATAAAACAATAAGGACAAAAACAAAATCTTCCAAAAACCTTCCAATGCAAGTCGATTGCCCACAGGTATGCTTGAGTGGAGCCAAGCAGCAGGTCAAGACATAAAATTTATTCTCTATATCAAAAGAATTTAACTTCAACATATTTCTTATGATGGAAAAATAAGAACTTTTATGGCATAAAACACAAAAATCAGTTGGAAGACATTTCTTTTTAATTCAAAGCAAAAACTATTGTAATTTCTCCATTTCAGGTTTTTAATGTGTTCCTAATAATTGCGAGTTGATCATACTAGATGTTTTTGTGGCTCTAAGAATGGACTGAACCTGGTGTAGTTTTGTTTTTCACCTAGATTACCAGATTATATCAGTCCTGTGCTCATGTGCTTTAGGAAAATTTATCATCTCCTGTCTTTTTTACCTATACACTAATGTACTTCCTAAGAATCTCCAGAAGTAAGAAGCAGCTGAAATTATTCCACTCCCATGTCAATGTTGAAGGTGGACAGAGGAAAGTTAAAGTGGACAAAGTTGTTATAATGACTTAGCAGCCCCAGGGACCTTTGAAATCTTTCTTGTAAAACTAAAAGTGATAGACTTCTGGGATGTCAAAGACAACAATGTTATTTACAAAGGTTCCTCCAATTCATAACCCCACACCCACAGTTTCTATTAGGACAACTCTTATAAAAGGCCACATCAGATGTAAGGTGTACAGTATCATTTCTGTCTGCACTACCTACTTAAATCATGGCTAGATTTGCACAGGTCAGAATAACAATTACTGCTACCACAATCACATTCCATAGGAAACAAAAAGAATGGTGAAACTAACTGAAGAACATTATGAAAAAATATGTAGGTATTTGTTAAATCTATGTGCCCATGAAAGTAAAAGAATCTTTGGACCTGATTATAACGTTTAACTGCAGCATAGGAGATTCAGTATGTTGGTAAATACTGGAAATCTGTGCCTTACCATTTAAACACATTATAGATCCTTTTTATTTTATTTTGTTGTTGTTTTTGTTGTTGTTATTTCCATAGATTATCACCCTCTCAGTGGAACTCACAGAAACTGTTATTCCTTTAAATGCCCAAAGACAAATAAAACCACAAGTAGGCAAAATATGTTATTTCAAAGAAGCACACTAAAATCTAAGGTCAGTACATCTAGAAGTTGTTCAGGATAGTTCAGGAGTTCCCTAAATAGGAAACAAAAGTCTGAGGAATAAAAGTGGCCTAAAATGTATGACACAAAAGAAAGGCAATATTTTCATTTCCAGAGACATCCTCAATTGCAGACAGAGCTGAAAGCTATGTTCAGTTTTCTGCTTTGCTATTCTGCTGGACTGAAGGTACATTTCATATCTGGCCTGTTTTAACTTTCTTGGACTTCTGGTCGCTATGAGAAGCAGAACTCTGACTGGAGAGACCACTGTTCTGGCTCAACATGTTACCTTCCCTAGAGGTACATGAAATTTTGGTTTGTGGCAAGCATCTCCTTGAAACCTTCAGGGAATCACTTCCCCTCCTGCAGCTCCAGTTATCAGCACAACCTTGGCCCTGGATGTTCATTTTGGATCACCTTTCTTTCTGACATCTCAGAAAATTCTCTGGAATTAAAAAATCTTAGTAGGCTGATGGAAAACAGTTAAACTATGCCTACCAGCACATGTGAAAAAACAGTGGAGATGAATTGTGTGACTTGAGGCCTGGACCTCAAAAGTTGTAATGAAATTCTCAATGATACAAACATTTTTGGTGTACAGAGATTTATAAAAGTATTTATTTGCTATTACAGGTATGTTAACAAATGATTCTGTCTATCTGTGTTTTTATTTGTTTGTTTATTTGTTAGTATCAAATTTTGAGGGATCATGCCATAAATGTATCCAGCAGAAACATATACTTAGCCCAAGATTATACTCCACTGCTTAGCACATTTTAGAGCATGAATAGAAAATCAGCCTTTCTCAGGATGTCCTTAGTATGTTCTGAGACAGAAATTCTGAACAGATAAAACTTCAGTCATACTTCTCACAACTTTCTCTGCTTTCTCTCTCCTTCTCTCTTCTTCTGTTTAAAATGTTGGTTTTATTCAGTGTGAGCTGTCTTTTATTCAAGGAGACCTTCATCCTGATTAGGTCCTCTAGGCATTCCTGAAGAATGTACTTACAATGCATCGTAAGATTTCCTTCTTTTTATGATTATTTATTATTCATACTGTGGTAGTGTCTAGAGACCAATAAGTTAAGATTATGACAAGATAAAATATATAAATAAATACAGATGGCAGGTAGATAGTGATAAAGATGGGTGTATGTGCATAACTTAATGGTGTCCGTAACTGCTAATTTTCTTCTTTACAATTAAATGCATTTTTTTTCCTGATTGCAACAAATAATTTTGTAGCAACTCCCTATTAGTTGTGCCTTCTTTAGAGTTACCAGGAGTTAATATTCAGGGAATGTGGAATACTATGGTAATGAGAAATTAAGATAAATCCTATCATTAGCTGCTCTACTTAGCCACACAGTATCATTATAGAGGTCAGACCTGTGGTTAAAACATCTGAAAATTTCAAAGATCTAAGGTCTAAGCTGGTCTAAGCTGTTTTGTTTGTTTATTTTCTCAAAACAACCTTTATAAGTATTAATGTTTTTAATGCCTCCCACTTATATAAGGGATTTTTTTGAAGGGATTTTTTTGAAGGGATAGCCCTTCAAATTCAAAGGCTTTTTTAATATCAATAAAGCTAACTAATAAAGTTACCCTAAAAAACATCCTGTTCTGCTGATTCTGTCTTGATTGTATACACACTTTTTGCTACATTTATTTATACTAATAATTATAGTAGTGACCAAAAGATGATTAACAACATGAAAGAAAATTAGCCTTGACAACCACTCTTGACATCACAGAGTCAGAGAATGGTTGAGCTTCATCCCAGATCTTGTTTCCAGCTCTGATTATCTCCTTGCACTTCAACCATTAAGTACTGGTTAACATCTACAAATGATGATTTTGGAGTATTGCGAATAAATGTTTTTTATTATTTCAGGTTGTTATGCGAGTAAAACAAATGGAGTTAGCAGAGCAGGGATCCCAAACAACAACTCAAGTATAATAAATTCAACAGGTGTTCTATTTTTATAGAGAATGTCAACTAAGAGTTTAAAAGTGGGGAACAGTACTAAAATAAATAACAATAATAAAAAGATAAAAGAAGAAAAGGAACCACACTTCAGACTGGAGTTTATACCTTATTTAGTTATAGTATGTTGAAATATTGTTTACTTTTATATATATATATATATTTTGGTTGGTATTCTGCAATTATAGTTATACAGACAGCATTCTGCAATTATTTATTCTGCAATTATAATTATACAGAATTATAGAGCATAAAGCCACAAAAGATATTGTTGAAGAGATGTTGTATAAAATATTTCAGGAAGAAATGATTATAGTATGACCACAACACAATTTCAATGTAATCACAAAAATAAATCTAATCTGAAATTTTTAAACCTTGATTCTATATAGGTGTTATTTAGGAACAGCTTCTCTTGGTATGCAAATCTCAACTAGGCAGAGAGATTGAAAGGAGTGAAGAAGATAATAATCTTTACTTACCTATAGTTGGATCATGATAGTCAGGGAACCGATGGCTTATAAACTGCATTGTCATTGCTGGGGAGCAGAAAGACAAAGGGAAGGAAAAGGAGTGATATTACTATCTTCAAATGACAACAGGGAAAACAACAGAGAATTCATTCATTCAAGTATCAGAAAGTGAATCAAAAATCTGCCTCATGTCTACAGAGACAAGAATGCATTTTTATGATAGTGATAACTAAGTACTAATAAATAGTAAATACATATATAATGTCTTAACTTCTTCCTTTTTAAATTTCATTTATCAGTTGGTCTATGTAGATGTATGTGGTTCTTTCACCCTGATGGACAGCTAAACACCACCAAAATCATTCTCTCACATCCCCTTCTCAAAGGAAGATGAGGGGAAGAAAGTATGATGAGAAAGAAAAAGGCTCACAGGTTGATAAGGTAACTTAATTACAGGGAAAGAAATAGGAAAAAAAGCCATGCAGAAACACAGAAAGAGAGAAAACAATTATTCTCTACTTTCCATCAATGAGCATCAAAGCCACTGTGGTGGTTTTACTCAGGTGGGCAGCTGAACCCCACCACAACTGCTGGGAAAAATAAATAAATAAATGCATCTTCTCAAAGGCAAAGAGGGGGGGAAATAAAATGCAAATGGCTTAGGGTCTGAGATAAGGAGAGATCACTCAACAATTATTGTCATGGGCAGAACATACTCAGCACAGGGAGATTAACAAAAATTATTGCCTATTTCTAACAAGATAGAGAAGTGAGAAACAAAGAAAAAATAAAAGCACCTTCCTCCCATCCACCCTCTTCTACCTTGCCCATTCTCGGTGTACTGCCTTGTGCTGGGGTTAGAGGGAGTCTTGATGACATACCAGTACTGCTCAGCGAGAGACAAAACACAGTGTGATATCAGCTACTAGCGCAGAGCACAGCACTATCTGCGCCACCTTGGGGAAAGTTATCTCCACCCTGGCCTGACCCAGTACAAAATTACATCTTTTTAACACTTGGTAAATGCTATTAACCCCAATATTGTCTCTAGAGGAAAATCACCCTGGTAAAAATTTTTGTAATACTTCCCCAGTTGCATCATAATTCAACTTAACTAGGTATTCTGGATAGTATTTACACAAATCAATCATAATTGTGGATCTGCTTTAATGAGTAACACAGTATTATTAAAAAAAAAAAAAAAAAAAAGTATCAAGATTTTGATCTTTTAGTTTTTAAAAATTATATAGTGTCAGTCAACTGTCTTCGTGGTGACTATAGAAGAGACTTCTCTGAGGATAACTACTGAAGTTTTCACCATGGCTGCCAAACTAATACATAAGAAACAAGTCACAACGTCTGATCTGAATTATAAATAAATGTTTAGTTTATTTTCCTAGCAAGTAGAAATTCCTAATAAACTGAAAATCCTAAAATTCCCCCAAATTGTAATAAATATACTGGAAATTATGTGTTAGAGTAATATATATATATATATATATATTTGCTTAACCATATCAAAATTTACTAAGTAGCATGTAGTCATAGACCCAGGATGGAAGAGATGTAGCTTTATTCACAAAACAAATTTGAATTGACTGGAATCCATGCAAATGTTACAAACATGTTTGAAAAAAAAAATACACGGTGAATGGTCATAGGCTGAAAGTCAATACACCTAATTAAAGCTGTTTTAATTGCTATACAACATTTAAATGATTGAGAAATGACAGTAATTTGATAAAAATGAGCAAACTTGAATATCTCACAAATTAGCTAAGGACTCTAACCATCTTATAACAAATCCTTTCTTTCTCAAGTAAGTCTTCAATTATGTTATACAAAGTGAAACAGATCAACTGTCAGGTTAACTCCAGCTGAATTATATATGGTTTCTGAAACAACATGGACTGCAATTTCAGTAAATTTTTAAAGAGATAGAAAATGTCTACCTTCACATCTAACATTTTTTTACTAACTAAAACCTGCCATTTCTCTATCTGAAGGATCAGTTTAATGAAATCTATTGGTACTTTCCATCTGGAATAAGAAAAAAAAAAAAAAAAAAAAAAAAAGTTTCATACTCTATAGCCAACCACTGAGGGACAACTGACAGAAAAATAACCAGCTGTCTTTTGTTCCAGAACTTCAAAATATAATTTAGAAGTCTTAATCTTAAAAGTTTTCATGGTATTTTACAATCTGTTACCAACTGCCATACCCAATTTGCTTTCTGATACATTTAAGGAATACCCAACTCATTAAAATTGATGCAGCAGACAAATGATCCTGTTAACCATATACAGCTTGGTTTCTTCTGAACAGATTGCTTTATGGTTAAGTATCACCTACGTTCAGAAATTTCAGGAAAATTACATGAGCTTTCAGGAAAATTGCTTTGCATCATTTGGAACAGGTGGTTCTCTGGAAGCAAAATTTCAGTTCATGTAGCAAGCCAGAAGCACTCATATTCTGTCCAACACTAAGTTTCCAACATGCTATCTACAGTTCAAGTACTGAATAAGCACAAAAGTTGTCCTGAGTATTAAATGGTAATGGTAATATACTCATTTATCAGATCAGCAGAAAAGTAAATGAATCTGCCTAGCAGGGTGAGCTGTGAGGAAAAGACCTTCAGCAGATGAATACATGAATTCCCATTGCTCAGAAACTGGGGGTGGGGAGAGAGTATAGAACGTAACATACAAAAATGTTCATTGGTTTTTAAGTCAATTTCACAATTTTCATTTTTCATATATATATATATATATATATTTAATGAATGCATTAAAATTTCAGTATAGCATCTATGGGGCCATGTATTACCAAAAAAAAAGTACCCCATCTGAATTATAACTGTCAGTCACAATACATTAAAGCAAAGATGAATTTCTGTGGTTCTGTACATCTCAGATACCTTGAATAGCAGAGGTTATGCACAAAAAAATCCACATTTTCACATTATGCAAATTCTGTGTATTAATACACCATATTTTTAAAAAAGCATTGGTGTAGTTTAATGTTTGCCCTTATATTAAAAATAAATAAATAAATAAATAATTGTGGGGTTAAGGAGATAGTTTTAAAAATGTTAAAGACAAGGTGTATTAAACATTTATTACCAAGTTAATAAATTATTGCATATTTAGTATAGACAAATATAAATGTTAAGAAGCAGCATTATAAATTCATAGTAATTCAGAGAGGGTAACTGTGTAAAAAACAAAACAAAACAAAACAAAAAAAACAACAACCCTTGTTCAGCCTATACATATTATAGAGAAATAAATCTGTGCAGTGACATTGATATTTTCTATATTATCTGTTGTCAGATGTATTATTTCTAAGTACTCTGTATGTTTGGACACTTTAATTTCCAGGACACCTGTTTTTTTAATTGTGACAGATTTTTAGGCACCTCCATCTGATAACTGGTAGTGGTTCATGAAGAATAAATTCATGCCTAATGTGATCTGTCTAGTTTGCTCAGAGAGGCAGAGGCAGCTAGCAGAGATGCTGTTCATATGGTTTATGCCTACACATTTTGAGCCTTCTGAGGGCCTGAACCACAAATGAATTCAATTTGTTTCACTACTTGCTGCTTTTCCTTGCCAAGATTTTTTTTTTTTTTAATTAATTATATATATATATATATATATATATATATATAAAGCAAACTGCTTTTTATCTGATCTTGATCTGCTTCCTTTTGGAGCCATGCCTTTTTCACAAAATCTGTTGTTAAAACTGAAACTGGAATTCTCAGAGGATACCCAGAACTCATGGTAAATATTTTTCCTCTCTCCTGGGACAACCCTAAATCTGTACATCAGCTACATCCTCATTAAATCCACAGGATCTAAAAAGAATGAAATCACTTGGAAACATTATACTGACCTTCTACCATAAAATGCAAAATGTCAGCCACTGGGACTTAGACAATTTCTCCCTCTCAGAACACTGGGCATGCACATATACCATCAAGTCTTGCAGAGGAACAGGTTGCACACAGTGCTCTGCCGGCAGATCTGGGAAGGAATTTAGATCGTTTAATGCTATGTGCAACAATACTGACTTTTATGTGCCTGATCCTCATCAGCACAGAGCTGTATAGAAGCTGATTTGGCTACATATAAAATGAACCTGGAGAGGTACAATATTTTAGAAATATGTTCACTGAATCTCTCCACTCAGTTAAATGTCTTATGTCAGCTGGTGGTGGAAACAGTGAGTAAAACTCACTTACATGTGAATCTTGGCTTAAAATACTTCAATGACAGCTCTTTGCCAAGGGTTTGGCCCCCAGGCCCCCTCCTGATCACCAGGGTAAGGAACCTCTGACGCCTTTAGTGCTTGTCACTTATTGCAAGGGTACCCTCTGCAAGAAGCAGGTGACATGGCTTTGTTTTCTTAGACAGAAGGAATTGAGATATTCTTTTTTTTTCAGCACCTGGTCAAAATGTGAAATAAGAACACTGGGGTATAAAATGTGGGAGCTAGAACACATCTTCCCCTGTATGTTCTTTGATATAAGAAGCAGCATGTTCTGTTAAACCCTACTGAATGTTGGTGCAACAATCATTTTTTAAGAGCAGGTGTACCAGATGTACCCTCTGAGGAAAATAAATGCCTAGCTTTAGGCTGCTAATAGCAAAGCCCTATATGAGGATGGCGCACAAGGAAGTCTCAGATCTGATGTACAACAACAGCTGTGTTCATATTTACCAGATATTCCACAGTCTTGGCTGATGGACATGGAAGTTAGTCCTGAATGATTGACACAAGTTGTAAGAACGCTTCCCAGACCAAAAACGGAGCTCAGTCATCGCTGGCATAAAACCGTGCAAATCCAGATGGAGCCCGGGGAATCAAACTGGCTTATAGCCAAATCTGTCTGGGCTCCCCAGCAGGTCAGCTGCCTCAGCTGGAATATGGTGGCTTCTTCACTATTACCAACAGCCGAGCCAAAGTCATTTTTCAGAGAGAATTAATTATGAAAATTATCAGAAAAATGATATGGGCACTCATTGGTGTTTTATAAAAATAATATTCTTGAAATTTCCCTTTTTTTTCCTTATCCACGATCCTTTTTTTTTTACCCTGAGCTAGTGGAAGGGGATGGGGAGCAGAATGTGGCCCCCACAATCCATGAGGAAATGGTTGGCGACCTGCTACAGCATTTGGTTGTAAGCAAGTCGATGGGGCCAGATGGGATCCACCCAAGGGTACTGAGAGAACTGGTGGAAGAGCTGGCCCAGCCTCTTTCCGTCACTTATCAGCAGTCCTGGCTGTCGGGGGAGGTCCCACTTGACTGGCGGATAGCAAACGTGATGCCCATCTACAAGAAGGGCCTGAGGGTAGACCCAGGGAACTATAGGCCTCTTAGTTTGACCGCAGAGCCAGGGAAGCTCATGGAAGAGATTATCTGGGGCATCATCGTGTGGCACTTGCAGGGCAAGCAGGCCTAGTCAGCATGGGTTTATGAAGGGCAGGTCCTGCTTGACGAACCTGTTCTCCTTCTATGACAAGGTGACACGCTTAGTGGTTGAGGGAAAGGCTGTGGATGTGGTCTACCTTGACTTCAGTAAGGCATTTGACACCGTTCCCCACAGCATTCTCCTCTTGGCTGCCCATGGCTTGGACTGGCGCACGCTTTGTTGGGTTAAGAACTGTCTGGATGGCCGGGCCCAGAGAGTCTTAGTGAATGGAGTCAAATCCAGTTGGAGGCCGGTCACTAGTGGAGTCCCCCAGGGCTCGGTACTGGGACCAGTCCTCTTTAACATCTTCATTGATGATCTGGATGAAGGGATCGAGTGCACTCTCAGTAAGTTTGCAGACAACACCAAGTTAGGTGTGTGTGTCGACCTGCTCGAGGGTAGGAAGACTCTGCAAGATGATCTGGATAGGCTGGACCGATGGGCCGAGGCCAACAGTATGAAGTTCAACAAGGCCAAGTGCCGGGTTCTGCACCTGGGGCACAACAACCCCAAGCAGAGCTACAGGCTGGGAGATGTGTGGTTAGAAAGCTGCCTGTCAGAAAAGGACCTGGGAGTTCTGGTTGACAGTAGGCTGAATATGAGCCAGCAGTGTGCTCAGGCGGCCAAGATGGCTAACAGCATCCTGGCTTGCATAAGGAACAGCATGGCCAGCAGCTCCAGGGAAGTGATTGTCCCCCTGTACTCGGCTCTGTTGAGGCTGCACCTCGAGTACTGTGTTCAATTTTGGGCCCCTCACTACAAGAAGGACATGGAGGTGCTTGAGCGAGTCCAGAGAAGGGCTATGAAGCTGGTGAAGGGTCTGGAGAACAAGTCTTACGAGGAACGGCTGAGGGAGCTGGGATTGTTCAGCCTGGAGAAAAGGAGGCTCAGGGGTGACCTTATCGCTCTCTACAGGTACCTGACAGGAGGCTGTAGCGAGGTGGGGGTTGGTCTGTTCTCCCACGTGCCTGGTGACAGGACGAGGGGGAATGGGCTCAAGTTGCACCAGGAGAGGTTTAGGTGGATATTAGTAAGAACATCTTTACTGAAAGGGTTGTTAGGCATTGGAATAGGCTGCCCAGGGAAGTGGTTGAATCACCATCCCTGGAGGTCTTTAAAAGACGTTTAGATGTAGAGCTTAGGGATATGGTTTAGGGGATGATTAGTTAGTGTTAGGTCAGAGGTTGGACTCGGTGATCTTGTAGGTCTCTTCCAACCTAGACTTTCTGTGATTCTGTGATAAGTAAAAAGATCATTGTTTCAGATTAGTAATATTTTCTTTATATATGTAGCTAAGCAAATGCAGATTGCCTCAGATGAATAAATATTCCCGATAACGCATCGGTAACTATATAACTCCAAAGTTCTCTTGTGTTTTCAAAATAAAAAGACAGGTTAAGATCCTGAATTTCATTTTTAGATGTTTCTAATTAGGTTTATCCAATGTTCATTAACAATCTAGAAAGGTATACTATACCTATGTTAACACTGAAATATATATATTTATGAATAATAAACTTACTCCTCTCTGCTACTTTCTATAAAATTCCTGTGCTTTTCCTAATAATATTTTTTTTTCCCTCCCAGTAGGAAATATTATGCTAAAATTGTATTATTTATTCTAAAGCATTCTTTTGATGAGTGCAAATCAAAGTTCATGTAAAGAACGGTATCAGCTTTTAAAAATGTATTTGTCTTTATGGGTACATAAGCTAATAGAACAGAATAATACCCACTGCCATGAGAACACATAGAGTACAATTAATTCCACAGTCCTACTAATTTGTTCTAAATTTGACTTGTACCAACAGCTTTGAATGTAGTCCTATACCTGTTTTTCCAGGCAGGATAACAGGTTGCGAACTTACAAAATATTATTTATGGCAATAGTATCCATGATGTCAATACCTCGTCCTGAGCTTCCTAGCTTTCTCTGTTCACCCAAGAACTTCCACATATTCACACTCTGGGTGATGTGTATGATCATATATTAATACATTTTTTAAAGAATCTTTACCTTTTTTACAAAATCCTTCAATCTGTATAGTCTAATAAAATGACCACAGCAATTGCAACTAAGATATCTGTGATACCATATGGTTAATTCATTTTAGTTTCTCATGCAGATACACTGTTCCAGTGCATCTTTAGTTTGGTTTTCATAAACCAATAAGGTAACAAAGATACCAGAATAGACAAGGGGATGAAAAATAATATATGGTAAAGTAAGTGGACTTCTAAATTAGTTCATGAAGATAATGAGAAAAGAAAACATGTAGGTATTATTAGCATAGAGAAGGTGGCAAACAAGCCTCAGGATCTAAAAACAGAAAAGCAGAACATAGTAACAAAGTATGCACCAGTTGATCATAGAAATGAAAAAGTGATAAGTATGCTAAAAAATTAAGAGACATTCATGTCTCTACAAATCTGTAATATTAAATAACTGTAGAAACATGGCCAGGACATGTTTAACGTACTTGATTTTACTCTTTGGTAAGATGTTTGTGTGTAACTAAAGATGTAAAAATGTTACTATATAAAAGTTACTATATTTCAGCAAACGAGACAAGCATTTTATTAATATTATTTTATCCCTGAAGTACTGGATAGTTTGAACAATCTTGGTCTTTCTGATGGATTTAATTCCATAAGATCCTGGGTATTTTAAAATGTATGCTCTTTTCAAATGTTATGCGTTGAAAACTGGAATCTTCTCTTTCACTGGTTTGGAAAAATGATAAACATCCTTGTAAGTAACTCTTTCAGACCTCATTCCTGATTTTTTAGATTGTCTTGTCAGGTATTGAGGCATTTGCAATCATTCTTTTGCCCACCTAATTTTACAGAATAAACTTTGTAATAACAATGTCCAAACATACACATGATGAACAGTAGAGGCAAAGAGGAAAGACAGTATTTTTTTCCAGAATCTTATCTTATCTCTGAATTACATTAACACTTAGAGGAACTTTGAATGGCTGGAAACACCAATAATGCTAGAAAATATACAGGAAGAAAAAATAGAATGGAATAGAAAAAAGTTTTTTTTTTTTTTTTTTTTTAAAAAAAAAAAAAACCCAAAATCTATAAAAAATTCTCAGGAAGGTTTCATGTACTTCATATTCAGTTTTTGCAAGTTTAATAAATCAAGGTAAAACAAAACCAAGCAAAGAAAAATTATTTGTTATAGGGATAATTTGCTCTGAATGTGAAGGTAAGATACTAGTTATAACTAGTTATGAACAAACTTATGTTGCAAATTTGAAAATAGCCAACAGATGAGGGATTTGCTGAAATTGACTTCAAACATGGATGGAAGAGGGAAGAAGACTGTTTCATTTTAAGGTGTTTTGTAAATTAAAGGATTGCCTGGAATTAGTGATATTGGTTCTTTTGGAGAATTTTGTCCTATAGTCTCAAATTAAGTAGTGAAGACATTAATTTAACACAAGATATTTTAATATTGATAACACTTGTGACCTGGTCTTTAACAAATGTCAGTAATAGAAATGGATGGTTGCTTTCCTAAGATACTACCAGGTTTTTATTTTATAAAAATCTGGGGAAGTTTCTCGGGGGGAAGTTTCCATATGGAAAATATTGTTGTGTAATCAAGACAATTTAAATGACAATATACTTGTGTTGGAAAAAAAAAAAAAAAAAAAAAAAAAAAAAAAAAAAAAAGAATTTGAGAGATCTTCATACGCAATTCATGCAGTCAAAGACAACCTATCTGCACTCTTTCTTGCTTTTACTAAAATGAATTGCATTCAGGTACTGCATAGTATCTTTTTTTCTACCCTTTACTAAGTCTGATGAAATATGTAATTTAAGTAAAGAGTATACTTCCCCAGTTTAGTTTATTATTATGATGATTTTTATTTTCATTTATTTATTTATTTTTCATCTGTGGATGCTGCATTTAGATCACAGAATGTTTTAGAATACACTGACAGCAGAAGTCACTTGAACCAAAACAGAAGGAGTCAGAATGATGAAATAATGTTGTTACCATCAAGTATTTCACAGCAGTGTGAAATAAAATTGCCAAAAAAGAAAATGTCAAAAGTTATAGAGGTTATTTGGCACTGGTAGAGACATCGTGCAAACTACCAGCATTCTGCGATGCCATGTAGCTAATGTAGGTCATATGGATACCAAACCCCTTATTATATGGGAGTACGTGTATGACCTGCCTCCCAATGAAATCAATGGAAATATCCATTTCCCACTGTTGTAGTATGTGTTGTGTTAGATGAACACTGATGTGGTTGAATGTTATGTTTACCAGAAGGTATATGAGTAGCATTTAAGGCATATTTATTTGTGTTAAAAAGATGAATGAGAAGAGATGTGTATTACAGAAGTTTATGAAAATCTGCCTGTACTGGGAAGGTAAATAGAGAATGATTATTTATCCTCTCACCATATAAGGAATAGAAAGTATTAAAGTATCAATTAAATATCTATTAATAAAATATTTTTCACACTGAGTATAGCTAATTGCATAACTCTCCCATGACATAGGTAAAAAGCAAGGTATATTGCTGGATTTGAAAAAAAAAATGATAAAAAAAAAAAAGTTTAAAAAAGTAAAAGGTTCAAATAAACTCAAAGGTCTTACCCCCAAGGTTAAAATACTCTTGCCTTCAAACTGCTGGAGGATGTGAAGATATTCAAGAAATTTACTACACTTTATTTTGTTCATATATTCTTCCCAAAACAGCCACTACAGGCTAGATTCATTGATAGGATACAGACCTAAAGGCACTGTTCTGACTCTGTAAAACTATTTTTACATTGTTATGATCCGCAAGAAGTAGAATGAGAGCTTTACTACACACTTTCAGGAAGGAATGCTGCAAAGTCTGTGAGCTGCAATTATTAATTTTTTAGGAATTACAGTGTATTATTTATTGTGTGTTAGCTGTGAAATGGCAGCAAGCTAAATGTTATTTCTCTGTGTTAAATTCATTCTGGAGTACTGGAAAAAAATAGACATGGCTGTTGATGCAGCATGGCTTTTTACACTGTTGCTAAAGTGATAGGTTCAATTACTGAACCTGATGTCCACAGGAAATAGTAAGTAGCCAAAGGGCAGACTCTTAAAGCCAAAAGTCTTTTAAATTAAATCTGCCTGGTATTATTAAAATAAACAAACAAACAAATCCCCAGACGCTTACATTTTAAATAGAGATAACTCAAGCTTCTAGGACAGCCAGAACAGAAACAGAGAACTCTCCCATGTCTATTGAATTACTTAAGATAAAGACTTTTATGTTTGACTTGATCTTGGTTAAAGACTGAGACACAGAAAGCACTGGAAAGGCTTCTGTGGTACCCTGGAAAATAATTTCCATCACCTCCAAAGCCTGTCTTATCTCCTGTTTGCTCCTCACAGTAAACTCTCCTTAAACTGTGGCTGTCAGTTCTGACTTTCACTGTCTTGTATCCTTTTTATCTGCTGGGAATCCACATTTTCTTTTATTCAGAGTGTGACCAGAAAAAAAGACATACACTTCACTTACTGGTTACAGCTGTCTAGCAGGGATGGAAGGACAAAAGAGAAATTGAGCAAAAATTCATTCTGGACTTGAGAAACTTTCAGAAAACCTTCAGCAGAAGTGCTCTCACTGCAGAAAAGTTCTCTGTTCTCTGAATCAGCAAATTCTAGTGAAAACTGGTTGTATTAAAAATTTCTGACTTACATTAATATATATATCAAGACTCAGTTCCTGGTGCAATCTATGAAGGCAGAATGCACTGCATTCTAAAAATCATGGTAAAAATACTGTTCAGTGTTTAAGGGAACAGGGGAGCAGAGACTTGTATTTATTCCCCATGTAAGAGACATCACTGTAATGCAGTACAAATTAACAATAATAACAAGGTAGATTGCTGCCACTTATGCACCATTTCATCCATAGTATCTGCCTGACCCCCACCAGAAAGGTCTCCCATAAATACACCAAGCATTCCCTACCTAGTTTAGGCTATAACGTTTGACAAGATGCATTAATAAACAGAAATTACTTCTCGCAAATGCTGCTCTTAGAGCATTTTCCCACCCTATTCCTTCTATCAAGTTAAAAACAGTAAGAAAACTTAATGTGTCTTCCACTGTACTTCAGCTGGAAAATTCTATATTTCCTCAAGCTTGCCATTAGTGAGCAATCCAAAATGTAATGACATAAAAAGGTTTTAAAGCAGATTCTACTATAATGTTATTTTAAAAAGAGAATACATTGAATAAAGCTAGATAGACTCAATTTTCTGATGTTATTTCAGAGAACAATAAAGAAAATCCTGAATTATTACAAATGGACATATTTTGATTAAAGTCGATGGATAAATCTCCTAATTTTATAAAGGAAGTACAGCAAAGAAGAGAAATATAAAGGCTAGTTCTTTATACAAACATGCCCTGGCTTGCAGCTACCCATCTCAAGCATTATTAGCTCGCTGTGAAAAAGACTCAAGAAAAGATAAAGTCATTTCCATTCCATGGAAACCTCTCAGCAACCACATGTATTTCTCTCCTTTTTTTTTTTTTAACTGCTGATACGTGCCACATAATGATAACTTGAGATGCTCTGGCTTGGTTTACTGCTGTTTCAGGGAGTGGTAAATTGGCATTGTTTGCAGGTTTCCTAACATAAACTAGCGGTTAGATCCTGTGATGCCTTCTATAGGAAATTATACCCCATACACCAAGCAGTGATGAATTGGCAGTGACAGCATCTGTATTTTCTTGTGAGTGGGAGAACAGTTTCTATTCCGTAACGGTATACCAACTCTTGTGTACTTCAAACCCACGGTCTGTAAAATTGATGAGACGTCAAAGAGAAAGACACAACTCTTTCATTTAACTCCTCACAGAATTCATATTCTAGGTTAAAATGCAGTTCACTTTTTATTATTATTATTATTATTATTTATTTTTATTTTCTTGCCAACCCTAAGGTTTCTGAAAGTATCAGCTACTGTTATATCTTGTACATCCAGATTCTCAGTAACTGTCAGTATTCAATTCCCTTCAATATAACAGGGTTGAAGCGTCCTTGCTGTCCTTGCTGATCTGCACAATGACCATCTGTATCTCTCTCAAAAATTCAGATTTATTTTTTAAAAGCACTGGTAATTAAAATGATGAACTTGTTTCTTGCTTCTGAATGAACATCAAGTGAAATGAAAATACCTCCTGGAAAGAAAACTAATTTGGATGAAATTCAGGAGATTAAACTAAATAAATAGTAAATTTACTGCTTTAGTTTGATAGTACCAAAATTATTAAAAATACCAAACCAATTTATTGTTTTTGGTGTTAAAAAAAAAGTATAAGAAACAAAGAAACATCTGTATTTACTCATCTACTATAAATTATATGATTTAGAGATAATTTCTCATTCTCCTGATCTTTAAATATATATATATACATATATATATATATATATATTTACTAGGGTAGCTTGAAATGCTGGCTTTCTCTTTCATTGCAAAATGTAGACAAATTTCAAGATATTGTTGTTTTGCTCAGAAATTCTTTTATCTATTCTTTTAAAATCAGACACATTTTTCCAGTGACAACAATGATGTTTAAATCATATTTAAAAGAAATACACTAAGACAGGATGTATTTCCAAAGGCATATTGAAAGGCAGAAAACCCCATAACAATCCTAGAATCTCAGTAAAAATTTGAATTCATCACAAATTTTTGATTATTCCCAGGATTCCGTCCCCAACAATTTATTTTCTACTCATATTTTAAAATTTTTATTTATCTCAGTGGAGATACGTATCACACAATATGAATTATATGAGTTGAATATGAGTTCTTCACTACAGACACGACTTTGAACTGAACATGTTTTCCTTGTCAAATCTCAGCAATGTTTTCTCTCAGCTAATTAGGCAATACATCACAATGAAGTCAAATCTGACATATGATCACTTACACCAACATAAGTCTGAATGTCTTTTCTATTGTATTAGAAGAATTCCCATAAGATTAAGGAAGGAATAGGCTCTTCAGTTGTTTAGTACCCTCCACACACACGCACATGCCTACACACAAATTAAAAAGCCTGATAATGGTGAAGTTACCCCAAAAGAAAATCAAACAGTTGAGAAAGTCTGAAACTGGGGATATTAGCTCCTGTGGATGGGCAACAAGTAGGTCTGGTTTGCTACCAGCACTACTGAGAACACGGTCATGCAGGGAAGGTGAAAATCACAAAGGTAACAGTGAAAATAAATTGTTGAAAGAACAAGACTCAAATCTGGAGGGCAATCATTTTTCGTTGTAAGTCAACTCTTTTTCAATACTCTTGCAACGTTAAAATATGCAGTTCAGCTGCAGTATCAACAAAACAATGGAAAGCAAAACAATTGAAATAAAATGGAAAACTATGAGCTATCTCTGATGACAGTATTGGACCTAGGCTTTACGTTACTTTTACATTAGTAATAACCACTGTAAAACTACTGGAATAAGCTTATGTGGTCATGTGAATCTGAAGAGAGGTGTTTCTAGTTTTTGGCTCTGGTATTAGCTCTTTGTCCTTTGACTGTTATAAACATCTCTTTTGCCTCATTTTCCACACCTGCAGACAGAGAGAAGACAAATAAAAACAACAAGCAACAGCAACGTGGAAAGCGATCACTGAGATTTACAGGATTGCTGTATGAGGTTTGGATATGAATGTATTCTTTAACTGCTCATCTGAAATCAGGTTAGTAAAGCCATCACATTTTTTAAGAAAAAAGAACCAATTCCTTCAACATGGAGTTATCCACAAGAAAGCAGAGACATACACTCAAACAACTTACAAAACAATTATGAGTTACTAGTACTGTAGAGACAAAGAAACTAAAATATATAAGGATTATGAAATAAATAGTTACATATCCTCTCTCTCTCTCCTCCCCCTAAACCTGGCAGGAAGTTAACATCTGCCAAAAATGCACTTGTTTTGCCTGACATGTATATATGGCCATATGACATATATTGACAACAGGGACAGGTGCAAGACATGTTTGGGGGTGAAAGGTAGCACTTCAGGCACTAAAAGAGGTGATTTATTATAGCATTAGTGTGACACTGAAAAGGTCAGAAAGCTGCAAGACACACACAAGTTCTAGAGGTCTGACTTCACAGAGAAAACAACATTAGCCCATTCAGGTTTGTACCTTCAGTACAAGTAGAAAATGTTAAAGCTATAAATATTAGCAACATGGAAAGACTTGAAAATACTCTTTTCCTACAGCTGGAAAAGGATGGCTCATGACTCAGAGATAAGTTTGAGAATACTTAGGGCCCCTAGAAAAGTCTGAGTCTTACACTTTAATTCTTTGGGGCTAAACTTGCTTTCATGTATTTTGCAATACACATTCTTCCCTGATAATCCTGTAATTTATTCAGGTGTGAACCTAGCTGTCTTAGGGGTTTATGCTGCTATGCATCACCTTATCTGGATGAGTACACAGAACCCATATTTGGTGACTCTAGCTCTTTCCATGCAAAAACAGCAACAGTTAAAATAACAAAAATCAAAACCAAGCAAGCAATCAGCACAGACTGGAATTAAAGGAGGCAAAATTCTGCTAAGGCTTTCTAAAGCTTAATTAATAACAAGGTATTAGGATAGTAATGATGAGTAAAAACATTTGCTTGAACTATGAAAAAAAATCCTTAAAACCAAAAAGACCTTGTATTCAGGCTATAAAAGACATCGATATATTTAGCCATTTCTGGATTTTCCTAATTATTCTATAAGGTTTTTCCGTATTCAGATATCCTTAGCAAAAATATTTTTGCCTGAGGGTAAGGCACTGTTCATTTGCTCCATCACAAGACCGGAATTTATGCTGTCCCCGTCCCTGCAGTAATTGCACTGAATTTTTTTCTTCATGGTACAGTGCCATCACAACTCGTTCACTGAAGACAGGGATTTGGAACTGGCTGGGAAACAGCAAAGAAAGCTAATCAAAACCTTGATATATTTATGACTACTGAAGACACAAAGCAACATGCAGCTTTTGATTATAACAACTCAAATTGTTTCTTTATGCATGTCAATGAGGATTTGGGAGACTTTTAGGTGCTTAGTGAAGGAGAGGGCATTGAAGTGTTCCATATCCCAACACCGATGACACTGTGCTATGCTAATTCAGAAATGAGTCAACAGTGTTACCATAAAAAAGGAAAATTGGGTCTTTTTTGAAGGTACTTGCAGTGATATAGATGTGACAGAATGACTCATCTGTCACCACAGTTTTAGTCAGCAAAGTCTTTGGCTCAGTGGCAAGTATTTATAACTAGAAAATAAAAGAAGGCAATCAAAATGAAGTAAGCAGAAAATATACATATAAAAAAATAAAAAAGGATGTTAAACCTGCTGTATAAGATCTATGCATGAGGTCGTCACTTCTGCAATGCTAAACACCATTTTAATGCTAGCTTCCATCCAAATCCAATGTACTGTACAATGTGCTTTATGGATTTCTGCTATTCCTGAGTCAGAGAGGGTACAAATATGCCAAGGCACTCACCTAAGCACACAGTGATTAAAAATCTTTGCCTATTTCCATGTGAATGAAAGCTTTTTTTTTTTTTACCACGTTGTGTGTGTGTGTGTGTGTGTGTGTTTGTTTATTTTTTTGTTTGTTTGTTTTGTTTTGTTTTGTTTTGTTTTCCCAAATGTAGCGTATCCTTCAGTACAACTTTATGCATAATAGTGCTTGGGACATTTTCCTTTGACAGATCCTTTAATAAGGATCTTATAGGAAAGGGACCGAGATCCACTTAAATCAGAGGGGGGTTTCCCATAGACATTAAAGGGTGTTTAATTTGATTTTTATTGTCACAATGTTCTTTTCACAATTTTGTTCAGTAAAAATAATTAAATACATTTCAAAAGAAATTAAAATGGGTGAAAGTGTGACAGAAGTGAGTGATAAACCTTGACGTCAGTGGGGTTGGAAATACTTCATGGTTATTTGCCCTAACATTGTATAAATGAATACATTCACTGACTATAATTTTGGTTTGGTGTAAATACATTTTCACACCTCAGAATTCTGATGATTTTCTGAATAGAAAAAAAAAAAACTAGAAGAAATATCTATACATGAAACATAACTTTACTCTTTGTAAAAATGAACCAACTAGTGTTCCTTATAAGTTCCTGATAAGTGTCTTTTCTTTCAAATAAAGAAAGATTTATAAACATCCAAGTGTAGAACACAGCAATCTTTTATTGAAAGGATACATAATTTGGCTGAAGAAAGTGCAAAGTCTAAATATAATAATATCTTTTATTATAGTTCTTATCTTTTTGAACTTTGTTATCCACCTACACCTCTGGTAAGTTCATAAAAGCTTCTCTGAGTTCAGATCAAAGGTCTATCTAGTTTAGCACTTTATCTCCAGTAGTAGGTAGGCAGGAGACTATATGAAACCCAGCAGGTATACAATGATCTTCCTCAATACATGCTTTAGTATTGCTAAAATTCAGTGGACTAAGCACTTAAAACTAGCCAGCACATATAAACCATAGTGCTGCACAAATTTTACATCTGAACTATAGAGTTGCATCTGGACGTTCCATTGTCCCAACAGTCTATTTTCCAGGAGGATAATTCTGAATTATGCAACCACAGCTGCATTCAGCTAAGAAAAATAAATAAACAAACAAACAAACAAACAAATAAATAAAGAGTGAGAATTATACAGGACCCTCAAATATGTACATAGGTGAAACCCAAACAAATACAAGGTACATATGCCATGATATATTATTTTCTGGCAACTGCAATGACTCTGATTTGACCCTAATGACCAAATAAGAACAAGAGCATAATCATAGCATGATAATATGTTGATATAAAGGTGAATATTTATTAAGAAAATAAAAAGGAAAAGATACATGCAGAATGACTTTACCTCACAATTTGTCATCAGAATGGTCTGATTCACTAGGGGTTTCATCAGTAAGAGTTGAAGAGGATATTGGTCTTATGACTAATCAATGGCTTATCACTTCTTTGTGGGCTGCATTTTTCTCAAGTGCAAAATAATTGCAGTGATACTGGTCTTTTTTGTAACCCAAGTTTTGTGTTGTACTATGTAAAGAATTACATGAAACAAAGTGTTACAAAAATACATATATATTGCATTTTTTACTTCATATAGCTGGTCTACAATTGTGTTGATGTACGTTTTTCTACTTGTCGGAGAAAATTATGAGTGAAATCCTGACTGCAATAATGCCAGTTGATGCAGATGTGAATTTATTACCTTTTGGAAGTGACAATATTTCAGAAAAGTTTGGTAACATTATTCTCATTCTGATGCAGCATTTGAACAATATATTAATTCAAAATCTTAATACATTTGCAATTGACAAAGATGTCTGGTAAGTAGACAGATGTTCAAGAAAGTAATGATGTGAAAATAGCATGTAGTATAAGTGAATTAAACAAAATTCTAGTTAGCAGTCGTATATGCATATCAAAATGTATATATTTTAGAATACATCTTCATGGCTACATCTGACCATTTTTGCTTTTGAACTCAAAACTGGAGCACTTTCCTTTAACACATTTAGGCTATATGTGTGTTTAAAGATAAAATTATGCTCATGCGAATTGTCAATGGGCATAATCTGGTAATTTGCAAAATTCAGCAATTGAACTCAAAGTGAGTTCTTTTTGAATTAGCAAAAAATGTACGTTGTTGAAAATCAAATCTAATTAAACTAGAAACTGTTCTCCATAAAGTAACATACTTAGAGAAACTGTTAGAAAAAAACAAAAACAAAAACAAAACTATATATTTAAACACTAGAGTAAAAGAGTAAAATCTGTTTAACAAACTTTTGTGTTTTAAGATATTGATATATCTAAAGTACTTCAACATTCACAGAAACCAAATATTGAAATATACTACCAGCCCTCTATATCTTGATAAATGGTGAGTATGGTAGCACAAGTAAAGCTGTCTGCTGAACAGACAGGACAAACTGGATAAAATATGTCAGAACACAATTTCTTAAAACCTCCAGTCAAAACTAGAAGTTAAACCTCAGGAAGACCAGATGGTCTCTGAATTGGTGCATGGAGTCCAACAGTCCTTCAGGGCATTTCTTTGAAGAGCCAAATCCAGTATAAGGGTAAGCCAAGTGTATTTCCCATATACAGTGTTCCTCTTCACCTATGTCAAAAATTCCTTCACAGCTGAATGGAGCATGATTTTGCCTTCTTGGCAGTTTGAACACTGAATAACTTTTCTTTTGTTTCTGTAACAGAGGTCACAAAAACAGAAGGTCTAACTAACCAAAGAGAGATAAATAACCCTGGGAGGGGGATGAGGAAGAAAGCTTTATTATTAGTTTAAAGACTTCTGGAGCACAGTTTATAGTGAAGCCAAGTAACAAGGAGCAAACAACATGAAATGTTTATGCATGTCTGTGAAACTTAGTTATTCTTCTCTGTCTTTCCGTCTTTCCCTAATTTACTGTTCTAATCAACAGACCTATTTTCTGCCCTCTTGGATACTACCACCCCCTTATGAGTCAACGTAAATCAAGAACAGCTCTAGCCCTTGGCTTCACCAATATGAAACACTATATACAAAATGAGTTACTGCAAATAAGGCAAGGGCTAGTGCTGTAAAGCTGTCACCTTTACCTCCTCTATTTTCCTTCCTAATAGACCTACATGCTTTCTTGTTATCATCCACAGTAATTTTTATTCTTTTTAAACATTGAAGCTGCTATTAGTTAGATAAAAAATCATTTAGGGACAGCAGGCAAAGTCATGTTTCCTTAATGAACAGCAGGGTAGACAATAACAGTTGGGAATTTTGGAATTACTTCTGCCAGAGAGTCTGATTCTGCGTTCTTTGGTGGTAATGACAAAACTGAATTCCGCTGGAGATGATCTGACTAACACGTTCACTAAGTACTCTTGGGTCACTATGACACAGAACTATTGTATTCCAAGCTATAACAGGGGATTTATCTGGGTGGGTGTCTTTCTGATGCCACTGTACCTGCTCTTTACATTGCAACTTGAGTCAAATTTACCAGCTATTAAACAGCAAAATTAACCAAGCCATGTTTCAGTACAGTCTAGCATTCACAGCCCAGCAGTTTGAAGCTGACATTTGATACAGTAAGCAGGAAATCCCAGATGATTTTTGAAATCTGTTTGCATAAAATGATCAAAAGTTCACAGACAACATGATGAAATGTGGCATAAAAAAATTACATCCAAATAAAAACATTCAGGCCTTATTTCAGTAGATGAGTTGGGTCAGGACCATGACATCTTTAGGGTACTCTCTGGATTTTCTTTTTTTTTTTTTTTTTTAAATTTTTATTATATCTCTCTATATATATATTTAAATTATGGTCATTTTGAAATTCATGTTTATATTAGGGAGTGACTCTGCTATACTAGCCTTTACTTTTAGATAGACATCTACATTCAGCCTTGGATACGAAACACTTCCTACTTAGGATTCTATCTTTTGGTCTCTGTCTGTGGTTCACTGAAGTCAACATATTACACTTTCAAGTGATCACTGGGTTATATACAAAGCCCTAAAGTGAACATGGAATCTTGGGTGCATGTGCTTGAGAAGGTACATATTCATTTCTTATTTAAACTGAAAGAGTGTCCTAAAGGTCACAGCTGCCTGCGACTACCAGGGTTTGACTGCAGAACTTGCAAGAATTTTTTTTTATTATTTTTTTTTTTTTGAGATCACTTTCAAATTAGATGCAACCTATTGCAGTATTGAAAATGGAGTTGCATGATCCTTATGACTGGACCAAACATTGCAGCAACCTCCTGATGCTCAGAGCACTGCCTATAACTGAGAACCACCATTTGGTCCAATTTACAGACCAAAATCAACCAGTAACCTTCACGTCTCTCATTGTGAGACACGTATGCTGAAGATGCAGTGTAAGGAGCCTTGTAAAACACATCGACTCACAGGTTACAAAAACAACGAAGAAATGTCTTTTGTGTCTCCTACACTAATACTTACCTTAACCCAAACCGATTAACCAAAATTCTGTTTGTTTCCTCTAACTGAACACAATTACTTCAGCACTTTGTAACTCCTTTTAATGAATGATCTCAGCACAATTTCCTTTCAGTTCAACAACCTTGCCTTCTGTAAGCATTACTTAAGTCTTCTTTATAGCTTCAAAAAAGTCAAGAACTAACTGTGTCCTGGCCACCTGCACGTAGTTAAATTTCAGCCACTGACTTAGGAATAAACACTATCACCCAGTTCTTCAAGAGAGTACTTTTCATTTTACCTTTACCACTGCAATGCTGAAGAAACACGAATTAAATGTCTGGACACAAAGGGACAACTGCTAGCAGAAGATAGCTCCGATTTCTTACCTCTTCCCATGATACCAAACTTGCTAAAAGTTGTCACTGAACTTTACGGTGACAAGAGGCTGAGTTTCAGCTTCAAGGCACCAAAATGGAATGTCACTTATTTTTACAATGGCTAAAATAATAGTTTATGGGACATTGCATACTAGTAACTCAAAGAGCAGAAATATCATTTATCTTGGGTCTACCCTTTTTATATATTCCTGAAATGTAGACAATAATAAGCCTTCTGCTTGTTATCTGAAGTTCTTTAGCATTAATCATATGGTTGAATTTTCAATGGATGCTATAAAAATCTAAAATGATGAATACTGAGTAAGTAGCTAGTGGCATCTTGCAACAATAAATCATACTTTTTTACCTGCTCAATTTTGCACTGCATTAAGAAATGTTAGCCACGGAGTGAAAAACGATGCTTATCATAAATGACAATTTAATTCTATGCTCTGACCACTTTTTAAAAGTTACTCTGAAGAGTGCACATGGTCCATATAGTCATATATACACATAAATGTATATATATTTATGTGTGCATGTATACAGTTCTACTTGTACATAAAAATACATGTACATATACACATATGCACACATATTTCCTTTTGCTCTGGAGTTGACGTCACTCAGGTACGTCAACCTTGGCATATGAACTGCACTGTGGATTTATCATATTTAGTACACTCTTGTGTTATCTTTTAATTCTTTATATTTGCAACCTTTCACTTGTTTGCATTTTATATATATGCCTGCACACAGACATACTTATGGACACCTATACATATAGACACACATACAAACATACACAGATGTAGTGTATATATATATATATATATACACTACATCTACATATATATATATATATATATTCCAGAAGCACAATCGGTTTATTTATGTATTGCCATAATGCCCCACTACCTATTACAAAGAGGTGTAAACTGTGATACTCAGGGTAGCAAGGGAGGATAGAATTAGAGTCCATTAGCATGCAACTAAGAAAAGAAAAACTTGTCTTTCTTCAACTCCACTGCTCTTACAGAAATCCATATTATCTGCCCAAAGGGAATGAAGATGAATTAAATTAAAATAGGTACATACAGACATGTGTTCCTTTAGGATACTGTAGAACATAACAAATTATACACTAAAAGCAACCACAGTAAGTCCACCATAATTTGTATAACAAAACTCAGTCTATAGGAACCATCATTCCTTTCCTTATAAAATGCAATATCCATCTCACATGCAATCCATTTAATCTACTTATTCTATTTCCTGATAATGGAAGACATGATTTATGAAAAATATTAGGAAAAGGGAAAAATTATGAAGTTGTATTATAAATGAAATTGAAATATTTTACTTCATCTGATCATCTGTGTGTGGTGGTTTTACTCGGGTGGGCAGCCGAGTTCCACAACAACCACTCTCTCACTCCCCCTCCTCAAAGAGGAGCGGGGAGAAAATACGATGAAAGGGGCTCAAGGGTTGAGATAAGGACTAGGAGATCGCGCAATAATTATCGTGACGGGCAAAACAGACTCAGCATAGGGAGACAGTAAGATTTATTGCTTATTACCAACAAGCTAGAGAAGTGAGAAACAAAGGAAAGAAACCAAAAGCACCTTCCCCCCCCATCCACCCTCTTCCACCTCCTCCCCCCAAGCAGCGCAGGGGAACGGGGGAATGGGGGTTATGGTCAGTCTATAGCGCTTCTTCTCTGCCGCTCCTTCTCGGTCACTCTCATCCCCTGTGCTGTGGGGTCCCACCCACGGGATGCAGTCCTTGCCAAACTGATCCAGCGTGGGCTGTCCACAGGCAGCAGCTCTTCAAGAACTGCTCCAGATATGGGTCCCTACCACGGGGTCCATCCCTTTGGAGCAAACTGCTCCAACCTGGGTCCCCCACAGGCAGGAGCTCCTGCCGGGTCACCTGCTCCTGCATGGGCTCCTCTCCACAGGCTGCAGGTCTGGCCCGGAATCTGCTCCGGCAGGGGTCTTCCACAGGCCGCAGTCTCCTTCGGGGCACAGGCTCCACCGTGGTCTCCTCCACAGGCTGCAGCGTGGAACCCTGCTCCACCGTGGTACTCCATGGGCTGCAGGGGGACATCCTGCTTCACCATGGTCCTCACCACAGGCCACAGGGGACTTCTGCTCCGGTGCCTGGAGCACCTCTCCCCCTCCTTCTTCACTGACCTTGGCGCCTGCAAGGCTGTTTCTCACTCCTCTCACCCTCCCAGCTGCTGAGTGGCGCAGCGTTTTTTCCCTGTCTTAAATATGCTTTCACAGAGGCGCAAAACAACATCGCTTATTGGCTCAGCTCTGGTCAGCAGTGGGGCCCTTACCAAACATGGGGCAGCTTCTAGATCCTTCTCACAGCAGCCACCTCTATGGCCCCCCTCCTACCAAAACTTTGCCATGTAAACCCACTACACTGTGAAAACATAAAATTTACGTTTAGGTTATGGCAGAATTTATATGGTAAATATGTTGATTGCTGTGAAGTAGAATATATATTTTGCAGGATAATGAGAATACTATAATCTTAGGTGAACTAGATCAACATCAAGCTTCCTGTACTCATAATATTTACACAACTTTCAGAGAAGTCTTGGTGGAATGTATGGAATAAAATCAGAATTTCATGCAATATGGAGAAGATATGCAAGAGCTGGGCAATATTTAAACAGAACTTCTTCCGAGCTCAGGATCGGTGCATCCCTAAGAGTAGGAAACTGGGGAATGGGGGCAGGAGATCTGCGTGGATGAACAAGGACCTAATTGACAATATCAAAAGGAAGAGGAAGGTCTATGAAATGTGGAAAAAGAGCCTGTCCTCTTGGGAGAAGTATAGAGGTGTTGTCAGGGCCTGCAGGGACGTGACGAGGAAGGTTAAAGCCCACCTAGAGATGAGGCTTGAAAAAGAGATAAAGGATAATAAGAAGGGGTTTTTAAGTATGTAAACAGTAAAAGGAAGACTATAGATAACGTGGGTCCCCTGCTGAATGAGTGGGGTGTCCTGGTAAAGGGGGATGGTGAGACTGCAGACATACTGAATGCCTTCTTTGCTTCGGTCTTTGTTTCAAAGACTCCTCCCAGAACTCCTGGACCCTGGAGGGAGGAGAAAGAGTCTGGGAAATGGAGAGCTGCCTCCTACTTGATGAGGGAGTGGTTCGGGAGCATCTGAGTGGGATCAACTCACTCAAATCCATAGGCCCCAACAGGATACGTCCACGTGTGCTGAGGGAGTTAGCAGAGGTCATTGCCGAACTGCTCTCTATCATCTTTGAAAGGTCTTGGAGAACAGGAGAGGTGCCTGAAAACTGGAGGATAGCCAATATCACTCTGGTCTTCAAGAAGGGCAAGAAAGAGGATCTGGAAAAC
The DNA here is from genome assembly GCA_011076525.1 of Nettapus auritus. Lineage (NCBI taxonomy): Eukaryota > Metazoa > Chordata > Aves > Anseriformes > Anatidae > Nettapus > Nettapus auritus. Next base: position 4,711,964 of record CM021797.1, on the reverse strand, counting down.
TACAAGCCAGTCAGTCTTACCTCTGTCCCTGGAAAGGTGTTGGAACAGCTTGTTCTGGATGCTATCTCCAAGCAATTGGAAGAGAAGAATGTTATGAGGAGTAGTCAGCATGGATTCACCAACAGGAAATCATTCTCAACCAACCTCATTCCCTTTTATGATGGCATCACCAGCTGAGTAGATGGGGGAAGAGCAGTGGATATCATCTACCTTGACTTTAGCAAGGATTTGGATACTGTCTCCCACGACAACCTACTAGTAAAGCTGAGAAAGTGTGGGACAGAGGAGTGGACAGTAAGGTGAGTTGGGAACTGGTTGACTGGCCAAACCCAGAGGATGGCAGTCAGTGGCACAGAGTCTAGCTGGAGGCCTGTGACTAGCTGTGTTCCCAAGGGGTTGGTGCTGGGTCCGGTCTTGTTCAACATCTTCATTGATGACCTTGATGAGGGAATAACGACCATCCTCAGAAAGTAGGCTGATGATACAAAGCTGGGAGGAGTGGCTGACACACCAGAAAGATATGTTAACATTCAGCAAGACCTAGTCAGGCTGAAATGAAAACCAAATGAAGTTTAACAAGTGCAAGTGTAGAGTCCTGCATCTGGGAAGGAACAACCACATGTATCAGTGCAGGCTGTGGGATCACCTGCTGGAGAGAAGCTCTGCAGAGAGGGACCTGGGGGTCTTGGCAGATGGCAGGTTGACCATGAGCCAGCAGTGTGCCCTGGTGGCCAAGAAGGCCAATAGGATCCTGACATGCATTAAAAGGAGCATGGCCAGCAGGTCAAGGGAGGTGATCCTTCTCCTCTACTCTGCCCTGGTCAGGCCTCACCTGGAGTACTGTGTCCAGTTCTGGGCTCCCCAGTACAAAAAAGACAGGGATCTCCTGGAAAGAGTCCAGCAGAGAGCCACAAAGATGATATGGGTCCTGAAGCATCTTGCCTATGAAAAAAGGCTGAGAGACCTGGCTCTGTTCAGCCTTGAGAAGAGAAGACTGAGAGGGGATCTTATCAATGTTTACAGATATCTTAAGTGTGGGAGACAGAGGGATTTAGCCAACCTCTTTTCAGTGGTTTGTGGGGACAGAACAAGGGACAATGGTGACAAAATGAAGCACAGCAAGTTCCACACCAACATGAGAAAGAACTTCTTCACAGTGAGGGTGATGGAGCGCTGGAACATACTACCCAGGGAGGTTGTGGAATCTCCTTCTCTGAAAATATTCAAGAACTGTCTGGACGTCTACCTGGGCAGACTGTTCTAAGGAACCTGCTTTGGCAGGGGGGTTGGACCTGATGATCTCTTGAGGTCCCTTCCAACCCCTACGATTCTGTGATTCTCAGATTCTGTGAATATACAGGAAAGCAAATCTGGAAAAAAAAAAAAATAAAAATAACATCTACTGACATGAAGCACCCTCTGAATAGTACACAGGCTGCCATTACTTCATTTATGAGGTGCTTTGAAGTCCTATTTCATGAGTGTTTCATAAATTAAATAATAATAATAATAATAGTAATAATAATAGGTGTTACAGCTAAACATATTTTAGCACTTTGCTAGCATTGAAATAATGGTGTACCACTTATAATTCAGTTGAAGCCAGGGTGTAAGTAGGTTGTCTGTAATTGTGTCTGGTTTTAGTAGTCATCACAGTCATATCAACATAGCTATATACTTCAGCAATTAACACGGTACATTTCTGCAGTTTGAAATTGCACTACTTGCCACAGTAGTTTGTTACTAGTTTATAAAAAAGGCCTTCCAAGTCAACATGATTTATTTTCTTGGAGTGCTGTGTCAGGGTAGTAACTACTGTAAACAATGACAGATGTGCAGTGATTTCATAGTTTGTGTACCAGTAAGTTTATTTATCAACAACTTTATTTTGTAGGAAGCATTCTGGCAATGTCTGGTGAGGTTATAATACAAGAATGATGGGAAAAAAAGATTTTCTCAAAATTAAGAGACAAAAACTCTCTGATTTGTCATTTACAGCAGCTTAACAGAACATTACCTGGAAGAGGATATGCAAACTGCAAACCTTTGTTGTGTGTTTTTCAGGATATAATACTCAGTTTTCTTCCTGTCCATTTTCTCACATTGCTCAATTGGCAAACCTACATTAGTGCCAAAGTTGAAAGCTATGAACTGATCATTACTAGGTATACTTATTTTCTGCTTTTAATGAATCCAGAATGAGTGTGAATGCCAACGAAATACTGCTGCAGTGACATATATAGAAAAAAATATCTAATGATACTGTTTGTATACATTGCAAAATAAAAGACACTATAGTTAAAGCAAAACTGAAGTCATACTTCAATAGTAGGAGGCTGCCAATCTAAAACAAAACAGCACAAACTAAAAGTGCCACCTTTCTTTTTAAAGGAGCAGCAGGTTATAGGCATCAGACAGCTTTCTCATCTTAAGAAAAAAAGTAACAGCATTATAAAGGGAACTTATTAATAAAGAATGTATGGGAAATTTTGAAAAATGTATAATCAGTTATGTTTTCATTGGGCACTTTTCTTGTAGTTGTTGGGTTCTACTGCAAAGCTGGTGAAGATTCAGTACCTTTCCCTTACCTCCAGGCTTCAGTTGCATGAGCGACTTCTCTGAATTCAGTACCAACTCCTCAGGCTGAGTCCTGAGAAGTCAAATGTGGTTGTTGAGGCAATGTATTTGACAGTAAAAGTTGTGCTGCATAAGGAGATGTTGCATTCACGACTACTGCTTTCTGGGCTTCTCCAGCCCAGTGAAGAATGTTCATCTGACTAATTCTTGGCATCACCCAAGGCTTGTCACATGGACTCTACAGACAGTCAACAGAAACAAGCAGTTCTGATGTGTAATACCACTAATTTTCACTGAACAGGTGACAAAACAGATCTGCTGGATTATATCCTGGAATTCCTAGTCTCTCAATTGCATGTAAAGGCTATTAGATTAATTGCAAACAGCTACATTTTACACATTTAAAGATATGTGATTTCCACATGGATAAAATACTGTGCAGAGCCATATCCCGTTTGAATTCTCAATATTTTAAATATTCCCATAACATTAGTCTAAGAAACTACCTGAGAACAACAGCTCAGTAGCTTCTGAATTATCACCACTGCTTATTATGATTAGCATTAGAGTCTCATGGTTGACTTTTTTTTCTCTCCATCTGCTTGTTTTGCCTTGTCTGTTATTTAGAAATTACTTATTTGACATAATTTTTGCAGGCAGAATTCCTTACACAACACAGCCCTAATTCTTCCTAGGAAGTACTCCAATGCAAAATTAAGTAGAGGAAAATGCTGATGAATTGTCTGGGACTAAAAGTTCAGATGAACCTGTAAGAACTAAAGAACTAAAAGGACTGATTTCCACACCACAGGGTGATTATAGAAGCCCTGTCTTGGTTATAATTTCTTATAAATGAAATCTATCTATTTAGCTTTAGAGATTTTTTTATTTTTTTATTTTTTATTTTTTTGTCAGAGGAAATTGGAAAAGGAGAAACAAAAAAAGCAACCCCTGATATGGATTTAGAAGAGTTTTCAGGTTCCTACTATGACAGAGTCTGAAGTGTTAGTAGGAGTTTAAGTATGGAGACAGATAGCTCTTTCTAATTTTGTCACATTATTTGCTGCAAACCAGATACAACTATTACCAGTATTGGTGGAGTTTTTTAAGCTGGGAAGGACAAAGCCAACTAAAACTGCACAGAACAGTGGTGGAGCAAATGAGTAACAAGCTGCTAAATCTTTAAAAAATACAAATTTTAGGTGATGTTCTATCACATTCTCACTCAAAGAATTAAATGGTTTGTCCTTCAGTTGTCAGCCCTAAGAAACAGTGGCAGAAACCTGTGGTAGAAATTTAAACTTGGCTAAATTACAGACCTGGATTTTAGCAAGGCCCAATACTGAAGTCTTTGGTATAGAGATTATTCAGCAAAACTTCTAAACTAATTATGGAAGTATTAAAAGACTAAGAAACTGTCTTCACTAGGATTTAGGCACACACTTACAAACCACTGTATGTGTAAGTGCTTTAGAGATTCTGTTCTCTAGTATGGAGAATTTCATCCTATAAAGTCTGTAAAACAGTTTTGAACCATTGCAAACAGAGTAAATCCAGATTATTAATTCCAAGGTCATTGTTTTGAAGCATTAAATACCACACCTGAGGATTTATATACAGAAAACTAGAATCCAGCCTTTTCAAGGGGAATTGGGTATTCAAAAAGATCTTCTCTTTCTGGTAAACATTATCCTTTTATTTTCCATCACTGCAGCATTTCAAGCTAATGTGCACTTGTTTTGTAGATAACAAATCTTTTCTTACCTCCCATTACTAAATGATGCCATTTTTCTCAGTGTAACATACGAATTAAATAACAAGACACAATTTCAGACAGAATACTTGGCATCATCAGATGAGATAGCGCTATTCCTCTTGAAGCATTTACAGAAGATAGATAAATAATCCTCAGAGTGATTGCTTTTCCTACTTCAGTTCATTTACCCTCACTTCAATGCTGAAGCACAGTTCAAAGAACCCACTGAGTTCAGGGAATCATATTTCTCCATGTTATTTTAAGGTGTTTTTATTTTTATTTTTAACATAATCATATCATAGGTTTTTTTAAATATTAATATTTCACTGTATATAGCATTTTTTTCATATTAAAACTTCCCCAGAAATAGTACAGACATTTACAAACTCAAAGGTAAAGTAAGTCCAGACATGTCTTTGGCTTATTGACTGCTTGAGCAGACAGTGAACCTGGATGTGTAGCCTAAGATTAGTAGGAAATACATTCCAGAGTACACAGATCTCTGCAAACCCAATGGCTTAGCTATTCAGTATCATCCAGCAGCTTAACACAGTGGACAAAGCTGCACTGATGTTTGCTGACAATTCAATAAACATATGAGGATCCTCTAATGTTGTAAGGCAGACAGATCAGGGCACATGCAGAGTAGACATAGATGTGGTTGTGCTCATATACTACCAGTAACAGCTTTCCATTGGACTCCATGAATACTGAAGTGAGACATGGTTTTGTCTGTCTGTTACTTTCACGAGCGTGTGTGTATAAGGTATGTATAAGGTAATGTGTATATGTGTATAAGGTGTGGATAAGGTAATGCATATGTGCTCTTCATACAATCTTTTTCTACATTTATTAATAACATTTTCTTTATGGGAAATAAATAAGGGGACTCCTAACATAAAAGGTGACTCTTTTTGACTAGTTTCAAAGAAAAAGAAAAAAAAAAAATCCTGCTTTCTTCTTCAAGAAGTCTACAACCTGAGAATAGGATGACACAGAAGACACGCATAGCAAGAAGTAAAGTGGTTTTCAAGTGGATATAAGAGGGAAATAATTTTTAAAATCAACAACATTATATAATATATAAGGAACTGGGTATACCTCAGTTTTATATATCAGAATTCATACAATATCTTGTGACTGTAAAACTCATTGTGGTAATTACATTCCAATCTTAACCTTGTCTTTAAGAACATCACTGATAAATAAATGACAAAATATATGACAAGATGGCAAGTATTTTGATGAATATCCTCAATATTTAAAATAGCGATACAAGATGACATATGCCAATGCTGATTCATTTTACCCTCCATCATTACTCTGTCATGGTGCAGTACATCAGTCAATGGAAAAAAGATATATACAAACATTTTACAGGTGATCAGATTGATCCAATTGATTGGCATATACAGAATCTTTGACCAAGTCTGATGGGTGAGCATTTGTCTGACTGTCAGTTTTACTGTGGATGCAATCGATATGATTGAATCTCAGGGCTGTCTGAATTACAGTGAACATAGTGTGCTCTACTTTGAAGAACAGACAAAACTGAAAACAAAGTAATGAAAAGACAAAATAATAAAAGTGTTTCCCAGTGTATTCCCAGTAACAGCTTAGCATATGCAAAGATAGATGGCAAGTGTCTTAGATGAGTGTCCAAGATAGGACACGTCACAGCATATGCACTTTGCTTACGAATAGTTGAGCTGAAATCACATAGCTGCGATTTCTGCCTTTCCTCTCCCAAAGAATGTATTAATTTCCCCATTCTGCATAAAGAAAACAAACACATTCCTTCTCTGCTTGGAGAATCATTATACAATCATAGAATGGCTTGGGTTGGAAGGGACCTTAAAGATCATTTAACTTCAAAACTCCTGCCATAGGCAGGGATGCCACCAACTAGATCAGGTTGCTCAGGGCCTCATCCAGCCTGATCTTGAACACCTCCAGGGATGGAGTATCCACAACCTCTTCGGGCAACCTGTTCCAGTGCCTCACCACCCTCTCTCTGAGTGAAGAATTACCTTCTAACCTTTTAATCTAAATCTGCCCTCTTTTAGTTTAAAACCACTGCTCCCTGTTGTCCTGTGATTATCTGATGGAGCAAAGAGTTTATCTCCCTCATTTTAATAAGTCCCCTTTAAGTACTGAAATGTTGTGATGAGGTCACCCTGGAGACTTCTCTCCTTTAGGCTTAACATCCCCAGCTCTCTCAGCCTTTCTTCTTAGGAGAGGAGCTCCAGCCTCTGATTATCTTTGTGTCCATCCTCTGGACCCGCTCTAACAGATCAACATCCTTCTTGTTCTGGGGACCCCAGACCTAGATGCAGTACTCCAAGTGGGGCCTCACAAGGGCAGAGCAGAGGGGGAGAATCATTTCCCTCTCTTGCTGGCCACTCCTCTGTTGATGCAGCCCAGGACACAGCTGGCCTTCAGGGCTGCAAGTATGCACTGCTGGCTCACATCAAGCCTTTCATCCCCCGGAACCCCCAAGTCTCTCCCCACAGGGCTGCTCTCAGTGAGTTCTCCTTTCACTCTGTGCTCATGTTGAGGATTGCCCTGGCCCAGGTGCAGCACCTTGCACTTGGACTTGTTGAACCTCAGTATGTTCACGTGGACCCAATTCTCAAGCTTTTACAAGTTCTTTTGGATGGCATCCCGTCCTTTTATTGAATCAACTGCACCACTCAACTTGGTGTCATCTGCAAACTTGCTTAGGGTGCACTTGATCCAACTGTCTATTAAACCGTACCAGTTCCAGGACAGACCCGTAAGGGACACCACTTGTCACTGGACTCCTTTTGGACATAGAGCTATTGACCACCATTCTCTGTATGTGAACTTCAAGCTAATTCCTTATCCACTGAATGGTCCACCCATCAAATCCATATCTCTCCAGTTTGGAGACCAGGATCACATGTGGGTTCATATTATCTGTAAATTGAACTATGTCATATTTTCTGCTCAAGTATGCCCCACTGTGTAATTATAACTTGTCCCTGTTTTAGCACACTACTAGTCTGGGTTGGCAATGCTCCCTCAGAATGTCTCAGGCATTGGAATGGGTTGCCCAGGGAAATGGGGGTCACCATCTCTGGTGAAGTTTAAGGAAAGGTTGGACCTGGTGCTTAGGGACATGGTTCAGTGGGTGACATTGGCCGTAGGGCAATGGTTGGACCAGATGATATTGAAGGTCTTTTCCAACCAGAATGATTCTATGATTCTATAAAGAACAAAACAATGTGAAAGATTCATGGACCTATTGAACAACAATAATTTTGCAAAGTTATTCCTGTCTGATCCTTTTTGGATTTGATCTTGATATTAAAGACTATGTGACCCTCTTCTTTACAAGACAAGCCATGCAACATCAAAGACATTTGAGTCCACTGACCTATAAAAGCTGAAGATAATTACATAGTTTTAGATAACAAAGACTTTAAAATGTTAGAGAAATGGATACCTCCATTTTAGGGTACACGATACCTAAAAATCATCGTAGGATACCCAAGACCATGTTTTGGAAGAAAAAGAAATCATTGATAATGAGGGTGACAGGTTAAAAGATTGAAAACAGATATTTTAACACATCTGTAATATTGGGAAATCTTAACTTTGTGCATATCTTCCAGAAATGAGTCAGCAAAGTCAGTTTTTAGAAACTATATTTCATCTTTAAAAAATTAACATATTAATGTTTAGTGCATCTTGGAGTTTTAAGGACCATTTAAAGACAATTGTAAGATATTCCCTAGTTCCTTCCTAAAACTCTGCTATGCAGATATGCAGCGCATTTCTGTTCAGAGCTGTAAAATCCAGAGGAACATTTTCATACATCTATTTTACTTTCTCTCCCACATAATAATATATATATATATATTTCTCTCCCACTAAATAATATATATATATATATGCATAATTTATATAAAGAATCTGTATTGCATATCCAAAGTGAAAATGTAGATAGTCATCTAGTAACTAAATGTGCTGGCTAGAAATAACTAGATTCTTGAAGTTTCATGATCACTCTTTAGACACAATATATTACATATGAGGTCCTGCTTTCCTTACTCAAGAGATATTTAGAGTCTAAATAAATAAATAAATAAACAAATAATAAAATCATTCTTTTGGAAGATATCATAGGAAGAAATCTGGTCCAACATCCTGCTCAAAACAATAGTGCTATATAATTATACTCATGTTATAGATGGCTGATTACAAATCATGTAATTTAATTCTCAAATGCCTTTCTTTCATCTTATAGATATGACCCTTAAACAATTATTATGATAATTTCTCTGATAATTAATTTGTTGTTACACAGAGCTTACTTGAAAACAACTTTAGAGAAGTAATGATTCTGGAAAAGAAAAAAAAAAAACAACACTTAGTTTTGCCAGTTAGAGATAGTAACTGCTGTATACCTTCACCCCAAATATTCAAAATTAGGACATTTCTAAAGAAAAGAATAATTAAAAAGACGTATGAATAATTTAGGTGCCTGAAGACACCAGAAGCTGCACAGGCACCATTTCCGTAGATCCATATATGAAAAACACATTCCTGAAGCCTTGAGCACCAAACAATACAGCCTATAAAGCATCTTTCACACACAAGCAGCTTACAGCTGTCCATGGTTACACTCTGGGCCAAAAGGTCCCAAAGGGTTAATAAGCTCTGTGCCAGTTATCAATGCCAGAAGCTAATACATATCTGTCAGCAAACTAAATTGTCAATGAAAAGATAAAACACTAAGTGGAAAGTGTAGTATCACCCTCTCGCCTCCTTAAAAAAAAAAAAAAAAATCAGAAAAAAGTTTTTGCTTCCATTCTGTTTTAATCTGTTTTAAAGGGGGTCAGATCAAAAGATGATCTAAAGCTCCTGCCACAACACTAAACTGTTTGTCAAAAAGATAAATGCTTTGTGCAAAAGCAATTAGCAAATCCTTGATTTTTACAGAATTCATTTTGATCTGTGATAAACTTGAATCAAAGGAAGAGACGGCGACCCTAGCATATCAGACTGGGAAAAAAAAAAAAAAGTGTATGTCATAAGAAAGGAAATTATTGTTTTTCTTTGGTTTCAAGGGTTGGTCACTGTCAATTTATGCAGTTTCAGTTTGTCTCTAAGTTTGCTTGTTAATAGAAGCCCCTCTATCCTGCTAACTCCCTATGGAGTGGTGGAGATGCTTTTGCTACAACAGAGGGTTGAAATCAGCTGAAAATAACGATTGCTCCTGGCTCACACAGAGCAGATTTATTTTTAACAAAGATGCGCTGGTACTGAGAGCAAAGTAGTTGCTATCACTGACCATTTTATTTATATGTAACACGATTATGTTTTTGTTTTTGTTTTTTTTTTTAATGATTACTTCTTAAATATTTGGCTGCTAGCTAGTGTGTACATTACTGCAACATCCAGGATAAAGCACTCATGCTAAAATCAGCTGTCAAATGCTTCTTCATAAAATATTCTGATAAACAGACATAATCAGCTAGCAAAACAAAACTTTATCTTAAATTTTATTGTTTTGAGTACCTTCCTGTAGGTACCTTTTTGCCTTCTGCCTATGTAAATGGACAACTGTCACTGTCTTTACAAACCAAACTGAATTATTACTCGGCTTAGATACTGAGCTGATTTTACAGTGAAGATTTCAACCATCTCATTATTTCAATTCACTGTTTGATCCCTTCACTCAAACCCTTTCCTAATTTAGGATCTTCTCCAAGTTAAAGGAAGTCTATGAAATCTCTGTTTATATGAAATCTCTATTTTATCAGGATATGGACCTGACAATCCTTGCGGGTCCCCTCCAACTTGGAATATTGTATGATTCTATAATTCTGTGAATAGAAGGATCAATTATTAAGGGCAATAAATAAATGAGAATAAATCTACCTTAAATAGAAAAGGGAGTGAAGGCATTCCCTTTGAGATATTCTGTATCACTGTCAATTTTGTTGTCAGTCTCTCCTCTGTCTGCTCTTCTTTCTTTTTTAATGCAAGTAATTAAAATTTTATGTTCATATGAAAGAAGAGCAGAGCTTTCATGAAAACAGTCTATTTTATTTGTTTATTTTATGGAATTTATGCAAGTAATTTGTTGTTATTGTTTGTTTGTTTTTCTTTTTAATATATACTGATTTTACTTTTCATTATTACACTTTATCATAATTACAAGAACGCTAAAATCAAAATTAACATAGATGATATCATATGTGATGTGTTACATTTACATTCTGTGCTATGGAATGTTTTCCCTAAACTTTGATGAGTATCTATATTCTTCATTAAATAAATCTGTATATAAAGACAAATGATTAAAAACAAACAAACAAACAAACAAACAAAAAACATACAACAACAACAACTGAGTATTAAATAATCTTTTATGGGCAATAAAAGATTATGGGCAATAAAATATGGGCAATATCCTATGTGATATCCATAATGAGAGTGAAAGATAATATGTCATGGTAAGACATGGTAAGACTTTATCCAAAGCCTGTTTAAATCTGTTGGGATTTTTCCACTGAATAGAGAGATTTTGAATAAGGACACACCATCCCAGTTCAAGAAATCCCCAAACCTCAAATCGGGCCACCATAAAATATGTCTAAGTTGAGTTCACGTCAGTAATTTCCTAAATAGGAAAAGACTTCTGAATCTGAGCCTATGATATGTATAAAGTATGAAGTGCACTTTATAGCATTCATCTTCAAGAAAAATCAGTGACTGAATTGACTTTTGCTGTATTGTATTTTCAAGCTGCAGAAACTTTATTCTTTTAACTTCATGTTTCCAGATACACCATGCTGATATTCCATGCTGATATACTTCTGTACAATTTATAAAGACAGGAAAGTGAAACGAGTCTTTCGAAGATCACTGAATTTCACAAAAACCTGAAACTCATTTCCTAATTGACACCACTGTACAAAGGACAGTAAAAAATTAAAAATAAATAAATAATCCAGTAATTTGACCTCAGTGCCAGGGAAGATCATGGAGCAGATTATCTTGAGTGTCATCATACGGTACTTGCAGGACGACCAGGTGATCAGGCCCAGTCAACATGGTTTTATGAAAGGCAGGACCTCCTTGACCAACTTGATCTCCTTCTATGACAAAGTGACACACTTAGTGGATGAGGGAAAGGCTGGGGATGTGGTCTACCTTGATTTCAGTAAGACTTTTGACACCGTTTCCAATAGCATTCTCCTCAAGAAACTGGCTGCTCTTGGCTTGGACTGGCATACGCTTCATTGGGTTAGAAACTGGCTGGGTAGCCGGGCCCAGAGAGTCTTAGTGAATGGAGTCAAATCCAGTTGGAGGCTGGTCACTAGTGGAGTCCCCCAGGGCTCAGTACTGGGACCAGTCCTCTTTAACATCTTCATCAATGATCTGGATGAGAGGATCGAGTGCACCCACAGTAAGTTTGCAGACGACACCAAATTAGGTGTGTGTGTTGATCTGCTCGAGGGCAGGAAGGCTCTGCAGGACAATCTGGATAGGCTGGACCGGGGTGAGGTCAACGGTATGAAGTTCAACAAGGCCAAGTGCCAGGTTCTGCACCTGGGGCACAACAACCCCAAGTAGCGCTACAGGCTGAGAGATGTGTGGTTGGAAAGCTGCCTGTCAGAGAAGGACCTGGGTGTTTTGGTTGACAGTAGGCTGAATATGAGCCAGCAGTGTGCTCAGGCGGCCAAGAAGGCTAACAGCATCCTGGCTTGCATAAGAAACAGCATGGCCAGCAGGTCCAGGGATGTGATTGTCCCCCTGTATTTGGCTCTGGTGGGGCCGCACCTCGATTACTGTGTTCAGTTTTGGGCCTCTCACTACAAGAAGGATGTGGAGGTGCTTGAGCAAGTCCAGAGAAGGGCAGCAAGGCTGGTGAGGGGTCTGGAGAACAAGTCTTATGAGGAGCGACTGAAGTAGCTGGGACTATTTAGCCTGGGGAAGAGGAGGCTCAGGGGTGACCTTATCACACTCTACAGGTACCTGAAAGGAGGCTGTAGCGAGGTGGCGGTTGGTCTATTCTCCCACGTGCCTGGTGACAAGACGAGGGGGAATGGGCTCAAGTTGCACCAGGAGAGGTTTAGGTGGATATTAGTAAGAACATCTTTACTGAAAGGGTTGTTAGGCATTGGAATAGGCTGCCCAGGGAAGTGGTTGAGTCACCATCCTTGGATGTCTTTAAAAGATGTTTAGATGTAGAGCTTAGGGATATGGTTTAGTGGAGGACTTGTTAGCATTAGGTCAGAGGTTGGACTTGGTGATCTTGTAGGTCTCTTCTAACCTAGAAGATTCTCTGATTCTGTAATATTTCTGCTGTACATTTATCACTACATAATAAAGCACATGATAATTGAAAACTGATTAAGGATCATCATACAGTCATACAGATTAGTAAAACTGCTGGTGCAATTAAATGTGGAGAAGGTGAGCATTATGACTTTGTCCAAAGCCCAGGGAAGTCAACATAAATCGTATCACTAACTTAACTGGCTTGTGAAGACCAATATGTTAACCACAGCTTTATGTAATAGAAAGGAAGGTCAACCAAACAGCTTCTCAAACACTCAGACAGACTGAGCTATTCATAGAATATTTAGACTAGTACAGTTTCCATTTTATTTTATTTTATTTTATTTTATTTTATTTATTTATCTTTTTTTTTTTTTTTTTTTTTTTTTTTTTTTAACACAGTGTCATATTATTAATTCTTTAGAGCATGTCTTTACAATTCAGATTATGTTTTTTCTTCTTGCCTTTGGAAGTCCAATATTCTCAAATGGCTAATAAGACAGGTACACAACAAATTTTTATGCATTTTGCAATTACTGAATTGATTTTTCTAAAAGCTGATTTTGAAGCAACTGTGCATCAGTTTTGAAATACACAATATATATCATAGAATGGGTTTTTGTTTATTTTTACACATTTCAGGAGACTTGATAGTAGTAATCTCTATCCTATAAAGGGACGTTCTTGTCCCTAATATACTCTACATATTTTGTAGCTGTAGAAATATGCTTTCGAGTACAATTTAGAACAGGGTTCATCTACTTTGATTCTGGAGGCTTGCAAAGGTTCGGCAACTTGCATTTCTCTTCTCTGGAGCCTTCTTGAAGCCCATGTAGTCTCCCTGCTTAACAGCACACACCTAAACTCATTTAAGCCACCTTTTTGCTAAGTAGCTTTATCTGGTGACAAGAGTCAAGAAGAAATGCAGATACCCATTGAGCCAGCAGTGTGCCCTGGCAGCCAGGAGGGCCAGCTGTATCCTGGGGTGCATCAAGCATGGCATCGCTAGTCGGGCAAGGGAAGTAATTGTCCCACTCTACTCTGCACTGGTGTGGCCTCACCTAGAGCACTGTGTGCAGTTCTGGGCACCACAGTACAAAAAGGACATTAAACTGCTGGAGTGTGTCCAGAGGAGGGCGACAAAGAGGGAAAGACAAATGAAGAGCGTCTGAGGTGACTGGGCCTGTTCAGCCTAGAGAAGAGGAGGCTGAGGGGAGACCTCATCACAGTCTACAACTTCCTCATGAGGTGGAGTGGGGAGTGGAGAGGCAGGTGACGTATTCTTCATAAACACCAGTGATAGGACCCGCAGGAACGGGGTGAAGCTGAAGCAGGGGAAGTTTAGACTAGACATCAGGAGGAGGTTCTTCACTGAGAGGGTGGTTGCACACTGGAACAGGCTCCCCAGTAAAGCAGTCACTGCACCAAGCCTATATGACTTTGAGAAATGTTTGGACTGTGCATTAGTCACATGGTCTAAACTTTTGGGTAGACCTGTGCGGTGCTAGGAGTTGGACTTGATGATCCTTATAGGTCCCTTCCAACTCGGGGTATTCTGTGATTCTATGATTCTTTACCCTTCCTTTATACTATCCTCAGTTCAAAGGGCCTCATTTTTTTCATGTCTCTTGCTGAGCTCTAGCTACACATTGAATGTCATGGTCTGATATGATTGGACAAGTAAAGATGTAGCAAGTAAGCCTGGTAATACTTATGATTTGTCCAATAACTGCTGTAGGCCAAGAAATTGAGCAAAATACTACTTATAACCACTTATTTTTAATTATTTTTAAGATGGGGTCTACAACAGGAATAGAGACTGAATTCTTAACACTACAAGAAGACCTTGAATTGTTTGGAATGTCGATTTTAAAGTAATTGTTTTTAAGGGGCTCCTTAAAATAGTGACAGTACTGATTCCTTGAGAACTCAAATAGAAGAAACATATCTGTTTGGGCACACCTTCAAACAAAGGGCATTTTATAGGAATACGATGATTCCTTCCTATATGACCCATTTTGCTGGTATAGTAAAGGATATTTCCTTTTAGAGGTTATCATGTATAAGAAAGTGACAAGAAAAAAGTTATCATTCTGTTGTTAAGCATCTAGCCACCTGGTGAAGTACCTGTTTAATAACAGATAAATCACATATAGCTTCCTACAAAGTCTGGTTAAATCTGTGAAATTACAGTGAGATAACTGCTTGTGCTAATCAAAGCATTGGTCAGCTGGGACTGGACTTGATAGGTAGTGACAGTGGTGGTACTGCATAAAATCATGCCAGTTCCAAGCTCTCACTTTAAGAAAATTGCTCCCTCCTCCCTGAAAACATGTAAGGCATGTGCAAAGATTAATTATTTTCAAATAAATTACTCTTGTACAGCTTGCAGAAACTTTGTGTTTGTGAATGAAAAACATGAGTAGCTCTGCACAAACAGATGCAGTATGAGGGAAAGTATAAGACAAAAGAAGGTGACAAGAACTGTCCTATATTCCATAGTGACAAAGCACTGTAATATGACACAGCTTTTGAAATGTAAAAAAATGCCCCACTGAAAATTGAAAAAAATAAAAATTAAAATATCTGACAAGATTTATCTATTTTGTCTGCATATATTGAGGCAGAGAGAAACCTGGACAAATAAGGTGGATTAATTAAAATCTAGGCACAAACAGGTGCATGATTTGGGCTCCCTTACCTAATGTACCACATGTTCAGCTTTGACACGTGTGCATTAGGTATTTATTCATATTGCACCAGATGACTCTACCACTTGTTTTCAGGAAAGTAATTTGTTCTACTCAATTACTGTAGTCAGCCACTAGATAGTTTAAATTACATATCATCTGTCTCTTATGCAAAGTTCTCACTTCATTTGTCTCTTTGGTTGTTTCTGATGCCACTTTGTCTTATACAAGATAACATAAAAGGCATCAGACAGCATTTATCAAATATCACAATTTCTAGGCCTGATGATGTGCAAATTGGACTCCCATTCTGAGAGAAGAAAGGTGATCTTGGGGATAAGACACTGTCCTGGGATTTGGGAGCTATATATGCATTTATTTGACCTAATAATGGCTATTTGTATAATTCTCATTTGAGATTCTTCAAGGTAGCTGCAGCCATAACATCATTCTAGTTCTTTTAGTTGAAAAATCTAGTAGAAAAAAAAAAAAAAAAAAAAAAAAAAAAAAGTGTCTCAACTGCAAGTTTAAAGAGATATGCTCTTTACAGAGCCAATCTGCTTGCAGAAAATCACATTTTAATGTAGATGAGAAAGCTTCATAATAAATAAAGGTACATGACCACCAAGAAAGGCAGGAATTTATTTGTCTAAGTAAGATAAGTATTTTAATACCAGAAGTTTCCTTTAAAAAAAAAATGTTGTTGATATATATCAATACTTTTTTCTGGAAATTTAGTACATAGTATTAAGTGGTACTTACTGTCAGGGCAGAATTAAATTCCTTTGCACAACTCATTCCCTTAGACAAATTACTTTTTGTCATTATTTAGATAATTCAGCTCTGTAACACATTATCTCTTTTCTTGCATGGGAGCACAGTGACACAGAATTGTACTTGCTTTATCTGCAGAAATGCCAAAATTGTTATGCTTTGTGAGTTTTCTGCTCTCTGGAGGAATTAATTGACTTGAATCCAAAGGGAAAGAACTATCATAAACTACAAAGAATTTGTTGTCATGTGATGAATTTTTCATGCCCCTGGATCACTGACCGTGATGAATCAAGTGCCACAGAAGAAGAGATCAGTCAAGAGCAAGTGCCAGCAAAAGTGAGAAGCACAGCAGACAGAGTGATGTTGATGTCAGAAGATATGTCTGCTCCATGAAGCACTGACTCATCTTTCACCAAACTCTCTAAATATGGTGATGCCATTTTGAAACTGTTGACTTGTTTCAATGAAACTCTGAATATCAAATTACCTATCTGGTAAGAATTCTCTTCCTGAATGCAAACAAATCAAAGCCCTGCATCCTGTAAGTTATCTTCAACTCTACATTTCTGGAAAATTTATCTTCTGTGTGACAAAAAAATATTGTTTCCAAAGATGCAGTCTATGATGATGATGCTTCTCCCTTAAAGAAATCTTCAGTAGCATTCACTTTGTAAAGTATTCTACAAAAATCTAAGGTACTTACTGCAGACCATATTAACACTCTTTAAATAATAATTGATTCAGAGTGCTGTCATGTGTAAAAGCTAAATTGTCACAGTTGGAAAATGGATGTAAAGAAGATTGCAGAAGGACATCAATTACTTAGTGTTTTCCTCATTGAGAAGAAAAAAAGTCATAAATCTAATTTTCAGCAATAAAAATGAAACATAAAAGTAGTGTAAGAGGCAGCTTCAACTCTTGGGCATGTTGAAGGCTACTGTATTGGCCAGCACCCATCAAGGAAGATCAAGGATGAAGGAACTCCGAATCTAAATTCATTGGTCTGCATGAACTAAAAGAAAAAAAAGCCCTTTAGACTGTTGACTGAAATAGTCTCTCCCACCCAGTGGACTAAGGCCTGAGGAAGATGCTCATTACCAGTCTATACGTTTTAAATTAAGAGGAACATTAAACATTTAAGCATGTGACTTATTATGGGTGATGGATTCTGAAATGAAACTGCTGCTACTTCTCAGCAGGGACATGTAAGATTCATTTAGGTCCATAATCCAATTGATAAGAGACTCCCAAGCAAGGGGAATGAAACACTGAATAATTTTGATGCTTCCTTGTCTTCTTAGATAAGAAGCTGAATTACATAGTCTGTATTCAGTTTTCCTGAAGATAAAAAAATGCAAAATACATTTTTCTCCTACTTTCTTCCAAAATACATGTGAAATGTTACCTGTTTTACTAATTATGAAATTATGAAATTGAAATCATATATGGTTTTAACAGAAGTAAAATATCTTCAAAACAAATTTAAGTAATCGTACACATCATATATAAAAAGTGTAATCGTTGAGAAATCCTGCAATAATATGAACTGATATTGAAGAACACATTTTATTATATTCTAGAACTGTCCACTTCAATTGCAACCTACCTTATCAACATCAAAACTTTGGCTATTCCCATCTATCATTTGACAATCAACTTTGAGGATCTACCGTGTAATGTAGTCATGCAGGCTTCTCTCAAATAATGGAAAGCCATAAGCAGCTCTAGGATTGTGCTACTTGATCCTTTGACTATAAAGTGAGACTAAATATATAGACTCCAAGAATATTTTCAAAAACTGAAATTAGACAGTATAATTCTTAGCACTGGCACTTACATTTCTCCCCACAGAGATTCCTGGATGCATCTTTCTGGGAAATCTCAGAGCTTCCTAAATCTTGAACACCTAATTAAGTCTTCCACACTGAAGTTTATCAAGGTCTAAAATAAACTGTGATTTGTCTTTCAGTTTCAGCTTGGGAGGATTTCTCAGATAAAAGGAAGAATCTGGGTTCTGCCTAAAATACGGCCATGAAAAAGCTGACTGTGCCCCCCCATCTACTTAATAATTCAGTAGTTGTAGCACGTAATAGTCCCTCTTCTGTTGGAGAAGCATACTAACTTCACTGATTGTTTAGTTTAGAAGTATATATTATAGATTCTTTTTCCTTGAATCATTATATCTAGTTGTGACATTGTTAAAGTTACCTTCCTATTTATTACATTTATCTTTATTTTCTTTCTGAGATAACATGGATGGTGAAGAAATTGCTGGATAAAGTTCAAAGAACTGTGCTGTTCATGATGGCCCCTTGTGGCTTAAGTATCTAGGAAAATATATCATTTAATAGCTTTAAAAGAATATTCTGCACTTGAAGGTCAGAAAGCTCATTACGTACAAAGGAATGCAAATATCTGCTCTCTTTTTAGGATGGGAAGTGAAAGCAGAGAGAAGTGATTTCCTCACAGATACGTGAGAAAGAATCACCAGTCTGATTCTGGATTCTCATTTCCCTTCTCAACTAGACCACAAAGCATACTATGATATAAGGAAATCAGATAAAAAGCCAAGACTCTGTTCTGATGCAAGTCTTTGCCAAAGATGATAAGAAACAAGGCCCCATGTTCCATTGTCAGGGATTAGGAAGGTTAGACGAGAAAGGCCTTTACAGATATTTACTTTTATTCATGTAATACATTTCCAACGTATTTTTAATTTCTGCCAGAATATGCATCAGCTGCCATACTACCAGTGATCTGACTACTACACATCATTCAGCCTGATTTTTTCTTTATTATTTTTTTTTATCATGTGGAAGTAGATAATGAGATCATTAATCATACAGATTTCTACATTTAAAAACTGAACATTAAAATACAGCCTAAGCCTTGTGGTTTGCTGGGAACCACTAATTCACTGAAACTATTGGTGCCCTTTCAACCGCAACACCAAACAAATATATATTCTGCTTTTAAAAATATGGATAAACTGAGATGTTCACAGGGGAACACCACAGAAATATGCAGCTTCAAGCTACAGCCAAAAGCACAGTAGATCAGATGAAACAGTGGATAAACAAAGTTTGTATGTCTAGGTCTTTAATTTAACTGAAAAAAAGAGAAACCAAACCTCATCTGCGTGTAATACCTGACATTTCAGTCAGTTTTGTCCACCGCATACTTCGATACTGAGATTGGTAAGAGTTTATGAACAGTCTTTTGAAGTCACTATTCAGAACTGGCTAGTAGCCATCCCACAACAGCTCCAGAGATCTGCCAAGAATCCTGGCAAGGCCTAGAAGCTACTGGGGTCTAGAAAAGCCACCTAGCCAACTAAGATGTTTCTAAGAAAAGGGAGGAAAAAAAGAAGCAGTGGCTAGTTTTTGTACAGACAGATTTAAACAAGAAAAAAGAGAAGGAAAATAACAATGGCCAGTGCTTGCTCTGTGGCCTCCAATACCAAGCCAACAAAACACTATAACAAAGCAGTACTAGCATGTGGTTAATATGACAGAAATATGAAGACACAGACACAAAACACAAAGAGCAATTAAGTCTTGTTTCACTCCTTTTCAGACTATAAAAAATCTTAAACTCTAACAGGCTTGGTGCCATGTAGTCACTATGTCCCTGGGGAGCCTGTTCCAGTGTGTGACAACCTTCTCATTGAAGATCCTCTTCCTGATATCTAGCCTGAACCTCCCCTGTCACAGCTTGACACCATTCCCTCAGGTCCTATCTCTGGTCACTAAAGAGAACAGATCGGTACCTGTCCCTCCACTCCACCTCATGAGAAAGCTGTAGGCTGCAATGAGGTCCCCCTCGGACTCCTCTTCTCCAGGCTGAACAGGCCCAGTGACCTCAGCCACTCCTCATATGTCTTCCCCTCTAGGCCCTTCACCATCTTCATAGCCCTCCTCTGGACACTCTCCAACAGTTTCACATCATTTTTGCACCGTGGTGCCCAGAACAGCACACAAGACTCGAGGTGAGGCCACACCACTGCAGAGTAGAGTGGGACGATCACTTCCTTCAACCGACTAGCAATGCCATGCTTGATGCACCCCATGATATGGCTGGCCCTCCTGGCTGCCAGGGCACACTGCTGGCTCATATTCAACTTGCTGTCAACCACAACCCCCAGATCCCTCTCTGCAGGGCTGCTCTCCAGCATCATGTTGCCCAGTCTGTACGTATAGCCAAGGTTGCTCCGTCCCAGGTGCAGGACCCGGCACTTGCTCTTGTTAAACTTCATGCGGTTGGTGATCGCCCAGCTCTCCAGTCTGTCCAGATTTCTGTGTAAGGCCTTTCCACCCTCAGCAGAGTCAACAACTCCTCCAAGTTTAGTGTCATCAGCAAATTTGCTCAAAACAGTTTTTAAGTCCTGCATCCAAATCATTTATAAAAACATTGAAGAGGGCTGGCCCTAAAATGGAGCCTTGAGGGACCCCACTAGTGACAATCCATCAGCTAGATGTGGTCCCATTTACCACAACCCTTTGAGCCCTGCTCGTCAGCCAATTGCTCACCCATCATATGATGTTTTTGTTTAGTTGTATGCTGGATATTTTGTTCAGTAGGATCCTGTAGGAAACTGTGTTAAAAGCTTTACAGAAATCCAAAAATATCAGCTGGTTTCCTTTCATCAACTAGTTGTGTGATCTTACCATAAAAGGAAACCAAGTTAGTCAAAAAAGACCTACCCCTCATGAACCCATGTTGGCTGGGACCAATGACTGCATTGTTCCCCAGGCGCACTTAATCTTTACCATAATTTCACAAGGCACTGATGTGAGACTGACAGCTGTTTTGGATCTGTGACTAGAACAGTGTTGATAACACCTATATTTTGGTTATTGCTGAACAGCACTTGCACAGTGTCAATGCTTCTTCTTTTGTCCACTCTACGTACTACCCCAGCAAGTCGGCTAGAGGAAGGCAAGAAACTAGGTGACACAGCTGAGACAGCTGATAGAAACTGACTAAAGGAATACTCCACATCACCCAACACTGCTCAGAAATATCTGGTCAAGGAAAGGAGAAGGAAGAAAGGACATTTGTCTGCCAAAGTAACCATTATGCATGCTGAGGCTGCACCTTCCAGGAAATGTCTAAACATCTAACTGACAATGGGAAGTAGTGAATAAATTCCTTATTTTTTCTTTGCTTTTGCACAATTTTTGCCTCATCTATTTAACTGTTCTATCTTGATCCACTAGTCTTCCCACCTTTCATTTTCTCCCTGCCTTGCAGGAGAGGAAGGGAGTGAGTGGCTGTTTGAGCATCTGGCTGTTAGCTGGAGTCAATCCACCATAACTTGTTACCCCAGAGACTTATGCCATAAACTTTGGAAACCTTTTTGTAACCCAGGGACATTTACTCTGTTAAGTACTTCTTTCCATAATGTGTCAAGCTCCAAACATTTTTGAGATTCTTTGTCTTTCAAATTTTTTTACAAATCCTGTTATAAAATCTGTGGGACAGAAGACTATTTGATATTTCTAAAATCTACAGTAAATAAGAGTAATATTTCTGTCTTCTCCTCGCTCTGCTCCATCCCATTTAACTATTCACTTCTTTAACCCTTTTAACAGTGATACTTGAGTGGGAATAGTAGGAAAAAAAAAAAAAAAAAAAAAAGGTTCAAGTCAATCTATGGCCATTTCAAAGACATAGTCAGGAACAAATGCAATTTTATTTCTTCAACTGTGTGTGATTTTTCTCAGTTTCTCTCCCCTCTCCACATACTCCTATATGAGTGGCTCTTCCATTAAGATGAATTCATTTGGATGGAAGTCTCAGTGTAAGAAAAAAGAGCTGTATTCTTTCTGCTCTGCTGCTAAGGTCAAGCAAAGAATCTGTGTTAAGCTGCCAGTTTTCTTTGTGATACGTGAGGCAGCAAAGAACACAAATTGCATTTCTACTCACTTTTCAGTTCAGCTCTTCTTTTAAATGCCACAGTACTGACAGTAATCACTGAGCTGAACAGATATGACACAGAAGACACTGATGGAACAAATAAGGCCCATCCTTTCTTGGTTTTCCAGTGCTAACATAAACAAATATGTATTTGAATATCAGTTTGACTAGAGATGGTTCTGAAAGACATAAGTCTCAGCTGATAGGTAATTTTTTAACACTGTACCATTGGGAGAAACCCATCATATGTTAAACACCCTGAAATGGAAACAAATATACAAATTAAAAAATATACAAAAATTAAAGTGTGAATGAAAACAACAACAACAACAACAACAACAACAACAACAGCAAAAAAACAGATTTTGCAATAGTTTATCAATACATGACATACTCCTGGTAAAATATTTTCTTAACAAGGAATACACTTTAAATTTACAAGAACTATATAAATAATTTTCAAAGATAAGATGGCCCCCTCACACTGTACTAACTTAAACAGGTGGTATTTTACATTTCCCACATCCCTCATAAATTCTTCCATATGCTTGAAGGGAGATCCTGCAAGTAAAAAAGGAAATAGGAACTCAGAAGCAAGTAATTCTACCACAAATCACTTATTTTATTATTATTATTATTTATTTATTTTTTTTTTCTTAGCAACAAGTTATGCACTGTACCAGAAAAAAAAAAAAAAAAAAAATCATTGTACTTTTCTAATGCTCTGAACTTGAACCGAGATTCAGGGAAGCTTTGATTCCCTCAGGAATTTTCACAGTGCAAGCTAGTATTCTGTCTACCTATATCATTTTCTGAGCAGTCCACAGCCTGCTATTTGCTTTGATTAAACTAACATCAGTGGTGAAGAATTTCTTCCCCGAGTTCCAACCCTGTAAAATACTCATTGTCAAAATCATTTGTGAAACTTGAGTGAAGAAGGGAACTGTTAAAAGTTTCTCAGAACAGAAATTTTAATTTCTGCATTTTTCCTGCTTCTTTGTCAAGGAGAAATACATTTTATTCATTAGCTTACTAACTTTGAATTATGCCACCCCAAAGCATGCAAACACCTGAAACTGGTTTAATTAATATAGAACCATAGAATGGCTCATGTTGGGAGGGACCTGAAAGATCACCCAGTTCCAACCCCCTGCCATACGCAGGGATACCACCCACTAGATCAGGTTGTCTAAGGCCTCGTCCAACCTCTGGGGATGGGGCATACACAGCTTCTCTGGACAACCTGTTCCAGTGCCTCAACACACTCACAGTAAAGAGTTTCTTCCAAATATCTAATCTAAACAGATTTTTTATTTATTTATTTATTTATTTATTTATTTTAATTTTTTAGTTTAAAGCCATTACTGCTTGTTCTATCCCTACACCCCGACAGAGTCCCTCCCCAGCTTACCAGCACCCACCTCTAGGTACTGAAAGGCTGCTACAAGGTCTCTCTGGAACCTTGTCTTACCCAGGCTGAACAACCTAAACTCCCTCAGCCTGTCTTCATATTTGAAATTAATATTTGAAATCAATATGTGATATTAATACTCATCCAGCAGGTAGCGATGCTTTAGAAACAAATGATGCAGCTTCACAAACTAGGTTGATGCATCGTTCTTTTTAAGTAAATGACACTGAAGAATGAAAGGCTTTCAGTCACCAAATAGTTCTATTCTTGAAATATACCATCACTGTCAATCAGTAGGAAGTATTTATCTCACTAGATTTCCACAGCCTTCTATAATTCTTTAAAGAAGATGTTGGAGCTAATGACTATTTTCCATTAAAGAGTGTGTGTTACTTTACACTTAAATAAATGCTATGTGAATATGTTTCAATGATATGTGTATTTAAAACTGTTTATAGTCATAAGCATTTTGTTTTGATTCTTCCTCCTACTGCCATTTGTCCACATTTGAATAGAGGGAGGTAGTTGTTTATAGACGACTGTGAAAAGAAATAAAAGCTATAGAATGAGAGTGAATGTAACAGCTGGGTCACCAAGAACAAGAGAAAACACACAGGAATACATGCATTTTTGCTTTGCATCTTGACATTGTTCCCAGATAGGAGGAAACAGATTTTAATTTTATCTCCCAATATTGAGTGAAATATATCTGTACACCACTGCTGGTTTGGAGTGTGGATGGTCCCAATTCCTTCAAGAACAGGGAAGAATCTTACAAATGCTGGGCCTCCCACTGATTTCACTAGGTGCCGTACTGTATACTCTCTGGCCTCCAGTACCCCCTGTCGATGTTGGGGTATAATCATGGGCCAGAAGCATCTAGTAGGAAAGAAAGGAAAAGAGGAAGTCTAGAAGCATCTACTAGGAAAGAAAGGAAAAGAGAAAGTCTAAAACAAATAGTCTGGCATATGAATTACTGCCCTTTCTTTCTATCCCATTGTTCCCTTACCATTACTTTTACACGACTTTGTCCATTGCTCTGTTTCCTCCATCTTCTTTCTACACATTTGGTGGATATTTTTCTCCTGATTTCTTATCTTACATTCAGTTGATGACCTGTGCTGCATTCCTCCTTCCTGTTGTTATTTTCTATCTCCTGTTCTGCATTATTTCTAATCAGTTCCTCACCTTCAAATATCACAGCCAATTGACATTTTGAGTACATTCTATAAAAAAGGGGAAGCTTGTATGATTTACTGTTTGTTATTACATTAGACATTTAATAACTTTTGAGAATCTTGGTCAAATTTCATAGAGGAAAGATTTCAAAAATGGTCTTTTGACTTCAACTTTTATAAAAACAGATTAGTAAATAAAGTACCTAGTAAGAGAGAGATATTATGATGCAAATTTGCAGCTATTATTTGCAATATAAAATCCACTGTTACTGCTGTAAGTGAAAGGAAGATATAGGAAAGCAGGCTTCTGCAGCTCACAGGGGACTCTGTGATTATTACGATACACTGTTCTTTCTTTTCCTCTATTCCCAGCAGGGAAGTAAAGTGTCTCTAGAGCATATTTGCTAACATAAGTAGGCATCATAAGGCCCAGGAAATGCATTCCTGCATCGTAGTGGCAGCCTGTGCCATCAGATTTCATATGACACAGAACCCTGGTAGACTGACTGTGTGTGATGAGTGAATAGATGAACATGTCACCAGGCGACCCAAATCAGATTATTCAATGTGTAGAAAATGCGTACTGGTTACTTTTTGTTTAAATTGAGAGAGAAAGGAGTATCACTTTTATTTAAGTTCCAGACAAAACTTAAGGGAAAGGGAAACTTTAGAGCCTGTCTCACATTCTGCGTGATTTAAGAAGAAAAAGTTTTGTGGATCTGAAACCATCAGTGATCTGACAATACT
Source organism: Nettapus auritus (assembly GCA_011076525.1). NCBI lineage: Eukaryota > Metazoa > Chordata > Aves > Anseriformes > Anatidae > Nettapus > Nettapus auritus. The sequence continues at coordinate 4,686,593 of CM021797.1, read as the reverse complement.
TGGTTCTGAACATTCTGAGTAAAACACTGGAACAGCGGTACATATCTTGCAGGCTGCTAAAGAGAAGTACCTCTATAAACACTGTGTATCCTGCTCAACAGATAACATTTCAGTATAATGCAAGCTACTATGCTGGTAGTAGGTTAGTAAAAAGAATAGTCAGTAAAGCAATCACAAGATCTGACAGAGAATATGAATTACAACTAGGATTCCTTTATTTTGCACACGTGGAATGGATAAGAATTACAAAATTACAAATCTGCATAACACACAAGGTTGCAAGGAACAAAATTAAATAACTGCACTCAGTGTCAGCTAAAGAACTATGTGCACCAGTCTCTCACCTGACTGCTTACAGCTCTTATTTTGTAAAACATTATGAAACTCATTTTTTAAAAAAATTAAAAACATTTCTGAGTTCACTTTCTGGTTCTCCTTCCGTAAACAGGATTTTATTTATTTATTTATTTATTTATTTATTTTTATTTATTTTTTAATCGGAAAAGATAAAGTACTGCTTTTATGGCAGGTAACAGAGTTGAACACATACTTATTTTGGAGGGCAGAATCACAATAGCCCTATCTAGCAGTTCCATCTTTTATACAACTTCGTATTTTTTTCCCTCCACTTTATTTTATTTTATTTATTTTATTTCATTTTATTTTATTTTATCCACAAAACTTGAGGCAAAGTGGTTTCAGCCAGTGTCTCCACTGGGCTCTGTTTAGTGGGTGGGTAATGTGTTAGCAAACAACCATAGCTTCCAGGAAAGTGAATTCCCAAGATCTGTAAGGGTGAGATGCTGCCCTGTGCTTTAATTCTATTCAGTACCTGTCAGAGGAGCTGTGTGAGAATTCTTCTATAGGTATAGTTCTTCTGTAGTTTCTCCTCAGATTGGAAAGGAAAAAAAAAAATAAATCAGAAAGTCTTAAAAGCAGAAGGGGAGACTAATTAAAGTCAATGAACAAAGTAAAAGTGGAAAAGGATTAGCAGAGGAATGGAAGGAAATAAAATGAATAGTATGGAAAGAGAAAGATGAAAGAAGAAGAAGAAAAAAAAGTCTTTTCTAATTGTGCTTTCAAGACTGTCCCTAATGGATTTCATGTCATCTGAATTCTAGCAGATAGCATGTGCCGAAAATGCTGCAGATGGCTCAGCTCAGCAGCAAGGATGGCTTGGAAGGGAAACAGTTCCTGTGGTTGCCTCAACAGATTGTTTACAGCAAAGATACCGACAGTGCCCAGTCATCGTCATGAAACAGTGCTTGTTCCCTTATTTGAGACTTCAGTCTGGGCACTTCAAATGGCTGACTTGTGTGTGATTGAAATCAGGGGGAGCCTTGATAATTCAGTTCGTGCTGCTGAGGAACAGCCCCAAAGTTTTCCTGTCTCTTAACAGCAAGCAGTGTTGAATGGGAAAAGCAAAGCAGGATTATTTCAATGAAATGTTCAATGTATAATGAAGGCTTACTTTAAAAAATAACACCATGAAAAGCAGATTCATTAATGTAACCTTCCATGATTTACAATCACTTCACATCATAGTTCATATGGAAGAGGATGAAAGATGGAAGTCCTCAGTGAGTAAAGATGGGAGATGGAAGTCCTCAGTGAGAAAAGATGGGAGATGGAAGTCCTCAGTGAGTAAATTTCCATTAACAGAACAGAGAGCAGGTTTTTGCAAGTCATTAGCTAAGAGAGCTACAGACCTTCTATCTGTACTAATACCCAACAGATACATCAGGTGGCCACTGCTGTTAGGGTGCCACCTCAGTATGTTTCTACTTAGCCAGGAGCTCTCACACCCTAAAAGGATGCACTTCAGCTGTGTGTGAGAAAACACTAATGGCTGGTTTTGTAGACAAGTATAGTCTTGAGACCAGTCTCTTAAGCTGTCTGAACATAAAGAAAGATGCAGGTTGTATACATTAGTATACGCCAGCCACAAGTTCTGAAGATTCTAAATTCATTTAATAGCTTGGTGGGTCACAGTATTCCTTCTGATTAGGTATCTGTGCCTATTATTCTTCATTCTCTATGTTAAATTAGCATAAGACAATTAGACTAATACAACTTTCACCAACCTGTTCTCTTCAAAGACTATTCTACAATCTGTTCTATCTTACTTTTAACAAACAGTTAAGGACATGCAGCATGATCTCACTGTCCAAAAAAGTGACTGCCTGAAGATCTCATACATCTTTAATTATGTTTTTTAATTACTTTTTTGTTTTGTTTTGTTTAGAAACATTTAGAAATACTAGTCTCTTTCCTTCTTAATTTCAGAAAACATGTCCAATTTTCTTGATATTTATAACCTTTAAATATCCTAATTTCCCTGTCTCCTGTGCTAAAACGGTCAGCCAGTGACTAGCCCATTTTGCTACTTTATCCAAGTAGGTATTAATCATTTGGATGGTTTGATGAGAAAAGATGAACAGACCAATCCATTCACATTTCAGCTGAATCCAGTCCCATTTACATTAAATTACTGTATACATATACAAGTTACACAGTGAAGAATCAAGGACTATTTGACAGAGCTATTTGAATGTAGTCATAGTCACTTGTCATCATAAATCAGATAGCATCAACCCTTTTATCATCTCATTTGGTCTTCTGTGAACTCTCTCCTGTTTATCAGATGGTTTCTCGTAATGAAGAAGCCAGAACTGCAGACTGCCTTCTCAGTAACCAATTGGTATATACCAATATACCAATGGTATATACAAATTGGTATACCAAAATTGGTATATTACATGTGGAAACCATCCTATTAAAAGTAGGAGCCATAATCGAACCCCTCCAGGTACTGAATTATGTGAACTGACAAAATTAGGGAAACATCTTTAACTCATTTCTCCAAGGCAAATAATTTTGACCACAAGGCCTGCCCATTAAAAAAAAAAAAAAAAAAAAAAAAAAAAAAAAAAAGGCAACGTATTTAACACTTTCAAGTAGATAACAAACAAACAAAAAAATACAGAAACCAGGCCAGAACCACTAGAATCACCTACTTCAATTGTAACAGTCCAGCAAAATACTTCCAAAACAGGATAATGCATATAGAAATGCAGAATTCAGGTTATCACTAGACATGTACAGCACAGGTAACTGCATTGAGAAGAGTAAGTGACTTCAGGCTTACTGCAGATGCTTCTCTGTGTGTGATCTCTGTGAAGTACACCTGAACAAAAAGAACGTTATACTCAGAGGAACAAAAAGAACTGTCAAGAAGAAGCCAGGAAGCAATCTTATTTCCAATAAGATCACTAAGAGAATAGCATGTCAATTTTTGGAATTCACATTCAGAAAATGATGTGGAAATAGTAAGGCACTCATTTTAAGGATACAAAATGCTCTGAGCAGGTAAAAAATCCTCTACAACTGAAGTTTCAGATGCTCAAATGATTGAAAAGAAGATCAAGGTGTGAACTGAATATTGTCTGTAGGCATTATCAGAAAGGAAAGTGAGAGAATAAAGAGATTTTCAAAGTTGTTAAAAAAGAAATGATAAGATAAAATGACTAGAAGTTGAAATTACACAAAATTGAGCTTGAAATTAATTCAATATCCTATTTGCAAAGAGAATTGAAACATCAGAACAATTTGTTATTAAAAAATAATAATAATAATAATATATCAGAATTCTGCATTTATGAAGTCTTCAGTGCTTAATCTAGTTTATAAGAAGAACTGAAAGCTGCCCATACCCAGGGATGTGGTTGCCTAGCATAGCTGTACTTTATGTACAACCCTTTTGTTTGTTTTTCACAGACAATACAGCCTACAACATTGATCTGCATATAAACTGCATATACAATTCTTCATTAGAACAATGACTGTAATTCAGTTTACATCACCTGAGCCGTAGTAAACATAGTTGGTGGCTTACAGTGGCCAGTTAGGAATTTATTTATCTTTCTCAATAGATACGTAACTGTCAAGAATACTATGCCTTTTCTGCTGTACCCCTGCTAGTATTCTGCTCTCTCCTTTCTTCTTTTCCCAGCCTTGCAGTGACACTTCCACACCAGGTAACAGCTGATCACAGGTTACACTCAGTACTATGAGCTGCCCAAAGGAATTTATATTTCATTTTGATAGATACAACCAAATAAGTGAGTTTTTCTCCAGTCAAAAATCAGATATTCCCGTTTTTCACATTTTTGCTTTCCATTTTTTTTTTCTTAATTTGAATTAGTGAATTTTGCTTAATTATATTTGTTTTTCTGAAATTCCAAGGCTCTAATATAAAGCGTTAAGAATCCCTATTACTTTTTTTTTTTTTTTTTTTTTTTTTTTTTTTTTTCAGACAGAAGATGAAGAGGAGAAAAACACATTTATTTTCAGAGGATATGGATGCGTCTTCATTAATTGGGTGTCTCAATTTCTGCTCCAGTTAGAAAAGATGCGATTTTTTGCAGTCACAGGAGAAGCAGAACAAAATTAGACACCAAAAGCTATATATTGACTTTGGAGGGAAAAAATAAAAATAAAAAATAAAAATTGGTTTGCCTTAAATCCAATCCACAGCAAGCCTAGACACTCAAAGGTTACTTTTCTGAGCTTGACTCATACTGAGAAGTAACTTAATCCTCCTTATGGATGTTGGTTTGGCACAGGTGACAACAGAAGGCCAGTCTCTTACCCTTGATTCATTTACCAGGCATCTGGGGAAGCAGAGCTGTAGCTAACTGAGAGCATACTGGGGCCATAATACTACCATAATATGGTAGTATTTTTCTAGCTCCTTGGCAAAACCTTTGTGAACTATCTGACGGTCCTACAAAGTCTCTCCCACAATGGGGATCAACGTTAAAACCTTGCCCAGATGTGAAATATTTATACAGAAAGCTGAAAAATAGCCTCTAAAAAATTCTCTGTTCCCAGTTTCTCACTAGGAGGACTACACAGTCATATACTGTGCAGAAACAGACAGAAACAGGTGAGCCAGCCCCAAAATGTCTTGGCTACCAAATGATGGAAGTCTTCCTTCAACTTCCTTCTTATTTTATTGCCAGTCATCCCCTGGCATACTCTGACTCTGATACATTTCATGCCCTTCAAGCAGAACTCAGAAGAAAACTTTCTTCTCTTTTGTTTTTTAGGGGAGAGGAAGGAATTTTCTCATGGGATGGTGAGCTGAGATAGCTCACGGAGGATGTCACCAACAGTTGAGAGACCTGACCTCTCCTTTTGTGATAATGGTAAATAGAATTCTCCAACTTTATTATAAAGCTTAAAGGAGCGGATTAAATTCAAAGCCCGCAGAGCTGCAGTTCAGTTGCAGTCTAAGCTTAACTGAGTTGACATTTCATGATGCCAATGCCAGTTCTCCCAGCAGTTAAGGTATAACAGAATGTTACACCTTATAGTAAAAAAAAAAAAAAAAAAAAAAAAAAAAAAGAGGAACTTTGTGATCAGCAAGAACTTGTTTTCAACAAAAACACTCACAGGCAGCTAGTTGCCTTCCACTGAGAAGTCATTCCCTGCCAAAGCTGATATACTCTAATGCAAAACCTGCTAAAAAGTGTAAGTGACCTTGCATGTTGCCTGCAGAGGACAGAGCTGTCTCATATTTTTCCCAGTGAAAGATTTATCACAACTGTAATATTATTTTGAATACATTGTATGTCATATATACTCTGAATAGCATCAGTTTAAGAGTTCCTGACTTACACCAAAGATCATTTTGATCCAGCACACTTGAAAAAGAGATAATTAATTTTAAAAGGAAGCTACTGTGCTATATTCCATGAGTTATGAAACATGAAACCAGAGCTTCAGAATAACGTATGCTTATGTAAAAGTGAAAAGATCATTGAAGAACAATATATTATCTATAGACATATGGGATAGAAGTTGGACAAGGAAACATTTCACTGAGGTAGTGAAATTCAAGCACAGTCCTCCCTGCAACTTAAGTTAGAGTATGTTCTGGGATTGCGAGCCTTGCGATGGTATAAGACCAGTATCAGCAAACCCAAAATGTTACTTTCCAACCTTGGATCTACGGGTGCCAGCAAAACTGCAAAACTTCTAGCTCTGCTCTTCAGCCTTTTCCAGTGCAGCCTGGATTATGCACTGATTTATTTCCAAGGGGTTAACAAATAGCTGAAGTGAACCAGTTCTCCAGGATGCACTCCATGGTGTGAAAGTTACTTCTGTTTACTGGGGACTCTTGCAATTAGAACTTTCTTAAAATAAATAGACACTGAATTTGCTTTATTGAGACTGAATAACAGGCAAACTAATCTAAAAAATAGGCAGTCTGAACCTCAATATAAGAAGAAAACCAGGCATTTAAACTTCTATGACACAAGTTCCCACATTGTAAAAAACATTACTGTTTTCCCACAGTATGGAACTTATTTTGTACACAAGATCCTGAAACTAATCAGATGAGTCACCGGTATTTGTAGATATAAGGTGTTTGGCAAAAAGGAAATCAACAGAGAAGGCAAGCCTTCTCTAACCAGCTCAGGTCAAGAAATACATCTCTTCACATTCTTCCTCAAACAAACAAACAAACAGAAAACCTCTTCTTTAATTCCTTCTCTTTCCCTCTGGATAGCTGGCTTGTTCTGAGTTTTGTTTTTGCTTATTTTAAGATTGAAGCCTAGAGAAATATATCCAAATATTTTCCAAACTTATATATTAAAACTAAAAATATTTTAGTTTAACAAAACTCTTTGGGTAATTGACATTTATTTTATTTTTTTATTTTTATTTTATTTTTTTTTAAGGAGGCAGCAAATTAACTGGCAATCAGTCCGAGAAATAAAATCTGAAAAAAAAATGTTTTCTATAAGGTAAAAAACAGCTTATTAGCAAAAAAGAATATATGCTTTTTATTTTGTTATTTTATTTTATTTTATTTTTTTTACTTTTTTAAATCCTCATCTTAAATGCCACTTTCTGAACAACAAGAATAATGAAACTCCCTTTGCATACACCTATTCTCTGCATAAAAATATAATTCCTGTTACTAGCTACCAGAAAAAAACACAATAGATTATCTTCACCCTTAAATAAATGAACTTTAACTAGTATTAAGAAAAGGGAAAAAAAAAAAAAAAAAAAAAAAAAAAAAAAAGTAAAATTCATTCAGTCCAGAAGATGCATGTATAGGTAGATTATGGAGAAATCAGCATTTAATGGCTGCCTAAGTATTATTATTATTATTTTTCTAGGAAACATAAATTTTCTATTATATTTGCTTGCCCAGGTACATCAATTTGTTTGTTCTCTTTGGAAGTCACTGTACATTCCCTCAGTTAATTATTGTTAATGTTTTGCAGAGTGTGCTGCAATTAATTATTGTTATTAGTGTAATTAGATTGCTAAATATAAGCAAGTAACGCTTGGCCTCAGGATTTAGAAGCTCTTTTGTGTATGCTTTGTAACACTCCAAAACAGATCTTAAACAAGAGGTTTGAACTGCATCATGCTAGGGACCATGAGAGTACATGGAGAGGGCTCACCAAGCAGATGTGGGGCTGTGAGGGTATTTATAATCAAAACCTCTTTTAAATCCATTAAGATTATTAGGGTTTAAAACTTGTAAGTTGACTTGACGTAGTTTTGAATGGTTCTGAGCTGACCTGAGATTTGTCATCAAACCAGAGAAGACTGAGCGTCAAAACCTTTATAAACTGGAAAAACATACACATTAGGCATAAGAAATGGGAAATTTCAGCATGGATTATAGGAAGTGAAAGTCAGTAGAAAATTTACCTTTTTTTCAAGTGTTCTTCAATATATTTTTTGTCATTTTTTTTTTCTTGTTTTCATTTTTATTCCTTGTTCTAGTTTTATTTTGGTCTCAACATGCAACAGAGCTATGGCAAAGTGCATAGCTGTGGTTGATGTCAGACACAACCCACACAAAGTAACAAATTAGCATATTGCTAAGAAAACCTAAACAGTACTATTTTCAGAACACTTTGAAGAGATAACTCATTGTAGGGAATCTATAATCTATAATTACGATACAGAAATCTCTTCCCAGGTGAATAGTTTAGTACATTTTAACTAAATGCCAGTATTGTCTAATTATCTACTATGTATTATCAGTAGTCAGTTTTTTGCTTTTTTTTTTCCTTTTATAAAGTAGGGACTGAGATATATAGATTTTTTTCTAGAACTAATTTACAAATGTGAAGTGACAGTTCTTAAACCACTTGCAGTTTGTATGTTATTACCCTTATGTGGTGAGTATCAGACTTGGATGTGCTGAGTTTACCTTTTATAACCAATTCTTGTGAAATTTTTACTAGAGTGAATAGCCCAAATAACAAGAAATTGTTTGTCCTCATGGTTTATCTGCTATCTTGGAAAACAGAACTGAAGGAACAACACTGACAACCCAGAGTAAATACTCAATAACTACCAGCACCAAAAGAACATCCATTGTTGTTGTCCCCTTCCTTATTCCTTCCTGCCCACAAAAAATGGCCACCCACAGCCCCTTAAAATGAGTGTGTCAATGCAAAGACCTCCATATACGTACTATGAAGTGGCATAGGAGAGCAGAAGAGGGTGGGAAACAGAAGATCAAAATGCCTAGGGAATCCATAGAAGTGAATTGTGTTCAGGGTAAAATTATATCTTCTAACATTTCTGCAACTTGGCTCTTAAAGAAAACTCTTTCCAAAAACTGATTTATATAAAACTGAACAAAATGAAGAACTAAAAGGTTGAAAGAGATATAAAAGATGTTTGTTTCCAACTCAACAACTTAACCCCAGCTATTACTCCTTTTAACATGGCTTTGAAGGGAATGAGCTGGGAGAGGAAGAAGGAAATCAAGATATTACCTATAGATCATCCTATATATCTCTTACCTATTATAGTCTAGGATGAAAATATAAACACCCCCCCCCCCCCCTATTCCTATGCTACCCTTACCCTGTTTTTGTAGTTAGACTCATAATTTCCTGGGCAGAGTGAATCTAGGTCACTAGGAGAAAGAAGAGCTCATACTGTAGAATGGAAGGAGTCCTTCAGGCCTTTTTCTACTTTTAATCCAGTGTAAACTAATCCTGCCTAAGCATCAGTCAGAATGAATACATGGCTTATGGAGTAACACCAGTTCTTCCTTATCTCTATCAGTATGCCATCAGTTGGGCTAGCTCATAATTCCACTGAAATATTTCATGCCCATTCCACAGGGGAAGCTCATAGCAGATAAATGATGAGAAAGGAGTCTGCTTCCTTTCTTCTAGTCTTAAGTCTCTTGGTTGCTGTTTTGTTCCCCCAGTTTCTCTCAGAAGGTTTTCAATAATCCCACTGAATGTCATACTAGACATTTCATCCCATTTTTATTTCTCTAGACCACACAGACACATAACTCTTCTTAAATAATTATCTGGTCTTTCTTCAGAGAGATGTCATTACCTTCTGTAATCCACAGCTTTGAAGGCTTTTGTGTCATGAAATCATCAGCTAAGGTTTTCTGAAGAATGACACAGTGAGGTTTGAATAAACTTTTGTTTGTTTATTTTAAAATTTGTGTTCGAAAACTCTTATCTAATAGTAAATGGAAACTCTAAAATTTCCTCAATACATATATAATATTTGGCTGTTATGATTCAATCACAGTATAAATATGGTACAGCTTGCAATATCTTTTTATTCTGGTGAATGAGTTTTCAAAATTACATGAGTTTTACAAGAATGATTGGAAAAAATTGCTGCTTTGGGTGCACTCAGGGAAAAAAAAAAAAAAAAAAAAAAAGGTGTCATTTTGCTGAAAGTTCCAGCTGACACAACCTGTACATCTGCTTTGCCATGGATAACATAATTTGAAACTACAGAAAGTTACTCTGATATTTTCTTCTTTCCCATTTTGTATAGTGATCACAGCATAACATCTGTGAAAGGATATTTTGCCTGGTTAAACAATACTGGTGGGAATTAGCTCTCATTGAAAGATATGGCACTGAAGTTGAAGCCAAATATAACAAGAAAACAGAGATTATGGATATACACAGGAAATTATATCAATTCCCAGTATTTAATTTTATTATATATGTTTTATATATATATCTATACCTAGTCTTGTTGTTTGGATAGGAAATAAAACTTGTTTAATCTACACAACTGTTACAGTTTAGTGTTTCAGATTGTTTATCCTGAAATTTGTTTGGAATCTAGCCTTTATATATTATATTACCTCTTGCCTGGTTGGTTATTTTCCTCTTCTTTCTTTTTGAATTTCCTGGAGATGTAATAAATGCTTGTTGTGTGGCCAGCGCAATATACTGGCTTCTGAGACAAACACTGCATGTTCAGCAAAGTCTTTTTAAGAACAGGGAATGCTAGTGTCAGTGAGAATAAATAAGTGGTGATAATATCTAGGAAAAAGAAAACATTGTCTGGAGAAAATAATGACTCCTCTTAAGAAATATCATTGTCAGACAATAGCATATCTTGCCAGCACTGGACAGTGATATTAAAATATGCTGCAAATCTACCTTATCGTCTGGCGTGAGACTCGGATATGCATTCTGTAACTGACGGGACGGGAGAGGAGAGTAACACCAGCCGAGCCATAGTGATACTCAGCAAAAAAGTCAAAGGAAGATGTGAGGAAGAAAACACTGTCACTGTAGGTATCCTCCACACTTTGCACGTACAGCTGACTTGCAGTTAATAACATTTCTGCCTAAGCTTAAGGAGGCCAACAAGTTACATCTGCACTATCCATCACCCCTCACCAAGTGTTGCAGTGACACGAGCACTTGCTGTTACACTAACAGCAGCAAGCTGACCACTTTCTCCTCTATATTATAGAGCCAAGGCTGCTTTTGCAAAAATATCTAATGAAAAAGGCTGATAATATTTCACTCTGTAACAAATTAAGCTGACTCACTGCCCCAGTCATCAATTATAGACTTTTATCCAAACCATGTGCAACAAAAAGAGGAAATAAACCCCTTATTAAATCATTCTTGTTCTGTGAACTTTACACTCACAGTTCACCCCTTCTCCCAGAAAATGCTGCTGCTGAAACTTACCGCTTTTGCCAACTCCCCCTGCTCCTAGCATCACCACCTTGTACTCTCTGGAGCCTGCTGAAGAATTGCTGGAGGAGCTGATCATTTCATTTTCTAGCTCCATCTTGCACGAGGCAGAAGAAGGGAGCAAAAGGGAAGAAAAAGCAACTGGCAAGTGCTTTCTCTGATCTTAAAGAACTATAAAAGCTCGGTTAAAAAAAAAAAAAAAGGCAGAAACGAAAGGTATAATACAAGAGAGACGATTTATCAGCCTCACACTCGCTGCTGTGCCTGTGTTAGCTGGAGAAGGTCTCATAGCAACCACTTTAACAGCTTCCAATAAAAATCTCCCTCTGCCCCCTCCCAGCTCTGTATAATTCTCTGTGTTTCTCTTCCTGGACAGAAGCAGTTTTGTGAGGCTCAAGAGCTCTGATACCTCTGGGTGTTGCTGTGTCATTGGAATCAAATTTAGCAGAACCTCCAGAACAAAGAAATGGATCACATTTCCTAATTATGAAGCTTATTATTGCACATATCACTTGCTTGAATTTTAAACAATAAAAGACTACCAGACAACCTCTTTGCCACCTTGGAGTTAAATATTCACCCTATGTTCAGCAAGTTTGCTAGATTTACATTTAATACAATCAGAAATCAAAATGAGCAACAACTTTAAAAAGTCTTTGTTCTTCATGAAGCTACCTGCAATGTTTTCTAAGGTTCAGCTTGTCCCCAGATCATTTTCTTTTATTGTTTGCATCCTTTATTTGCAGAAATAAGCTGCGTATTTTGGAAAATGGCTGTGAGGGTTTTTCTTGTTGTTGTTTTGTTGTTGCTGTTGTTTGTTTTTCCCCACACAGAACTTTAGAAGGGTCTTGGGACTAGAGGGGGACCTATTCATCTCTGAAATATCCATGCAAGTAAAATAGAAGAACAAACTGTTATAAATATTTCATACTAAAGTAAAGTGGTATATCTAACCAACCTGGTCAGCCCTAACAAATAAAAATAATAATAAAAAAATAATAATTAAAACAAAAACAAAAACAAAACAAAACAAACAAACAAACAACAACAACAACAAAACAGAAAAAGAGTAAAAGTTCATGGATAGCACAGTGTGACACATTTTCCAATTAGAATTATCCAGTGAAAACTTATAACTAAGGACAACAACTCTTCATTGATTTCTGAAGATGTCCTTAACATATGTAGAACATTCAAAGAATGTGATAAGTAATAAGATCCTTTCTCAGTTTTAACTGTTACATGGTATTTTCAAAGAGAAACTACTGCAAAATACATGGAAAGCAATAACTTGCTCTCCTTTGCTATGGGTTTTCATGATATGTGCAACTGTGAAGGACATAAGGAAATGGAAACAGGAGAGGTACCTAATAAAATAATCAGTCTTGGAAGTCAGACACCTCCATCTATCCACTCCTCCAAGTATTTCAGAGAGTAAACACACAGCATTAGGCAGGAATACAGAATTAGAAGCTGCAACAGAAGAAAAAAATCAAAGCCTGATTAAGGATATGATTTAAGTAAAATGAAGAAAGAGGGAAAAAGTATAAAGAGCACATGAAAGATAGTTTAACATACTATGAAAAGATATGACTGAAGAGAAGAGATATGCAGTAATGTTAATAAAATTATATTTGGAATGGAAAAGGTGAACAGAACATTTTCTCTCCTAATACAAAGATTAGGAAACATCAGATGAAACAGGCAGTGTCTAGATGCAAAACCAAAGTACCTATAGGAGTCATGGCTGACTTAAGGAACTCCATTTAAAGTTTTTGGTTGTAAAAATGCACTTATGAAAAAAACGATAATAATAAAAAATCCATTGAGGACTACTAAATACTATCTTTTGCTCAAGAGGTACTGAAGAAGTACACACCAACAGACACAGAAAAACACTGGAAAAAAAGTGTCATGATCTGTTCACAGCTATATAGAAAAAAAAGAGAAGAGAGAGAGAGCCCCTGTTCTCTGAGTACTCCTCTGGAATCAGGATCATCAACTGCTGTCCTACAAGATTTCTGTAATAACCATGCTAGGAGCAGTTCTGTATTGTCAGGCCTGGATACAAACACAAACCTCAGAATTCAGAAGGGTTTGTTCTTCAGAGCATAAAATATGACTTAAACAGGAAATTCTGAATGTAATAATGTGATGTCTAAATATCGAACTTCAGCAGTATGAGGCTGGAAGGTCAGTAAATCCCTGTTGTGATTAGAATTCCATTTTCATTAAAATCATCCTCAAATGCTCAGTATTGACATTCTAGACAAAACTAATAATGACACAAAAAACACTTGTTAGAACAGCTGGGTTTTCCTGGTAATCTCCCATCAACACAGCAACCTCCTTCTCAGGAGTTTGTATCCCCATAGCTGGCAGTAACTTTGGCTGACATTAAAAACATCTGAGAAGTGGGTGGCTGTGGGGGTGACTCGTAAGACAAGCTAAGCAAAATATTTCAAAAAATATTAATGAAAATTATATATGTAATAGATACGTTTTTTTTTTTTGTTTGTTTGTTTGTTTTCCTCCTGTTAATGTTTGCCATAGAAAAGTCAGTACCAAGACTTTTTTTTTTTTTTTTTTCCTTAGTTTACACTGGAAAGTAGGAAGGATTATAGGAAACATAGAGAATTATGTTAGAACATGGAGTAAAATAAGACTGCGTTTTATTATTATTATTATTATTATTTTTGTTCAGATGAACCATTTTAAGTCCCTGTTTTAAGGACCAAGATTAATGTTTATTAAAATAACAAGAGTTTAATATGCATTATTACATTATTTAAACAGTTGGACAAACATATCCACCTAACTATTTCACTTCCATAAGCCCTTGTCCAGATACTAAAAAGGGAATACTACATTCCTATTTATAATGCAGTATTTGTTCTATTTTTTTTTTTTCGTGTCATAACTTCCTATTGACAGCCTCATCTGCCCCAATTTTATTCATTTCTGTGGTGGAAGAGAAATGTTTTAGCTTCATTCTCAGTTATGAGAACATCAGTTAGTCTTCCCTTTCCCATTTGAGCAGAAAAGTAAATGCTTTATGGACAATAGTCCATAAAGAAGGAAGACACAGTACAAAATACATCAATTAAACCTAAGATACTAGAGTTATTATTATTATATATATTTTAATGAATGGTGCATTCCACAACAAATTATAATCCTCTCTTTCATTTCTTTGTTTCTTTGCTTTAAGGATACATTTATCGTGATGCAAATTCATAGAAAACTGTCCTCAAGCAAACAAGAGCAGCTGCAAAGGTGAGAAAAAAAGCTTGAGGGTACTAACCTGTAATTAATCATTTATTTAATAAATTCGGACACTATTGTTGTTTACATATTACTTATGACCATACAGTAAATCTGTTTTTTTTTTTTTTCCTATTTCTTTTAATTAGTTATTCAAAATCACTTTTAAAGAAACAGCAATTTTCTAACAGCATTCAGTATTCAAAATACAGCAATTGCATTGTTTTAAATATGTTTTGACTGTTAACATTGAAACAGCTATATGCTTAGATCTTTAAGCATGCTTTAATCTTAAGCAAAAGACAACATAAGATGAGCTTTTTCTGGAGAAAATGCCATTATAAAAAACCTTCTATTCATCCTACATCTGCACTTGCTGTGAGGGTATTGAATAAAATAATGAAATGTTAACACAACATGTAAATGTTCTGAAATTGTTTCCTAGAGCACTTTATGTTGAAGAGATTTTGTCAATTAACCTGGATAAATATTCTTGTCATTAGGCAGGGAGTTCATGAGTTTAAAAACTTGAATAGCAAGCAAAATGCAAATCTTGACTGATTTGTGCTCCAGTAAGTGATGGGTTTAAAGACATTTGAACCATTTAATTATAAGCAGCTATGCATGATCCCAGTGGGGGCCATTCCATTATGGAAAAAGTGACCACTTTTTTGTTCTTTGTCCTTACATACTAGGCACAGCAGAGAGGGGATACGTAAAAAACATCCTTCAGAAAAGGCTTATAAGATCACCTTGCGGAAATGCTGCTGTGACAAGAAAGAGTGCTAATGCAGAAATCACTGCACAACTCTGGAGCACTGATCAAGAGTTGTGCAGTTGACTCCTGAGAAAAGCTATATCTGACACACTAGCTTAAGTTGATCAATTGTGAATAAAGCTAGCATGATAGAGTAATTGCTAGGAGACTTGATTTTTTATTTTTATTTTTTAACTTATATTTTACTTTAAGAGATTTAACATATTCATTCCTAAATATTCTGAGCACCTCTAAATCATACTGCTAAGAGACCTCCAAAACACTGCAGAGGCAACTCTGCATTTTTTTATTCATATTCCTACTAGAAATACCCAGTGGTTCAATCACCCATCCGCCACAGACACCCTGACTTGCTCAGGCAATCCCCATCCTTTTTTTCTGTTCTCCAAATTACTCATCTATATGATGACTCATTGTGTCAAACATCCCTCACCATACTTGATGGGATACTTGACAACCTCCCACCTTGAAGCCAGCTCTTTATCTCAAGCTGTTAAAACATGTGCCTTTTGTTCTGAAGTTCTTATTTCTGTCCCTAGTGTCAGACAACATATTTACCCATGTCTCTGTTGCAATGCATTTTAATCTAAGCCTTATTAGTATGTCGAGTGGTAACAGCAAATAACAGGAGAAAAGTTGTGAGACCAACTATTAACAGACAATGTGAAACAACTTTAAAGCCCATGGAGTAATGGATAATTGTGTTTCTGGTCTTGTCATAACAGAAGGCAGGTTTGGCATGAGTTCAGAGCAATATCTTCCTCTTCTTTATCCCAGGTCAAACAATGCAACCAACACTGTGTAGCTGTTGTACAGAGCTTTAAGAAATAGGAACAGTTTATCACATTCTTGAGAACATTCAAGAATATAACTTTTAGAAGGTCTTGTAAATGATGGCTCTAACTTCTAGAACAGAAACACTGAAGGTCACATCCTAGAGAATGTCAAAGGGAAAAAGCTATTTCCTCTGGGTTTCCAATAAGTTTTCACAACTGATTTATGATCTTACTGTGAAGAAGTACTAATAATTGCAGGTCATTTGTAGATGTATGTTGAGTTTTAATTACATTTATAGATAGCACTTTTATACTTTCAAATGGGACACTGATAATCAGAATGTGCAAATCTTAAAGACCTCAAAACCTTACCTACATGTAAACATGCTCTCCATGAGCACAAATATATTATTATTCTAAATCCATTCATCTTCCAATGCTTTTGCTAGGAATGAAAATGATAAGCATGACTACAATATGAAATACTACAAAAACAGGTTTAGATGAGCTCTACAAAGGTCATCTTTTTCATCCCTGTGAAGATACACAAATCTATTTAATTCAAACAATACTTGTTTAACCTTACTTTATAGTATTCCAGAGAAAGAAATCATTTTATTACTTTTTAAGCACTGAAATAAATTGCCTCAGTTTCCTATTAGGAACTTCTTTGAAACCCAAATATCCTTTATTACAGAGTAAGTCTATACTTCTCATTCTACCTGCTACAGCTAGTATGAAAAAAATGCACTGAGTACACTGAATACATATTTAAATAGCAAGCTGGTGAATGTATATGAACATGATAAATACAGAGAATGTTATTCTCCCAAGCCTTCATGCATCTTGTCTTCATTCATGCCTCTTCCTTTTCACCAGAAAGGCAACTCTATCAATCCTCCTTCACAGGTCATTCTATGCTACTTGTGTTTCCAAAGACTCTCCCCTACTTGTTTTGAAATGTTTCCCAAATCTAAAAATATTGTTTCAAGCCTTCATACGACATGCATTTACACCTATTACTGGTGCATTTCAAGCTTAGAATAGTTGGAATAAACATAGGCAACCAACATAAATAGATGTCAAATTTTTGGTACTTCCTGACCTGTTCTTGAATGCTCTCAGTGACATACCACAATCTACTGAGATTGTGCCAGTTTCCTACCTTTAGTTTTTTTTGCTGTTATTCTTTTTCAAATCATCCTTGTTACATTGGTTTCTGGAAAAGGAAGATTCTTTCATTGTGATTGTCACCTTGAAAGGGTTTCTAGATAATGGTAACGACTGCATCCCTTAATTCCATGCACCTGAAAATAAAATAAAATAAAATAAAATAAAAATCTACCTCTGTAGATAGATAGAGAGATAGATAGAACTTCTGTGTACATGCAGGCAAGAACACTCACAGAGATGTTGGACTTTTTTCTAACCACAGATGCAGATTACAGGTAGCTCACATTTGCCTTTCTCAGCCCTGACACATTCCATACTACTCTTTATTGTCTGATGTGTTTTTAGATTTTATCACACATCTTCACAACTTTCCTTTTGTTCCTTCTCTAGACTCATTCACGGTTTAGAACAGTTCTCATGTGTGCTCTCTATCTATCTGAATGTAACATTCCCAATAAATTTGTTCATGTTTGCATATACAAGTTGTACCAGGACACTGTCAAAAAGCATACCCTCTTAGGGCTTTATGGCAATTTTCATTTGAACATTGAACCAATAACTTATTCAAAAGACACAAAATATTATTTTGAGATACAAATTATGTATGCATAGTTGATACTACCAGAACAGCATCTTTCGGCTGTTTTTTATTTGTTTATTTTGGATAAGGACATTTTTAATTGAGCATACACTTTTAAAAATAATTGGAATTCTGAAGTTATGTCATTCTTATGTTATAGTATCTGGTAAGATAGTACTGATACTCTACTGCAGCTACTGACAATGCTGTTCCACTGCCAGGTGTATGGACTGCTGTTTTCATATGATGTTTCTATATTTTCCTTGTTTAGAACCGAAGAAATGAGTTTAAGTCTTCCCAAACATCAGATATAAAAGCAATTTGGCCCATTACAAAAAAGAAAATTTATTTTATTAATCCCTTTATTTAGGAACAGGTGTAACCAAGTGTCTGATTTCACCACAGAACCTTGCCAAAATGTAAAACAAACCAAAAATAAATGACAGCAACAGATTCTTGAATTTTGTCTGCTACTAGTCATCCGTTTTATTTTATTTTATTTTATTTTATTTCATTTCATTTCATTTTATTATCTTCTTTTCTCTTTTCTTTTCTTTTCTTTTCTTTTCTTTTCTTTTCTTTTCTTTTCTTTTCTTTTCTTTTCTTTTCTTTTCTTTTCTTTTCTTTTCTTTTCTTTTCTTTTCTTTTCACTTTGCTGTCTGTAAGAGACTAGTTTCAGTTTCATCAGAGAAACACCAAACAGGACGAATCTGAATTTCTCTGACCTACCTTTCTGTAGGTATCACTTACTGGTTTACACATTGTGATAGTTGTAATCTAAATATCAAATTGTTTATCAGCATTCTGTTGGTCGAGTACTTTTGCAGTTGCAATTATTATTAATCTTTTGAGTACATAATAAAGCTGAATAACTTTATTGACAATAAAAGAGGTGCAGTTCCTTTAAAATCATCAGTGAAAGGATCCTTCAAGTTAATTCAGACTTTTGTATAGCTAAATCTCTCCCTGAGCATATTCCTTCCCATGTTGAAGAACAGAACATTTAGTGAGCATAGCATAACTGAGGCTTGGATTCAGCTGCCTAATGAGGGTGAATTATATGGGCTACCAAAAATGACAGAAAAATTAATATATATAACTGTTGTTTCCAGTAGCAGTAGTGAAGTCTCTTTGACTACAAGCTTCTACTGACATTTTTTTCACATCTGTGCTTGTATTCTGATGATCATACCTATTATGATGGCTTCCAGTGTGCTTATGCAAAAAAACAGCATTGAAAACAGGAGGAATCCTGTATAAAGAATATCACTACTTTTTCTAAATCTGAGATCAGCTCTGACATTATGCTCTACCAAGTGAATTATGAGATAGATAAACACTAATTTATTTGGAAACCTCTTACTGACCTGTGTTGTAAAATATGACAAATATTCCACTGCTGACTTCCACTGCAGTTCAAGACATGCTTCTACCAAAAACACTAGACTGTCTGTCACTAGTTAGTCCATTAATCAGTTTAAAGATGGTATTGTTATAAAACATGGTAAAATCAATAGGCTTCCATGTTTGGAAAAGACCTAATCTAACCGTTATATGTCATGAAAAGCAAAGCAGTTAAGTAATTTTATTATGTTATTAATTAACTATGAGTGAAAAACAAAACAAAACAAACAAACAATAATCACTGTAAGCTTCATTATATCATTACTTGCTTAACTTTAAAAAGCTCAAATTTACCAAAAAAAATAAAATAAAATTCAGAAGACTGACACCAAACTCTAGTTCTTCCCACTTGCTTAACATTCCTTACTGGTCTCAAATTAGTAAAGAATTGTTCAAGAAAAGACTATGTATTAGGTGATCTATTGAACTTTTTTTTCCAAGTTTTAATGTCAGATTTCATGTCAGATGTGATTTTCATTGTTCTATAAAGAAAAGAAAACTCTTTACAATCTGCAAGAAGAGGGATAAAAACCTTAGACAGGTCTGCAAATTCAGAATACTAAACTAATTGTAGGGTTAAATTCACAAAGTGATGACTTCCCTGGAGCTATCAGCAGCATATTGATAAAACCAAAAGTACTCTTCAGATACCTACTAAGAGCATTCTTTTCTGCTCAGCAAAGACAATATTTAAATTAAGTGATATTACTATAAAACTAGCAAAAACATATTGCCTGAAGGGAGAAAAAAAAAAAAAGCTCAAGTTAGCACTGCTTCTGTGACACATTGTCAGTGTCATTTCCTAGAGCTTTAGTAATCTAAGTAAAGCCTAAATCTTTTGAAACTACATTATTAAAAAAATAAAAATAAAAATAAGAAAATCTTTCATATTTCCATGAAGTGTTTTTAAGAAAGACCATGCAATTTGTCCTTTCCTTTCCTTTCCTTTCCTTTCCTTTCCTTTCCTTTCCTTTCCTCTCCTCTCCTCTCCTCTCCTCTCCTCTCCCTCTTAGGAGGACAGATTTCTCTTCACAAATAAAATATATTTTTCCAAATTCTGTGCTGAGGATGGGTGTTCTCAAACTGCCACAGTTAATAAAGCCTCTAGACCAAATGCAGACAGCTTAAAGAAAGCAGAATTACTTAAAAGTCTGACTACCTTTGCGATAAACAGGCCAAGCCCTGTAAAGTTCAATAAGTTACCTAAAGCTTTTGCTGAATGTGTATAATCAAGAAGTCTTCAGGTAGGCACACTGGTGATACAAGCTATCTCTACATTAAAATTCAGTACCACTGCTTCTCTGTGCTTACCAAAGTTAGGTTACATTCTTTTTCCAGAAGTACCCTGTCTGACTCTAATCAGTTTAGAATTTCAGAGGAGCTGTTTGTACTTTCCCCTATAGCTATTTGGAAATACAATCTATTTTTTAAAAAAATATAATAATAACAGTCATAATAATCAACATCATCCTGACAGTTCTGCTCTTCCTGATTCACCTTTATTCTTTGATGGAGAAGTGTCTCATGGCTAGGCCCACATTTAAATTCCTTTAAATAACTGAGCTCAGAGACTGAGATACATACATCATCATATACAATAAACATCCATTAAATTTATCTGGATGACAAGTAGTATTCAAAAGCTAACCATAACATCTACTTCCCAAATTCCAGAGCATTATGCCCACAAATCTCTACAAGGATATAAAGTTTAGGATCAAATGCATAGAATAACAGAATCACAGAATAGTCTAGGTTGGAAGAGACCTCCAAGATCACCAAGTCCAACCTCTGACCTAATGCTAACAAGTCCTCCACTAAACCATATCCCTAAGCTCTACATCCAAACGTCTCTTAAAGACCTCCAGGGATGGTGACTCAACCACCTCCCTGGGCAGCCTATTCCAATGTCTAACAATTCGTTCAGTAAAGAAGTTTTTCTTAATAAAAACTGGATCCCATTCCCCCTCGTCCTGTCACCAGGCACGTGGGAAAATAGACCAACCGCTGCCTTGCTACAGCCTCCTTTCAGGTACCTGTAGAGCGTGATAAGGTCGCCCCTGAGCCTCCTCTTCTCCAGGCTAAATAGTCCCAGCTCCCTCAGCCGCTCCTCATAAGACTTGTTCTCCAGACCCTTCACCAGCTTCGTAGTCCTTCTCTGGACTCGCTCAAGCACCTCCATGTCCTTCTTGTAGTGAGAGGCCCGAAACTGAACACAGTATACATACAAATATGTACAAACATACATGATATAACCAAATATTTAAAAAAGATCTACCCCAAAATAACATTTATAAGTATTTATTCAATAAGATATATTATTATTATTATTATTATTATTATTATTATTATTATTATTAACTGGCTACGTTGGCCGAGAACTCAAAGAGGTATGAATGGTATTATTGAAAAGCCATTTACTTGTTGCTTGTGAAAAGGCAGCAGTAAAATCAAATATCCTGCCAGATTTTTCATGAACAAAATTTGAATGGGAACCGCACTGGATTAGTTCTCAAGTCCCAAATACTTTTTCATTCCATAAGATCAAGTCCAGAGTTCAGACACAAAAGCCCTGAGGATCACACCACTTGTGCTAGACTCAGGTTTGGAAAGAGTGACTTTTTCTTGTACCCATTAGACAGACTGTGGAATTTTTTCCTTTTCATTCATTCATTTATTTATTTATTTATTTTGCTATTAATGTGCCTAGAAGTCACATCCAGAGTTATTAATGAAAAGGGCTAGACTGAAAAAATATATATGTATATTCTCTTTAGTTTTGCTGCAGCTGTTTGTTGTGGAGGTTCCTTGACAATATAACAAAAGGAAAAGTCTGAGACAACAGTGGATCTTTAATGGGATGGAATATGCAAATACCATGTGAGACAGTAGCCAACAAAGATCTGAGGGATTTACATTCTTTCTATTAACTAGAGACAATAAAGGATTCTTGAATACTGGAAAACAGCCAAGTCCTTGATACACTTCAGATGAAAGACCTTGACTGGATTTCAGGAATTTTTTATTAGCTGAGTACCATCTCAGGACAGTTCCTATAATATTCTCATTTTGCAAATATCCAGTTTACTAATCTGTGTTGCTGTTTTATTTCCTATGCATATCCTTCAATCTTTGGGCCAACAGCTGACAAAATTTAATTTAAAATGTCAAACCCTAATTCTTAGGTTATTTTTCCAGGTGTCTTTTACTTCCACATGATTTTAAGTAGAATTTATCTCACATCAAACCATTTTTTTCCCCCCATGCAAATCTCTTTCAGCTCAACTTCATACTTCCATCCACACTTAAAGACTCATGTATTAAAACGGTAGTAGAATGACCTGCGTTTTCTCTGCACCCTTCCCTTTTCTGTGTTCTAACATGCCTTCCATTTTTCAGTAAATTCCTCAAAAGCATACTGATATTTTCTTTTTTTTCTTGAGCGGCAACTATTTTTATAAACACATTGCTTAAAGTTTTAGTAAAGCATATACATCTCAATAACAATACAATAATTCATGCTGTCATCAAAAGTCCTAGTCTTAGAACAATATTGCCAAGAAATTTTTTTCAGCATCTTAACCACTGGATAAGAAGCAGACAGTGGCTTTGATATAATTGTTGCCTGTCTACCATTAATTTTCTGTAGAGTATTTCAGTATTTCATTCTCCAGGAAGATTATGAGCTACTACATTGTCTTCAATGGGAGAATCTACAAAATTGTCCTGCAAGTTTAAAATGAAAGAGTCACTGGCAACAGATGTATTACATAAACCCATAACCCACTAATGAGTCAAAATAAGATTTTTATATTGTATCCATCTCCACTCTCTACTACAGAAAATTCACTAACATTTTCTCACAAATTGTCTTATTTTTTGCAACAGAATCACTGCAATGTTTTATATTGCAGTAATCTTCCCCTTCCCTCTCCCACTTTTTTTCATGTTTCACTACCATTTCTACCCCACCACCACACAAAAAAAATAAAACTTAAGAACTCAATTATTCTGTTCTCTAGAATCCGTAGCTAGCTCCAGTGATCCTTCCATAAATACGACTGCATCACATCACTTAAACTTACATAAAGCTTAATGTTTAAATTCTGAGTTTTCTTTTGTTTGTTTGTTTTTTCTTTTTCTTTTTCTTTTTTTTTTTCTATTTATGCTTAATATTAGAGTTTCAATGAACAAATAAAAGGACTATCTAATTTAAAAGTTCCTACAAATTTCATCCACACAAATCAGGGGATACACAAATTTATTTTAAATAAAGGAAGCTTTAACAGCCAAACTTGCATACATAAAGAGTCCAGAAAGCCCTCTGGAGAAAGATCTTTCCCTGGGTCCTCAGAATCCCAAAGATGCAAATCCCAATGCAAATCTGGAATACTGAATTTGCCAGCCTCCTTTTTCTTCTCATGTATATGCAATAGTGATTCATCTGGCAGGTATGGGCCATGAACCATGTTAAAGAATCTTCCAATTGCAGCAGAAATGCACTATAATGAGTCCCATAAAAAATCACTAAGTCTGACATTGGAAGGACATTGGGAATATTAAAATTGAGATTCAGGTGTCTGGAGAGCATGGGTGCACATTACCATACATTTCCCTAAGTCTGTAAACTATTCTTGTCTTGCAGCAGTTTGCACAGTATAGCAATTAATTGTGGATTATCTTTATAGGATAACGGTGAGTGTAATCAGTCAAATTTAATTGACAGCCCACTGGAACTTAAGGAGATTTGATTTTCTAGAGTTCTGAATCTTCGGAAACCTCAAATTAAAGGCAGACAATTAAGACTGATACTGTCAAAGACTCTCCAATTAATCACAATTTGTTTACCAATGCACTTTACAACTGAGTGATTGCCTAGCATCCTGTTGCACTTAAGACAGTAATGTCAAATAGACATTTTCTTTCTGCATTGTATTTTTAAATTTCATTTTCTTTCTTAAACCGCTAGCAATATGAGTTTGACTTATGATTTGCTGATTTAATTCATGTGCAAATCTTCAGCTATTAACATTTTCTTGTTTAATACACTTTTATTTGGATATCATATATAATCATTATAAAATTTATGTCACTAACCATTCCAGTGTGCTAATCACAGGCTGTTTTCCAGTTCATGACTGAAGTTATATCTTTATTTAATCTGCTAACTCATTGTTCATTTGCATAGTATCCAATGAAACCTGCATTAGAAGGATATCTAATTTGCCTGTTGCTGGTTACTTTTCCCAGTCTTTGGGCAGAATTAGTTAACTAGATTTCAATGATAAAAATCCACATTTTCTATCTTTTTCCTGGGCTTTGGTTTGTGAGGTAAGAAGAATCATAAACTGAGGAAACTGGAAGTGGAGTATGACTTGTGCAGCTGTTCCAACCATCTGGGTTTCTCCCATCTACCTCCTCTTCTTCAAGCAGATGGACAGTAATGGTGATCTTTGATGAATTAATTCCTAAAGAACAATTGCTGGCATCACATTGTTGTCTTCAAAATTATCCACAATTACCAATATATTTTTTTTCAGTGTACTCTTCAGGAGAATTATTGTGAGGTGTGTGTTCTCTGAAGCTAGTTTTCTGAGAAGGCACCACATATAATGACAGCAATCATTTCACAGATTTGTATTTTCATTCAGACTGAAGTCTGTGGCTACAATGAACAGAGTGAGGCCATGTTATGAGCATCATGTTGCTATGGATGTTTCTCTTATTTCTTTTTTTTATTTGTCACTCTTATAGGAAAGGAGAGAAAGGTGAAAGGGCTCAAAGGCTCAATCCAGAAAACTCTTTTTCAAACTACCAAAAGCAATTTGTTAGCCTAGAAATTTCTTCCACCTGAGACTCCACTCTTTTTCTCATTTTGCTGCTAAAAAGGGCACAAATGTTGTTCCCTTTAAGATTCACATCATCCTGTAAATATCATGCCAGGTATAATGTACCCTGTAGGTATACACCCCTGGACTTCCAAAATCCCAGATTTGGCAGTCACCTGAAACATAATGCATTTCAGATCAACATTCAAGCCTTCAAGCCTTAAACCAAGGCAAAAGCATTTCCTGATCTCATGTTCAACAACAAACAAACAAACAAACAAACAGAACTGCTTACTGCTTACCAAGAGAACTTTACAGCAGGAACTGTTATCCTTGTTGAGTTTAAACATTTACAGAAATGTTTAAGTGCCAGACCTCCAGCTGGTATGCATAGCTTCATTAGCACAATACATTTATGAACTGTGAGAATTAAACTTAATTGTTGAAGTAGGTGTTTGCAGGATTACAGAAAATTCTTACTGCTTTTGCAAAATGCCTAACAAAATTCTGTATTAATAGGTACCTGTTTCATAAGTCACCCTGAGTGATGGAATGTGGCATAACAACCACATGGACACCAGGGTTCTTTTAGGATCAGTAACTGATACTTTATTGATGACATAACTTCAACTCTCTCTTACTGAGGGCCTAACTTCATCTCTCATATTGAGGACATAACTTCATTATTCTTGTTGCATCCCCATATGGGTGACCAGCTCCCCTCTTATACCATTCACCCCACAGCAGTACTTTTCCACTAACTGTTCATTGGCAAACACACACTGCAGTAGGATTCCTAGAGAGGTTGTTGATGCTCCATGCCTGTCTGTGTTCAAGAGGCATTTGAATAATGTGCTCATTAATATGCTTTAACTTTTGGTTAGCACTGAAGTGTTCAGGCAGTTGGACTAGATGGTCTTCAAAGGCTCCTTCCAACTGTCCCTGTTCCATTCCATTCTAGCTTTGCCCAGAAACAGCAAACACCCAGTAACTTCCATGCCTTAACGGTTGGAGAACAGGCAACCCAAGACAACAAGGCATCTCCTGAATTACCCTTCTTTATTCCCTCTAAACTCTTTACATTCCTGATGGCCTCATCTTTAAGAGTCCAATGTTGTCATCAACCATGGGGCTTGTCGACCCCCATGGCCACACTCCCATAATGGAAGACTGGAGACAGAAAGAGAGGTTGAACTTCTGTAGGCTAGTAAGGTCCTAAATTCTGTGTAATTTCTTATGCTGTACCAACAGCTGAAATGTACATGAGAAACAGCTTTTGATGAGAGACAATCCATAAGCGTAATACAGATGTTACACTGCTATAAACATTAAGATGTCCAGTTTTAACAAGCATACCCAAGAGAGTCATGAAGTTAATAGCTTTTCCACTGGCATTAATGGTCAGAAAATGGACATAATACCTACCTGAATTTATCACAGACAACTTGCATTTCATTTCTGTTTTGGTGTCCTCATCATTATGTAGTGTTCATCTTGTGCTTTTATGCTTCCCTTGTATTTACTTCTTTATTTTGTGACTACTTTGTCTCCTACTCTTGGTCTGTTTGTCACCCAGTTTAGTTCTTTCTGCCTATTTACCATCCTAGAACACAGCAGACAGACTTTTCTTCACCATAACCTCTGGATCAGCCAATTAGTTCATACATTTCAAAGAACCAACAAATTAAAATATTCAACAAAGATGGAGAAAGTGATAAGATAAAACAGGATCTATGTGTAATGATGGCAGCTTTGGGTACACCTTCACAGGTGCTTTATGAAGTGTTGTTAAGGGCATAATTCCACCTCCAGTAAAAAAAAAAAAAAGGGAGGGGGGAGGGTAATGTACTTCAGAAACAGGAAAAGTACAGTATCTGCAGTTTTTTGTTTTGTTTTGTTTCATACTACTGATGATTGCCCAATGCTCCAGTCAAACTAGATCCCTTTGCAAAGCTTGGGAGAGTCAACAGCACCTCCCAGTTTAGTATAATCAAACTCACAAAGGATTATTTCAAAACCGCCACACAAATCACCAATAAAAATGCTGAACAGAAGTGGTCCTAGAATTGAGCTCTGAGGAACATCACTAGTGACTGGCCATGAGTCAGATGTAGCCCCTTTCACAACAACCCTTTGTGGTGATTTTACCATGCTGGGCAGCTGAACAACACAACCTCTCTCTCACTCCCCCTCCTCAGATGAGGAGGAGAAGAAGTAAAGGAAAGAACAACTCACGGGTTGAGATAAGGATAATTTAATTAAAGTAAAATATATATATATATATTAAGGAAATATTATTAATTAACCATTCAACTAAAGGGAAAAGGAAAAGGGAACAACAAAACAAAACAAGTAAAGGCTATGTGGAAGTGTAGAGGAAATAAATTACTCTCTACTTCCCACAAATGAGCGATGCCTGGCAATGTCCTTGAAGCAGGGCCTCAACGCACGTAGCCGGTGTGTTCGCGAGGAGGACAGACGTTTTCACAACAAAAGCCCACCCCTTCCCTCTTCCTCCTTCTTCCACCTTTTATTGCTAAGTGTGACATCATATGGTATGGAATATCTCTTTGGTTGGTTTAGGTCACCTGCCCTGGTGACGTTTCTTTCTCACTTTTTTGCCCACCCCCCAGGAGGGTTGGAGAAAGTCCTGATGCTGTGCCAGCACTTCTCAGCAGCAGACACAACACTAGTGTGATAACACTGCTATTCTAGCTACAACTACAGAGCATGGCACTGTATGGGTTGCTGCAGGGAAAGTTAACATCCAAGCCAGACCCAGTACACCCTTTGAGCTGTACTATTCAGCCAGTCCATCACCCAGTGCACTGTGCACACATTCAACTTGCACTTGGATGATTTATCAAGAAAGATTCTGTGAGAGATGGTGTAGTGGGCTAACATGGCAATGTTTTGGTAGCAGGGGGGCATACGGGTGGTTTCTGTGAGAAGGATCTAGAAGCTGCCCCATGTTTGGTAAGGGCCCCACTGCTGACTAGAACTGAGCCACTAAGTGATGTTGTTTTGCACCTCTGGGAGAGCATATTTAAGACAGGGAAAAAAAACGCTGCGCCACTCAGCAGCTGGGAGGGTGAGAGGAGTGAGAAACAGCCTTGCAGGCGCCAAGGTCAGTGAAGAAGGAGGGGGAGAGGTGCTCCAGGCACCGGAGCAGAAGTCCCCTGTGGCCTGTGGTGAGGACCATGGTGAAGCAGGCTGTCGCCCTGCAGCCCATGTAGTACCATGGTGGAGCAGGGATCCATGCTGCAGCCTGTGGAGGAGACCACGGTGGAGCACGTGGACCTGCACTGACAGAGACTGTGGCCTGTGGAAGACCCCTGCCGGAGCAGATTCCAGGCCGGACCTGTAGGCCGTGGAGAGGAGACCACGCAAGAGCAGGTGACCTGACAGGAGCTGCTGCCTGTGGGGGACCCAGGTTGGAGCAGTTTGCTCCCAAGGGATGGACCCTATGGTACGGACACATATATGGAGCAGTTCTTGAAGAGCTGCTGCCTGTGGACAGCCCACGCAGGATCAGTTCAGTACAGGCTGCATCCCATGGGAGGGACCCCACAGCACAGGGGACAAGAGTGACCAAGAAGGAGCGGCAGAGAAGAAGTGCTATAGACTGACCATAACCCCCATTCCCAGTTCCCCTGCAACTGTTCAGGGGGAGGAGGTGGAAGAGGGTGGATGGGGGGGGGGAAGGTGCTTTTGGTTTCTTTCCTTTGTTTCTCACTTCTCTAGCTTGTTAGTAATAGGCAATATATCTTACTGTCTCCCTATGCTAAGTCTGTTTTGCCCGTCACAATAATTATTGTGCGATCTCCTTGTCCTTATCTCAACCCTTGAACCCCTTTCATTGTATTTTCTCCCTGCTCCTCTTTGAGAAGGGGGAGTGAGAGAGTGGTTGTGATGGAGCTCAGCCGCCCAACCGAGTAAAACCACCACAGATGGTATCAGGGGCCCTACCATAAGTACCCTGAAATTTCATTTGATGGATTGTTGCAATATCACTGCGTTTATGACGTGCTTTGAGACTAAAACTATTGCATAGTTTTTAAATCTGGATAGCTCACCAAAATCTTCCCAAACTCCATCAAACCTATCTAGTGGAATACCTTTTACCAATGGCAAGAAATTGGCATCAAGTCTTGTGGCAATTCCTGAAGTCTCTAGGACAGGGAGAACCATGTGGATTTCTCTTAACTCCAATTCCTGGCTTTTTGACACTGTGTCAGGAGTCCTTAGGAAATAATATAATTTAGCAAAACCCTCAGACCTCAGGAAGCCAGTCAGAAAAGCTCTGAGAAACCTGGACACTTTTAAGCTAGCATGAAACCACTTCTACCCTCATTTTTTTAAAACCTTGTTCTGGGATAAAACCAGCCAAACTAATACAAGCCACTGATTACTACAAGGGGAAAATATTAGGACTTTCAAATATTAAGACTTCTCAACCATGCTGTCCTTATTAAAATACATAGAAAATGTACAGAATGCCTACTTCAAGTACTCTGAAATTACTAATAAGGACAAGAGTCAGACACATCCATAAATCATAAGCTTATACAGTGCTTTCAAAGTCAGAAACTGTTTTAAAAAATTCTAGCAAACAGGTGTCTCTGGAATTACCTGAAGTGCTCAGGGACCCAAAAACAAGCGAACATGACAAGTATAGATTTCAAACTGGAGTTTCATTTTACATCTGACACTAGGGGCTGTGCACCAGTGCTGAACAGTATCCACAGAGCAGTCAGAGCATATGGCCTAACATAATGTATGACAAGCCCTGATTTTAAACAACATCCCTTGAGGGCTGAAAAGAGTGCCCTATAGCAAAACTCCTATAATGTTTCACTGCCACTGTGGTTGGGCATACAAGCTTATGTTTATGCCTATTAATCAACAGAACAGTAGCAGTAATACTAACTAAAATTTGCAAAGGATTTGGAGAGCTATCTGCAGAAGAAGCACTATGGTAAAGTAATATTACAGTTACCACTGTTTCTTAGCTTGCTGCAGTATGAATGGCAACAATCCATCCAAATTTCAGAACCACCACAGGTCCAACTTCAGCTGAAAGAACCAGTTCTGCTCATTAAGGAGAAGACAGATGGAAACAGAAAAAAGGAAAAGAAAGGGGGAGCAAAGGAGAAGAGTAGAAAGGAAATAAGAAAAGTACAAAAAAAATAAAAAAAAATAAAAAAAAATTAAAAAAAGGACAACATGATAAAAACAGGAAAAAAAAAAACATCAAGAGAAAGTGAATGGGAAGGAGGTGTGGTATTTAGATCCATCTCTGCTAAAATTACAGATTTTCTAAAATGCCATTGTTGACTATATGCCAGAAGCTTAGTACCCAACACTACCTATTCCCAGGGCCACTGAAAAGTAATTGCTTCTCTGACCTGTTCAAAAGTTTTCTGAGAGGCTTATCATACCCAGAAATACTGATCTTGATAACAAGGGAATCTGGAAACTCCACATTTGTTTCACTCCAAGTATTTATCTAGTTTCTCCATCCAATCAGCATGCTTAAAGTGGTCCTTTGACATATAAGAAAGAGTGATTTATTTAAAAAAGTCATTATAGCTATAGCTCATTTTGTTCAGAAAACAAACAAACGACAACAACAACAACCCCCCCCCCCAAAAAGCATTTTTTCCATTACAGTTCTGAACCTCTGAAATCACATTTCCCATATCAGAGTAGAAGCCCTTTACTTCCAGTCTATAATCAACTCAGAGAAAAGAAAGGCATGGGGCAATTCTACTTAATGTACCATCACTCTACATCAACAAAAAATGCAAGAAAAAAAAAAAAAAAAAAAAAAATGTGATTCCAGCTCCACAGCTCTCTTTAGGTGTTCAGAAACTTAATCATACAACTCACATCTTGCAGAGGAACATACTGACCCACTGAATATTGGCTGCTATGAGTTAGGACAGATTCCTTTTGCTCTACCTCAGCTTTGCCATGAATAGGATTGATGGTGATGTGTTTTAAAAACACAGCTTCAACCTAGTTGGGTCACTCTGCTGCAGATGAGCCCTGTACTCCAGCCTACAGTTTCTGAAGAACTTACCATGAACTGACACACTCAGGAAGAGAATGTGTTCATTTTCAGAGTGGCATAATAATTCTGCCAGCTGCCACGTAACCTTGGAAACATATAAATCTCACAGAATTCATCCATTTCAGCCAATCTCCAAAACTTCACCCAGCAATTATATTTAATTTACTTAACGTTCATAAGAATAATCATTGCTCCTGACACACTCTTCTACTGAGTTTACATAGTTCTACCTACAGACTCATGATTGTCCCACCTGCATCACATCAAAAAACACACTTACACTTTCTATAAACCCATTTCAGATAATCATAATGATATTGCACTTAAATGCTCTGAGCATCAGAATCCCCCTCCTCACTCCTCTCCTCCCCAGAGACAGGATAGAACTGTCAGGAAGTCTGGATTTTTATTATCACTGGTGACATGGATACGAATGATAATGATGTGATAAGCTGGACATCTCTTCCAGTATCTTTATTTCCTTCTGAAGAGAATGTGCATTAAATAACACGATAGACTATGTAAAATATGATGTATGCTTGTAACAAATACCTTTGCGTGACTGGCATTCAAGCAGAATAAATGAATTGTACTTAACCTGAGGAAAGCAAGCATTCCCTTCTATCACAAAGGAAATAGGCATCACCTGACTCTTGAATCTCTGTACTCATAAGAAAGTGAGTTCCCAGAAAGTTGTATTCCTTCCTTTCATTAAGAAAAACAACAAACATGAATATAACTATTCCTCTTCTAACTGTGGTGTTGGTACAGAAAACTTTTCAGAAATTCAGGTCTCAGCTCAGGCTAAAGACATAAAAAATTACAACATCCCAAATTACTAGTTGCCATTGAATGTCTGGCTCAGCACTAACCCCTGGGCCTTCCAGTTCTCTCTTTGAATCATTTTTAGTAGCATCAAGCAAGAACAACAAAAAGACAATGTGCAGTTCAGCAGATGTTTAGGTAGTAAATTCTTACTACAGCTCTGAGCAGTCAAAACAGTAACACGATGTGCACTTCTCCATCACATTTCCTACTCAGATCCAAATCCACTCTGCTAGTCAAATAGTATATCAGAGTCTTACCTGGGCATTCATACAACACAATCTAAATTAGAATATGCAGAAATACTTACAGGAGGCATAACTTCCATCTTCCTTTTCCCAGTTCCATTTGCACGCTCTTAGTATTCCCATTTATGTCTCTTTCATGCATGTTTATTGCAACGTCTTACACTAAGATGCAGGCAGCCTAGAAAATTTTATTAAGCTTGCAGTTGTATATATATTTCTCCCCATCTTTCAAAGTGTAAAACCTGTTTTAGCTGTATCATTTTTAAGGAATTGCAAATGGTACAGAATGCACATATGGAAATCACTACACTACAAAATATTCAGTTTAGTATTTTACAAAGTATTCTAGTATCTTCAGATTATCCTCCCAAAAATACAAATAACAAAAGGAAGGCAAAATGTTTTGCAGGATCTATAAGAGGGAGCTCATTGTTATTGCTCCTAATACAGACTCGGCTAGTTTCCTAGCAATACATCTACAAGAAAAGTTCAATGTATAAAGAATACAACCACTTAAAAGGTAAGAATAAAATAGTGTTCCTTATACAGGTGGAAAGCTGAGAGTTTACTATGAGAATTGTAGTAGAGTTGCTCAGATTCAACAGGTAGAAATTAGGAAAAATATTAAAGTTGAGCAGCACGTACAAAACAAGTTAGACAACTGATACTAAAAGTTAGTGGGAAAGAATCTTTACTTTCTCCTGTGAAACCGTATCTCTAATATACTAGAAAATTATTGAACTGAACAAATTAATATCCTAGCAAAATCTTGAATTGCACTTGTAAACCATCATGGCAACATCTTACAATCCCTGTCAAACAAGCTCATTTTCTTTATAGCATCTTCCAATATAAACAATAAACGCACAGATTTAGATGCCTAATTACATTTGTAGGTGAGGCAGTTTAATGATCTTTCAGCAGGCTGGTAGAAATGAGTTTGGATGAAGTAGCCCCCTCCACAATATAGAATTGCAAATGTGCAATATACACGATGGATGGAGAGAGACAGAGCAGTTTACTAGTGGTTAACACACTTCACACCATTAAGGAAAGAGGGCTATGTTCTGTTCCAGCCCTTGATCTGGTTTTAAGGTAGTGTCTAGATTTCTAAATTGTGGTGGCCACATGGATGGTAGTGTTCTCAACCACAACTTTAGAAACAGAAGCAAGGCAGGATTCCTCTTACCTAATTTTAGATTATAAAGGAGATCAGGAGACTAACTCACATGCAGGTATTTATAGTTACTAAAAGAAAACATGTCCCTATGTCTGATTTTAAGATTCTCAGTCACTTATGGCTTTTTCCCCAATGACTCTTAAAGCAGCTTTTACAGTTAGAGCCCAAAACACCTGCTGTGGTTAATTCTTAATCTTATTTAATAATTCATTCAGTGTTGACCCCAGGCACTCACTGGGAACATCCCTAAATTTTAATTTGGTTTTTACTATTTTAGTTGAGCCTTTAGCTGTTTTAGTCAGAAGGAATAAATTTACAAGGGTTACAAATGCTGGGGGAGAAATCCATGAAATATATTCATATACTATGTTACATTCGATTTGTCAAACACACCTGATGTTGTTTAGCAGGGCAATAATTGATCAATTAAAAATGTATCACCCAAATGTGCAAAGTCGATATCTATGGGTTTAGTAGTAGAACAGATCATTTTCTTTGAACTGCCTTATAAAGCTACAGAAGTGGTATTGGATGCAACCACTATATATTGTAGAAGCACAGAAGCATGGCAAAATTTTTGTCATGTGAACTGCTCTGAACAGTGCTCACAGATGTCTTTCCCACATTCTAACCATTAACTCTTCCAAGGAATTCTCCCATTAACTGTGAAAAAAAAATTGCATACTATAATAAAAATTGAAACCCTTTAAACACCTGCAAGAGCACAGAATTTACATGCAAGATTCTGATACAGAAAATCAAAATCAAAAACAATTATTTTTTCCCCCCTAGGACAGCACCAAAAAACAAAACAAAACAAAACAAAACCAAAAACAAACAAAAAAAAAACACACAACCAAACAACAACAAAAAATACTGACTGGATATAAATTCTCAGAAGAGAATTTCTCTAATTTATATAGGAATTCCAAATTCTCATACATATGCTTATGAATATAAGGGGAACCAAGTCATTAGTTCTGTTTCTTTTTGTCTAATGGAAGAAAAAAAAAAAAAAAAAAAAAAAAAAAAGTTTCTTATTACCAACTGTGTTATCTATACAATTTAGTTGCCTTATGTACCATAACTGATGCACTTAATTACCTGTTAATTAGTTTTTTTTTATTGGCCAAGGAAACACCTTTCTTTAAAAAAACATTTCCTTGTATGTCAAATAAAAAGCACCTGTCACTTTTGCTTTTAAACCCTCTAATCATTCTTTCCCTACTAAAATATCCATGTGGCTGTCATCCTGTAATGGATTTTGTAGGGATGTTGTCTGGAAAAAATATGTTCTTCATAAGGGGCTCATTCACTATACAGTAAAATCAAAGGTAATTTCATTTTATTTTTTTCCATCAGCTTCAGACAGCTCTGGATAAGAAGTGTATTTTCAAAGCATAGTTTGGGGATGTATGGAAATCCTATTGACTGTTAGGATTCATATGACTAAGACCATACAAACTGATTTGAACACTTAGGGCTAAGTCATTGATTTTTTGCAGGCTTGGTTTATAAACTGCTGTAGGGTTTCACCAACCTATGTCGAGACTTATGCCTTATCATTAACATATTTTTCTGTCCTTTGTTAAATCAAATAGATTTTTCAGGCTAGCCAGCTGCTTCAAATTAAAGTGATGATTCCCTCATGGACTTCAGCTTGCTATAGATTTTCTTAAAAATGTCAAAAAACCTCCTTTACTCTGAAGAGATGAGCTTAGGCAAGATAGACTTTGCATAAACAAAGCACCTATATTTGCTGAATGTCAATCCCAAGTCATCTGTAAACTGCATTTAGGAAAGCTCAAGTGTTTATAGTTTGTTCTAGACAGCAGACATTCTATTTCTTCTCAGCTGTATAAGAATTATTATAGCTTGAAGTTAACAATTTTATTTTTTATTTTATTTTATTTTATTTTATTTTAAGTTTCTCTGGATAGCTGCTTACAGTACAACAAAAATAAGTCCAGTCTGACCAACATTCAGTTCATAAAAAGCTCTGAAAACTGGTAGATTTTGAAGAAAGATTGCCATATTTAAGATTGGTGTTTTGAGAAACATCCTTATTGCACAGGTAACTTCTCCACAGAGATGCTAATAACATTGTAAACTGATAGGAGAGTAATACATACATGAATAACAAAGCAACCTTCTCTATCAGCAGTGAATGCTTAGGGAACGTAGTCCATCCATCCCAAACATTACACCACAAATTGTAATGCTGAGGGAATATTGTATTCAATCACAGATAAATTAAATATATAGCTACCAGTAAGTGGAAAAACAAATTCAGACAAGACTATACAGGATTTCAGAGCTTCATTAGGTTACCACATCCAACTCCCAGAAATTACTAAAAAAATTATTTGGGTCTACATGAATAAATGACTTTTCAGTGCCACAGCTAAATCAGCAAATCAAATGAAAGGTGACACGGACCCAAAAAAAAAAAAAAAAAAAAAAAAATTACCTTAAAATACACATTTGGCAAAGTAGAAGTATGGATCTAAAAGCCTTACAAAATGCTGAAGTATATCTCATTGATAACACTGACAAACATGACTGATGTATAATGATAGTCTAAGCATAACAAGTGCGGACAAGTGGCAGGTCACAGAGTGTTTTCAATTTATTAAAAATGCATATTGAAATAAAAAAGAAGCAAGTTATTTAAAATACCAAAAAGTAGTGAATTCAGCATTCTATTCTCATTGTATTTATTCATTTTTCATAAAACCACTATGAATAAAGCATACTTTTAGCATGTATATGTTCACTCCAAACTTTTTTATTTTATTTTATTTTATTTTATTTTATTTTATTTTATTTTTTCAAATTCTGCTGAGACCTGCAAAAAAGGGCATCAAAATCTATTAAAAATGAACTGGATATCAAAACTTTAAAAATACTACGAATATAAATTTTTGGGTAAAGGTCCCTACTTCCTTTAGTGAACCATGGATAAGTAACTTAACTGTATTCATTTGTATAACATTGTATAACATCGTATAAATCCAAGCACCTAGCACTTTTGTGCTATACGTAACAATGATAAAATAAATTATATTAATTGAGTACAATCAAACTCCTCTCCCTTTCTTCAAAAAAGATTCAGATTCAAAAACCAGCTAGCATTTCCAATGTGTTCATAAGACTTATGCCAAAGGATAGTATTTTGAGAAGTGGAACTTCTACAGGATAACAAATAATTTGGATGCTAAATTAATTACAGTATTTTACACTACTGTTATAAAACCATGTGATGGATATGCATAGCATCATGGAAAATAAATCAACAGATAAAAGACTTCTGCGGAAAATGAGCTTCAGCTTCCTATAGAGCAGAAAGACGGAGTTTGATGACTGGTGAAAATGGCTGTCTTCCAAAGCCCTTGATCTTCTACAGATTATGTAAAAATCTATCCCAGAAACAAAGACAACTATAAACTTTGACCAACATGACTATTAAGACATTTCATTCAGATGACTTGATCTTCTACTTGGGAAAATAGATGAGGTTAATGAGGAATCTTTTACTAACTGCAATGGTTCATAATCAGGTAGCTGTCAAAAACAGGTTTAGCTACAACATATATATAGGTGAGCAATGTCAAGAACACAGACTGTATTGTTACAGGCTGAATAAAATTACCGAAAGCAGTAAGGTTTGATTTTTTATTTGCTTTCATTTTTCTATTTAATTTTTGTAGTCATTAGAAGTAATCTGTTATGCGTTTTTCCCATATTCTTATTTGGTAGCTGCATGAGTCCATCCTAGCAAATTAGCAGGTTAAGATTACCTTTGGAAGAAACCCCTATTCTCAACCTGCTTCTATCAGTTAGAAATATGTCTAGTAGATACTGATAGCTATTAATTTGTAATTTTGGGGTAGAATTATCATTACTCTAAGTAACAGAGGCAGAATTGGCAAACTATTATCTACCATAAATAGAGTAACCTTGGAAAGTTGTAGAGCCATAATACGCACATCACAAAGATTACTCTGGATGAAAAAGGATCTGGTATTAACAAGCAGCAAAGAGCCATCAGTCTTCTTGATAGATAGACATAGAGTAATCTGCTGTTCAGTGGTTCATAGCAAATCATGGAATGTCTACCTTTCTTTACACTACAAATGCTACTCTCTTTGCTTGTCAGCTTTTTTCTCTCAAACAGATTAATCTATTCCTTTCTATGGTGGTAAACTCAGTCTATCATCGCTGAAGTAATAACTATTCCTATTTTTATTCTATTGCATTTTGCATGAAAAAATAAAATTAAATTTAAAAAATCACCAAATAGGACATGGTTGGATGTTTTCTTCTTTAAGTAGATTATATTAAGAAACCTGGGGTCTTACTGAATTTTGATAGAAGCAATGATGTTTCCAATCTTAATTCTGAGAATGTTCCCTATGTATTAAGGAAGTATTATGTATCTAGCTGATACAACACTGACCTGTCTGCATCCCAAACATGATTTGCACCTAAGCAATACAAGCACTATTTTAATACCTTATACATACTCTCAAAAAATGAGATTTATTGATGAGTGTCCATAGATAGGAACACGGTCCAAAATAAGACCTTCAAAACTTTTTTTTTTCAAAAGTTTTTTTTTTTTTTTAATTAACCGAGTGATTTTCTTTCTAAAGGGAAGATCTCTCACCCAAATAACATTTATATGTAGTTTAAACAAAGCAGCTCCAGAACAAAACAATTTTAAGTCTAAAGTGACAAATCCATCAAAAAAAAAAAAAAAAAAAAAGAAAATGTAGGGACAAATTCTAAAGTTACTGGAAAAATTAATATTTCTATACTGGTTCCCCAATTTGTCGGTCAATATACTGAAGTATTTTTCCATTCCCTTCCTTTTGTTAAAAAACAAAAAACAAAAAACAAACAAACAAAAACACTTTATTGTGTCATTGCTCTTATTTTCTGCCTTTGTATGCTTTAAGCACTTCTGAGAAAGAACATCTTCCCCGCGCAGAGTTAAACCATGCCTGATAATGAATGGTGTGGAATTAATAATTTTACTTTTTCCATTTTCTGTCATCCCTTAAGGATGCCAACCAATATGATAACCATACTACTGTATAATTTAAGCATTAGACAATTCAATTACATTTTAAAGGAAATAAAGTGTTTGATACTTTAACAGTCCTTGTGATTACTGAAAACCAGATATGTCCAATGTTTAGAGATTTGTGAAGTTTCAATATCAGCACAACTGAAATTTATTTATGGTACTTGATGAAGAACATTTAAATTGCTCATCTGATGCTCAAACTATGTGTTTCTGTCACAGACTTCCTGCATAGCATTTTAATCTCTCTGTTTCTTCTTTTCAACAGTAAATTTAGCACTATTAGATATCCCATTCAAAGAAGAAAAAAAAAAAAAAATAGCGTTTTTTAAATTTTTGATTTATTCAAGCCCAAAACCATTTTGTACTTGTTATATGACTACTTGAGGCATTAAGCTTCAGAATTATACTTATATATTGAAGTGAGAGTATAACTATGCTCATTTAAGTAATTTCATGTTGTTGAATTATTAAAATGATGACCTGAAAAGCATTTATGTAAAATTGTATTATTACAGTACAGTTAATTTGGACAAAAGGGCCAGAAAAACACCAGGTTTGTTGAAGATAACTAGGGAGAAGCAAATAAGGAGGTGGAATGATAGAAAACTGATAATGATTAGCCTCTCTGACAATAATGGTTACCTTTCCATTAATCATACAATGAATAGTTTGTAGATTTTAAAACCATATGGTAGAAAAACAGTTTAAAGAATTCTAACCATCAGTGCTCT
This sequence comes from Nettapus auritus, assembly GCA_011076525.1. Taxonomy (NCBI): domain Eukaryota; kingdom Metazoa; phylum Chordata; class Aves; order Anseriformes; family Anatidae; genus Nettapus; species Nettapus auritus. The sequence continues at coordinate 4,647,608 of CM021797.1, read as the reverse complement.
CAGAATTGCTTCTGTCTACAGGAAACAAAAAAGGTTTGTTTGCTTGTCTGTTTGTTTGTTTTCCTGGCAAATATTGAAACATGAGAAAATACCATGAGATGGGGAGAATGTGCTATTTCTTTTTAACAACTGAAAATTAAAATTAAAAATTTACTTAGAAAAGGAAAATTCAATATTCTGCTTGAAAATAATCTCACATGTCGATTTACTGTGTTAGGGTGCGTTCAGTTATGTGATGCTATGAGTTCCATGTAGGTCCCATAACAACCTTAGAGCCTTATAATGCCTTTCACATTATACTCTTACGCATAAAAATCTGATAAGCATTTCTTTGCTGAATAGCTTTATAGCAAGCCAAAGTGAAAAACTGTTCAAACCTGTATCATCACTTCTTAGCAAAGCTTTATCAAACTTTTGTTGTTTCCTTTTCTTGTGATTCAAACCACTAAGTATTACATTCAGTTTGATGGGCTCCCAGCATGTTCATTTTAAGCATTTCAATGAGCAATTTCTCAAAGCACCACAACAGAAATACCTGTTAAAATATTTATATAACTTTGCTGCCTTAGTGATAGAGGCAAGATCCTTACTGTAACTGTTAATACAACAGCAAATTTAACGGAATAGTATTTTACTTATGGAGACTTGTAATGCTTTCTTACAATGAGTTAGAACTATTTTATTTTATTTACAATCTGAAGTAAAATATACTTCACACTGAATTAGCAATAGAGTTCTAACAGCCAAAAGTTTTTGCCAGTAATTTACCCCCCAGAAACAATCCTTTCCTAGGCTTTATTGCCAAAGCTCATGAATGGACTACACTTTGCTTGCATGTGTAATGGGTTAGCCAAGAATCACAACATTCTGAATGCATTACTAAAGCACTTCTGACATCAGCCACTGGAGAAGCAAATAACCTCAAATTTGCCAAACTCTCTAGATCTGCGAACTTTTTCTAGAATAACTTTGTCACCTATATGCTTGTGGAAGACAAATAATAATTTGGAAATGCCTAGTGTATTTGTTTAGAATAGCAATAGCTGAGAGTCATGGATTTCAGAAGTCCCTGCCTATCTGATATCTGTAGTCTTAAAAACACTAATGGCTGTAACACAAGCCAGCCTTTATCACCAAGAAAAAGTCACAAATACTGATTCTCTATTTTGCTTTATTTTTTCCACCCTTTTTATTACAGAAATATTACCTGCCTCTTCTTCCCCTCTCTCCTTTCTTATCAAGAACCTCTTATTAAAACCTGAAGCAAGATACAAGGAGACAGAAGGCAACTTTCTAATCCAGCCAGCCACCATGCATGGGGCTGTTCTGTCCCTGGCACAGGACTTCTCATTTGACTGTAGAAATTCCAAAGTTTGCTCTCAGCCTACTCCTGTCTGTTGAAGTCCCTCTGACCAGAAGCCTTGAGGAATGTGATTCTCACGTGACAGCCAGTAAGACTTTTCATCATTGACAACAGTCCTTTCAGGCTGACAGTCCAGCCAGTTTTTCACCTACCTCAGAGTTCCCCCAAACAGTCCATATCTTCTCACCTTGACCAGAAAGATACCATGTTAGACTTCATCAGAAGTTTTGCTAGGTTGCAAGGTTTTAACTTTAACTGCCTTCCTGTTGTCCACAGAACTAATCACCTCAAAATAAAAATGCAATTAGGTTGGTCTACCAAAATGTAAACCTGGTAAATTGTTCCCAGTCTTTTTCCTGTCCATGGGCCTGGAATTCTGTTTCTAGGGACAGAAATGAGTGACCAAACTCTAGTTCCCATCATCATTCTTCGCCTGTTAGGGATATGGTTGAAACTTAGCTTTTTGTTGTCATCAGGGTTCTCCCTCAGATACCTTAACTCTTCTAATGACACAAAAAACAACTTCACAATGACATAAGGAAGTTTTTCAACCCCTCACTGGCAGGGGACAATGCCTTCTTTCTGTGTGGTCTCAAGGACTTGTGTATATCCAGTTTACCTAGGTCATTCATTCTCCCTTCTGCAGGTAGTATCTCTCTCCTCCAAAATTTGCTACTCTATACAGAGACCAGGTAGGCCCAGTAGCAGAACTTACTAACAAAGACTGAGGCAAAGACGGCAGTGCGTACTGCAGCCATGTCTTTCACATGTAGAAGCCCTTTAATTCCTGTCCTCCATAACCTTCTCCCATGCCAACTCCTGCCTATAGCTTTGACTTTCCTTAAATTCATCCTGACACATCTGGGATGCACTCATTCCCTTTTGTTTCCTGTGGTTGCTTTTCCCTGCTTCCAGTTTCATGCATTCTTCCATTTTTGTGTTTGACATCAGTCTGGAATTCCCCTTTCAGACAAGCTGGCTTCTTGTCATGCTTGTCTGGCTGCAAATAAAGTTGGTTTGTTCTTGGGGGAGCACAATGGTCACTGTTTAGATAGCTACATTTAGACAAGCTGAATTCCAGTTGTGACACACTAGAACCTCACGTTGAGGAAAACTTTCTACTGGTCATCTTTAAGCTCTTTTAGATGTGCGACATATTTTATAAACAGCCTAGAAATGACATGATTCACTGGACTTTTGTACCCTTGAGAAAAGGCAAGGATTTCGCAAATTGCACCCTGATTAAAATTGCTTGCACATTGTATTCAGTACCACTTTCAGTCCTCAGTCTTCTCTCCATGTTTACAGGCTGATGAGCTCTCATTGTTATCACACAATTCCTGTACTTGCCCCACCCCTCAGCCTACTCAGACTTCTACCTCACATAAACCCATCCATAAAGTAATCCAGGTAGTTTTAGCCTGCAGCTTAAAATTACTACAAATCCTCCTGTGCATTGTGCATACTCATTTTTATATAAATTATTACCTTCAGTTTTATAAAGCACTAACATAAGAGTTCCCATACATATACTGTCACTATTAACAGCTTAGATAGCCCCGCTCTTGCTATTTTCCATCATCAATCTTCAGCAAGCTGCTTCAAAATTCACAAGCTCCTTCAAGACTTCAAGCTTTTGGTTTGTTCGTTTTTTTTTTTTTGTTTCTTTCTTTCTTTCTTTCATTTGTTTTGCCCCCCAAATCATCAGTTTTGCTCTGTGCTGTGATTCTGTTCTGGTACTGCAGTTCCCATAATGACTATTTTTTATTTCTTTCATTATGATGCCCTTTGCTATCATTTGAACTGCACCAGTGACTTAGCAGCACAAACTCTATTTTAAAATCTTTTAGTACAGTTTGTTGTTTGGTTGTAATTATGCTAAACTGTCTGCACAAGCATTTTTGAAATTCTAACCTTGTTGGTCAGATAAACAAAAGATCCACTTCTTGGCTCTCAACACTCTGAATGCTTTACTTAAAATGGCTAACTCTTATCTTTCCTACCCTGAATCTGTTACTTAATGGCAGAAGACAGATATGAATCCCGTCAGTAGCACTGTTTCACTAAAAGCCAGATATCAAGACAGAAAACTATGACATATATTCTTGACAGGAAGAGCTTATTAGCCTTGGATAACATACACTTAAATGTTTGGAATTTTCCCATCTCAACACACACACACACACACAAAAAAAATGCTAAGATAGCTTGTGCTCTAAAGCGTTGCAAGGCAAGAAATACGTTAAATAAAACATTTTGAGGGGAGGTATTTTGGAAATGTTTCTTTTGACACATCGTATTATGATATTAAATATCTTTTAGCATTATTCACATCATCACTTCTCACTTGGAGAAACATGTTTGACACAACAGAATGTAACATGTCCAAAGTAATATATTGTCTTTAAAATAAGACTATAGGTACTTTCTGATCTCAGAAGTACTGGTTCTTCATTTTAGGAAAATCCATTTTTCAAAATACTTTTCCCTCTGAAATTCTCTTCATAAGTGAAAAATAATTCCCCAAATGTCTTCCAAACTACCCAGAATTGAGCAGAAAGTAGGAAGAAAATATTCACTACATCAATGGCAATAGGGAAGACAGAAAATGGCTTTTGTTTTCCTGTTTTTATGACAGCTGTATGTTTTAGCTTTTGAATGAAAGAACTTTAAGCACAACTGAATGCTGATAACTGCTCCTCTATCAAAAGTGATTTTCTTTTTTTTTTTTTTTTTCAAAAAGGACACCTGAACTCTACAGTCCAATGAGTATAGGCATTAAGATCTGTCCAAAAATCTAGATACTGTCAAAGAAAATTAAGAATGGAAAACATCTAGTTAACATCTAGTTAACATCCAGTTAACATCTAGTTTTATGGATCCCTCTTTGTTGGACCGATAGGAATACAACACACAACGTGACAACATACCTCAGCCAAGAAGAGGCTTGCACTCTGTGGAATGATTAACAATTGATTGTTAAGAGTAACATATATAAAATAATCAAGAACAACCACCAGTGCCTGGCATGACACCATGCATATGAAGATGCAAGAGTAAGCTGATCCTTTGATATTAATGCACAATGGACACAATTTCCATCTGTAAATTGATAGCTTCATTATCTTTCCTACAAACTGAATCTTATCTGGCATAAATTCCTAGTTCCAAAATGCAACTAAGACAGTTCAACCCTAGTACAGTATCTGAGAACATGAGTTATTATTTTCAGGGTTTCCTTAAATGGGTAGTAATACTAATTATTGTATATATTTAAGTGAGTATTATGTAGAGACAGCATTTGCTGTCACAGTCTTCTGGAGTACGATGCAGCAAGCTAGTATTTCCTTAAGTGTCTAAACTTCAAGACAAAAATGATGCTGAAGGCAGGAAGTTAGGGAACCAACAAAATAAAAGTAAATAAATAAATGGGAAAAAAATGCATAGAGCTTGGTTAAATAAAAAGCATAGAATTCCAAAGTGATGAGGAGATGAGGATATGTTCCCATTTTGCACCAGCTTTATTCTGGCTTTACTATAATTTTACAATAATATACATGAGAATCATAACCAGGAGCTTGATTTTGAAGTGCAATACTCAAAACAGCTTCATTCATGTCTGTTCGTGCCCCGAGACTGGTAGGTGGTTGTATGGATACAAGCGGACCTAAGAGGCACAGACATTCCAGAAAAAATGTCTTTGTATTTCAAAGGGTGATTAATTCCTATTGAGTAGGGACTATTTCACATAGCTTGAAACTACTGTGTTCCTTGGTTGCTAGGAAGAGAGGAAAGAAGCTGTTATAAACCAGCAAGCAAGCACCCAGCTTGGTAACTCAAGACTCAATTCCATTTCATGAAATTACTGACATCCTCTTCTGCAACAAAGAAAAAAACAGTACCATTTCCACTCCATGTAATAATATTGTAATAATATTGATTTTTCCATTTTTTATGGGGAGTTGGCTCCTCAAAAATGTAACAACATAGAATATCACTCATCTCAAACAGCTACAGAGCTTAATCATTTGAAATAGATCCAAATCATATGAAACAAATCCAGTTTATTCACCGAAACCAAAAAGCGGTCTTAGAGCAACTTGAGAAAAAAAAAAAAAAAAAAAAAAAGAGAGAGAGAGAGAGAGAGAGAAAATAAATAAATAAATCCCTGAAAAATTATTTGTGTTACAATCTGTACAGCTCCTAGGCTGTACTCCAAATTGTGCCTTTTTCTTCGTTATCTTTTTCTTCATTTTTAAGAGAGTTTCTCAAAATCTTCATGCACCAGCTTGCACCCAGGCACTTCTTACTGCCCTGATACTTACCTGTTTTTCTCCTCCCTCCTGTAGAAGTTTCCTATATTTAGAGATGTAACTTCAAAAACACTCCACAGGATTTTTTTTCCCCCAGGACCATGGACAGCATTTACACATAGGCCTAATAGAAAAATTCAGTTCCTAGAGAAAATGTTTGCCAAATCTAGACGGCCATGCCTCATGACCTTGCCTCATGCACACAAATTGCTTCAGAAAGATTTGCAACGTTTTCTTATCCGTAGAACTGTCTTTCTCAATTCCAACTAGTCATTTCTAAGATTTTTGAAGAATGAGCCTGGATCAGTTTTCTTTCCTAAGGTCATAGTGTGCTGTTGGTCCCTGATACTCTAGCTGGCCTCCTAGGCACTGAGAGCACTCTGATGATTCAATGCCCTCCATATGGAGGATGATTTTGACAGGCCAGTTCAACAACGCAGCCTAACTTCCATCAAAAAACATCTATGCCCTGCCAGACTGAGCAGCTCCTAAATGTACCCTAACTTCCTCATCTCTGACAAACATTTAGCAGTCAAAGGTCACTCACAGCTCCAAGGGCTAGCAGCTGTGTCGGCATTCAGCAGGGAATAGGACCACACAGCGCTGAAAGGAGTCTGACTTCTTGACTCTACATGTGACAGGCAAACTATATAGAGCAATTCCTGGGAATTATTTAATAGTTGCATGTGGAAAGGACAAAGCTTGGTTAGTACAGTCACAAGAGAAAACGTGTCTTGGGGAAGCAGGGATACACTATAATGAAAGAGAAACGGGGATTTGGAAGTCTGACCGTGTGGAGAGCATTGAATAAATAGGAAGAAAACACAGAAGTATTCATGCCAAGAACACTTTAAAAGTGATGATGATAATTAGATAGGATTATTTTGACCAATTTGTAACATTCTTCCACGTAACTTATAAAACAAGAGTAACCATTACTTGGCCCTACAACAGTGAAGGTATTGATGCATGTCAGATAAATAAGTCATCACTGATCAGCTGCTTTGATGTGTTGGTTATACCACGTTTACTTATCTCTAAGGGATATCTCAGCATCATGCCACCACGTAGGCATCTAAAAAAGCTGCATCAAGCAGAAGCTGGTAACTTGCAAAGGTAGAGTGAGCTGTGATTTTAATATAAGCTGGTGACTTCTTCAGCATTATAGTGTGGAGTGCTTCCCTGTTCCAAGGACTGGGTGTGCACCGCTCCATCAATGTGAACTGTGACTATCCCAAAACTTTTTTTCCCCACCTTTATCATTTTTCTTGTTCATAAGCCAGCATGACAAGTCCTTAACACATGACTGCCTGGATGATTAAGGAACCCGAATCTTCCCTCAGCTGCCCTGCACTTTGCACCAGGAGGCTAAAATAAATGCTAAAGAAGTCTTTCATAGGAACTGCTCCACATGGAAAGAAAATACTTCTACATGGAAAGAAGATACTGAGCAACATTTTGAATTAGTATTTCAGCATTCCTGGCTCTTGCTGAGTGAGAAGAGAAAGAAAGCTAAAATAATCAGGGACTCACCCCTTTATGTGATACACTCACCCCTGATATATAGCATATAGCAGCCAGTTAACCCTCTGAATAAAGCTTTTGAGATAACAGCTGACTGCAGCAAGAAAAGAGCACGGGCTTCCAAATCTTTAAGGGTTTTTTGCCCTAAGGTCTGTTTCCAAACAATATTAAGACTTCAGCAAGAGACATGAGTAATATTTCCTATGATTTTTTTTTTTTCCCCTTTTCTTCTGATAAACATGAAAAAAAGCATAGAACTGGTCTATCAAGATCTCTGTATCTCATGTTATTTCCCGGGATATTCCTACCAGTTCGGCAGTCAAGATCTCTTAACTATCTGTATGTTGTCTTGTGACTTCCTAGTCTCACTCTGGGAAGGATGGCTATTTCAAACCAAGAAATCCCACAAGATGGGTTTGCAGCCTACAGTCGTTTCTAACATAATTGCTGCTGCTGAACGGATCACACACTTTTTGTTCACCAACATCAAAATCTTTCACTTATGTGAAAAGATTTATGTTATCAAAACATCAAGGTGTTATAATTTGCATCTTAAGGACACTCTTTTGAAACTCCATTGTCAACATTTTGATGGGGATTTGTGTTGTATAGCTACCAGCTACACAATATACAGGTTACACAGAGGTAAAGTACAAGCTCTAATTTGCTATGTATTTGAGCAAGTCATAAAAAATAGTGACAAATGCATGAAGAGATAAAATGAATTATTCAACAGCTTTTGTCACTTATATTTTTATCCAACACCGAGGTTTAGAAAATAAGAGTTCTATGTTTAAATCTAGTCAGGTAAAGCAGGGGATTTTATTTATTTTTAATAACTATTTAAATGAATAATTTATTCTCTGAAGCTACTGAAAAGAATAGTGAGATATTTTGCGAGAATGGCCAGCTTCCCTCTTTTCCCCAATTTCCTGAAATATATTTCAAAAGTAATGGATCAGGTTACTACATTTTGAGGAGAGTTCTGGGTCAGAAATATACATCATTACAGTTGTATGCAATCCACCTCTCCAAGAAGGTAGATTTAAGACACTCCAATCCTCATCATTTCCTTAGTAAATAGCTAAGACAACCTGCACTCAGCATCCATTACCGTTCCACTCTGATTCACAAAATTTTCCCCACATAGTGCCTAAAGAGCTTACCTGTGAATTCACGTCCATAATTCAACCTAAAGATATATAAATTTAATCATACATGATAGTATTTCTACATGCAAAGTAGAAACAGAAACCAGAACTTTGTGATCTTAGTTGTTCTAATGAAAAACACTCTCTCCTTTTGCTCCAGCAAAACCTGAGCTCCTACCTTTGTCCCCGGACCTTCACGTCTTCCCAAGCACAATAAAATTCACCAGTAACAATAATCACAAGCACATATCCAAATCTGAGGACTCAGATTCATCAGCTGTAACATAACTAAGGGTCCAGTGGATCTTTATCACTTTCTAGTATTCTGACATCTCTGAACAATAAGAGCAGATGTGTAGCAGTTTTAGCATGACTGCCAGGTACCAAAAATCTGTCCATGGAAATGAGCTGAAATATGGATATCATTTCCAAATGGGGAAGGCTCTTATTATTTCAGCTCTTTGAGAATCCATTATGATAATTCTCACTGACTTCAGAGATGCCTACCTGATCAAAGAAGAGCTGATGAGTTGAAGGTTTCCCAGCTGCTAAGTTTAGCCACAATGTCACTGATGACTTCAACAGATGGTCCTGCTTGTAGACCATTGATAACTTTATGAGCCACTTATCCTCCTTCAGGCAACTCATCATCTGAAATAAGAAACAGAGTGTACTAATGTATTTTGTTACAAAATGCTCTGGGACACTGTGATGGTTTTACTTGGGTGGGTGGCCGAGTTCCACCACAACTGCTCTCTCACTCCCCCTCCTCAAAGAGGAGCGAGAGAAAATACGATGAAAGGGGCTCAAGGGTTGAGATAAGGTCAAGGAGATCGCACAATAATTATTGTGACGGGCAAAACAGACTCAGCATAGAGAGAAAGTAAGATTTATTGCTTATTATTAACAAGCTAGAGAAGTGAGAAACAAAGGAAAGAAACCAAAAGTACCTTCCCCCCCATCCACCCTCTTCCACCTCCTCCCCCCAAGCAGTGCAGGGGAACGGGGGAATGGGGGTTATGGTCAGTCTATAGTGCTTCTTCTCTGCCACTCCTTCTCGGTCACTCTCATCCCCTGTGCTGTGGGGTCCCACCCACGGGATGCAGTCCTTGCCAAACTGATCCAGCGTGGGCTGTCCACAGGCAGCAGCTCTTCAAGAACTGCTCCATATATGGGTCCGTACCACGGGGTCCATCCCTTGGGAACACACTGCTCCAGCCTGGGTCCCCCCACAGGCAGCAGCTCCTGCCGGATCACCTGCTCCTGTGTGGTCTCCTCTCCACGGCCTACAGGTCCGGCCCGGAATCTGCTCCGGCAGGGGTCTTCCACAGGCCGCAGTCTCCGTCGGGGCCGGTCCACCTGCTCCACCATGGTCGCCTCCACGGGCTGTAGCATGGATCCCTGCTCCACCATGGTACTACATGGGCTGCAAGGGGATGTCCTGCTTCACCATGGTCCTCACCACAGGCCACAGGGACTTCTGCTCCAGCGCCTGGAGCACTTCTCCCCCTCCTTCTTCACTGACCTTGGTGCCTGCAAGGCTGTTTCTCACTCCTCTCACCCTCCCAGCTGCTGAGTGGCGCAGCATTTTTTTCCCGGTCTTAAATATGCTCTCCCAGAGGTGCAAAACAACATCGCTTATTGGCTCAGGTCTGGTCAGCAGTGGGACCCTTACCAAACATGGGGCAGCTTCTAGATCCTTCTCACAGAAGCCACCCATATGGCCCCCCTGCTACCAAAACTTTGCCACGTAAACCCACTACAGACACGTCTTCCCTGAGTGGCATCCAAACACTCTCAACTTAATACAATTGCTACAGTCAAAAAAATCAGCAGAGTTTAATTTTTGTTTTGGGTTGTTTTTAAGGATCAGTGAAACAGTTTGAACAGTACTATAGAATGAGAACCTTGTCTTCTCACGTGGAAAAAGTCAGGTTTAGATAGGTTTTAAGGAAGGAGCATTATGCAGGTTTTAAGGGAGCCAGCTCTCCCTTTCCACCCTCCTTTTTTAATTCCGGAGGCACAACAGGGCTATTCAGTAAATAAAATCTTTCTTCAAAAGCACTCACTGGGAGTCAGCTTGACTACAGTTCTTGTCTAGAATCAAGTGATTAGACAGAATCATATGAAAATCTTTCATGCATTTTTTTTAAAGCACAAGTGTTTTGCTGACACAAGACAAAGTTAATGAGATGAACCAACTCTTAAATAGTGTATACTTTTCTGCTATAAATGTTTCTTTGTGGAGGATGTGCTTTCTGAAAAAGCAATTGAAGCCACCATATCTTTAGTCCAGTAATATCTGAACATGCATTCATAAGTGTCATAATGTACACTACATAATAATTTGTGGGATCACATTCAGTCTTAATTCTACCAAAGAGTTTAGTGAGGTTCAGTGAGGTTCCCCAGACATGGCATTTTAACCAACAACCTGTTTTCCAAACCGTATCTTAGTGTTTAAGAGTAGTAAGTCTCTCCATCATGCATAAAGGAGGACTCTGTGATCTGGGACCATAATGATTAGGGAGCTGTGTCTAAGGGTTACTGAAAGAGGATTGAAAAAAGGTGGGAAAATCTTATTTTTCCATTCGCTCATTTGCCATTACCTTTACTACTTTTTCAAAATGTAAGAGAGTTAAAGAATGCAATCAATTTATTTCCACATACTCTTTCTGTATTAGCTATTTGGTCAAACAGGCAGTAAAGGATACTCTATTTCCTGTACAAGATACTTATATTTTATATCAGGTCTTAATTCATCCATTCTTGTTGTAAATTCACCTAAAATGATGTTACAAGATGATGAGCAATACCACAGAATCTAACTTGCTTTGTGGTGTGGTTTGTTTGTTTTTGTTTTGTTTTGTTTTCAAGCAATTAAGGTGCATTAATATGAGTTTACTTTAGAAAGACTATCTGTAATGCTATTACAAAAACATGCATTGTAAATGTCCAGTTCTATACCATCATCTTTTTTGTTGTCTTTATTGTGGTCTCTGAGAAACCCATTGCAATAACTATGGGTTGATACAGAGGGATCGACAACTCTCAGCAGCAAATCTGCAACTTTCAGTAAAAGCACTGGAGCTTGTTAGTTTTTGGTGCTAGAATTGCTGAGTTTTTAATGGCGTATTGAAGTTGCAGGTCAGCATTACAAGTTTGTGTTTTCATAAATAATTCATTTCCTATTATTGAGCATTTATGAAAAAAAAAAAAAAAAAAAAAAAAAAAAGAAATCAACAGGGATGGCAATGTGTTCCAGTCTCGGATGAAAAAATCACAACTATTATTCTCCGTCTCTAGAGTATGTTTGTAATAGTGCAACCCTAATCAAACTTGCTATGGAGTTTCTGACAAGCTATTTATTGCTTAATTCTTTTTCCTTTCTGCACCAATAAAATTTTTATTCTAAACATTTGCTTTTGAATAATAGAAGCCTGCTGTGAAATCATTCCCACTGACTGAAGGCTGATTATTTTCATATAGCAGCTGTTACTAGGTATTCCACTTCCTTAAGCTCTATCATTAGAGAGAAATCACAGATCCATTTCTTACTGTAGATCATGGCATTTTGGTAACTGTGAGCCTGCTGAGCTAATTTTCTACAGAAGGGAGTGGGAATTCAGCTTAAATTAAATAATAATAATAATAATAATAGTAATATCTTGTTTTAACGATATTCAAGTGAACAGAAAGTTTTGTAGGGATATAATTGAAGGGATATTGAAATGAAGACTTCACTGGGGGATCAGACCTTTGTAAAGAGCGGACAGATCTATCAACTTATTTTGGTGAGAGACCAGTCTCACTCCATTTAGTATGATTGGGCAATGTTTAGTAGGTCTTCCATTCTGTACTTACACTTTCTTGGCTTGGATTATCCTTCCTGTATTTCATTAGCTTTACAAACATTCTGGTCTTAATGTGACCACTGATGGCATACTAATGAAATTTCAAGAGGTATTTTAATCATTGTATATGCAGACTCTCATATATCTTTATAACTTAACAGGCTATACGACTAAGAAGCAGACTTTAGGTTATAGTTCCTACAGTAAAGAATGTATATCCCGGTGTAAGTATACACCTTATAAATCCCCATATATGTGAAAAAAATGCTTCTGCGAAATTCATCTGATGCCGTTTTCTAGGAAAGTGTCAATACACCTCTTTGAAACTGAAATTGATTGAAGTGGACAACCAAGCACAGTCCATTTTAATAATGATAAATAGGTATATACACACTATGGTAAAACAAACAAACAAACAAACAAACAAAAAAACCACTGAGATGTTATAAAGTCTGTAAGATGTTTGTGAGACAAAAGTTTGGTAGGTCATAGTTTTATGATAAATTAAGCTTATTGGTTTCAGTTATATATGTCAACCTTCTGACACTAACATCCTTTCAGATAGAAAGTTCATGGCCCAGAGGAGGAAGAGAACAAATGCATCATTTTGTAGAGAGATTAGTTTAATTTATTTTGTCAGGGCAGTTGAAGCTTACCAAATATGGCAGGATCTAGCCCAGAAACCTTGACCCTATGTGGCCAGTAACAATTGATACAGGGACCTACAAGAAGATTCCTTATTTTCTGCATTACTCAATATCAGTACTCCAAGTGACCCCAAGTCAGTACTCACTGTATCTCCTTCTATACCTGTCTTTCCACTTTCACCTCATCCCAGAGCAGCCAGATAAAAACAAGAATGTGTATAGTAATAATATCCTAGACAGTTCCTGATAGCACAGTATTTCTCCTGATTGGAATATTTAATTTCAGATTTGGAAACAAACCATCAAGGAATATGCAATAATTATGTTTATGAGAAAGTGTTCTACCCATGGGGTATCTTTTGTCCCCATTTCCACTCTAATAAGTTCTGTGTATTTGTATTTCCTTGTGAATAATAGTACTAAAACATACAGGTGCACTAAGTTCTCCAAGAAAGATGTCAGGTGGAAGAAAACATTTAATTCAGTTGATAAAATCCATTGTTTGCAGAACAAAAGAATTTAATCCTGTTGCACACAGCTACTGTCTGCAGCTATGTGGCTGTGTCTGATGTGTGGTATGTAGGTACAGGTGCAGCAACAGATACCTCTCACTGGAGAATGAGGCATGATGTAGATCACTTATGAGATCTATTAATAATTCTCCTTCTGGCAATAACAGTGTTTACAGTGTGCTGGGGCTCCGCTTAATGTTGAAGTTCTGAAAGTGAGAAAAGACTTGTCTGCTATTTTCAGATTCTGAAAAACAAAAACACATCAGGGTTAGAGCCTAGACTATGAAATTGTAGCCTGAAGCCTGCAAGTTTCAGAAAGTTATGAAGAACTGGAGAGAAAAGGTGCAACAAATCTTCGCAGACTGTAACTGCAGACCTTGATAGCTCTCCAGCTGCAATGTTTAAGTGAAAAAATATGATTTGTATTTCTTCCTCTTAAGGAGCTACCACAGATAAGAATAAATTTAATAATACACTAAAGAAAAAAAAAAAATCAGTTCAAAAATAAGATGTGACAGTGGTAGGTTAATTGATTGGACTTGGTTTTAGGGTTTGTGTGTTTTTTTTTTTTCAACTTAAGTGATTCTATGAATGCAAGAATAAATTTGAATTGTAGCAAAAGTTACATAATTAATAATGGCATACTTGTAATTAATATTTCTACATAACAATGTTAATAGCAATATAATAGCAAATAATTTTATGTCGGGATTCTATTGAATCACTACTTACTCAAAAAGAGCTAGAAGGCTGGGTGTGGGATTTCTTCCCTCCCACCTCAAAGTATATGCTGAAAACCTCACTGGACAACCAAGAGCAATGCTATAGTGTTCAACAGAATTTTCTTCCCAGATACCTTTATCAGAAAAAAAAAAAAAAAATATTGGTTGTTATTTGGATTTATCTAAGCTGATCCTCAATGCACTATGTATGATAGACCTATACTTCATTTAGTCTAAGAAATAGATGACAAATGTTTCTATCCTAAAGTGCATTTCTAAGAAAACTTGCTACATTTCTCCATTGCTTAAAAAAGAAGACTGGATAAGTAGTTTCAACTGGAGAAAAGTTAGATGAGTCAAATCTAAATGATAGTTGCAATGAGAGATGCAATCACAGTAAAGATGAAGATACAAAGAATCATGGAATTGTAGGGGTTGGAAAGGACCTCGGAAGATCACTGGGTCCAACTCTCCTGCCAAAACAGGTTCATCAGTGCAGGTTCCCAGGTAGGCGTCTGGACAGGCCTTGAATATCTCCAGAGAAGGAGACTCCACAACCTCCCTGGGCAGCCTGTTCCAGTGATATCAAGTGAACCCAAACAAAATGAAATTGAGAGTTGTACTTCAAATATCAGTACAAACAATGTAACTTGGCTTGGGCCCATACTGCTGTCCAGTACCATCAGCTCCAGAGTATTCCAAAGCCATCCAGCCACAACTACACCCAGGAAGCCTTCTAGCTCCACAGGCTCAACCAACTACAATGAGTAGATTTCATGGGAGTTTAGTCACTTAAAATGCATGAAATGGACTCTGAGGATGATTACATTTTCAGTACTGAAAATCAGCACTGAAAGAATCTATTCCAGTAGGTCTAACCATCTTAAAATTCCGTTGAAAGGGTTTAAAATGAAAGATTATAATCAAAATAGACACTTTCTTGAATTTAAGACTTCAGCACCTTTCCAGGAAAGGTACATCAAATTTGAGATTCTAGGAAACTGACTTGCTTTATTTACCCTTCTTTCATAATTAATTATTACCCATTGCCCCAAAAGGTCACATGTTAAAAACCACTGACCTGCAAAGTATTGCTGTTTTTTTTTTTTTTTTTATCCTCTTAAAGCCTAGTCTCTGATCAGTGGCTTTCAGTCAGATATATGATGCTTCAATATTATTTTTTTCTTCATTGTCTCTTTATTGGAATCAGAACTAAAACAGAACTGGAGCAGATATATTTTAAATGCCTTCTCAATGTTATGCCAGATTGAAAGCTGCACCAAATGAAGCAATTTGTTTTCCAACTAACAGTTCTGTAGGGAACATTAGATGTCAAATGAATTAGGTGATTTCCAAATCATTAGACATTCATTTATGATATACATAGCATTTCCTTGGCTCTGTTTAGGATGCTCTTCCTAAACTTTAAGAAAAAGACTTCATAAAACTAAAAACCCAGAAGACATTTGGAGAGAAAGAATTTCAACAGGTTCTTGTCCATAAAGAAGAGACTTGAATTCAGCAAGCTTTGTTTGTTTTGTTTGATTTGTTTTTAGCATGATAGGGAATAACAAAGGACAAGAAAACTTAAAACAGGGAGGATGACTCCTGTGCACGGGAGAAAAAATAGATGTGTTTTCTCTGGGGCAAGCAACGTAATGCAAAGAGATAGGCCAGGCTGCAGTGAGAGTCCAATTAAGAGAACTATTCAGTGAAGGCACAACCTTCTTTCACGGTCCCAACCAAAAAATGTCAGACTGCACTGAGAGGAATGGAGAATTAAAGGAAGTAGAGGGCCACTAAGAAATAACCAGATATTTTTTTTTATTATTTTTATTTTTTTTTCCTAGTGGATGACTAGTTGAGTATGACTGAACTGAATGAACTTGGACTGTTGATCCATTCTATAGTGAAGATAGAGATCTGACTAGCAAACTACTGGAAGCATCAATTCACTGTGTCCTCCAAAGATCTTTATACTGTGCAATGCAACACACAATTAGACACATCACAAGCTTTAACGAAGCTGCACTAAAGCAGGAACATAACACTACTTTAGCCAATATCTCAGTGCACTAATCTTCTACTTGACTTTCCTGAGGTCTCTGTTAAGTCAGTAAGCAGTCTAGCTGAGAACAACAAGAATGCACATCCCTTTTCCAATCAGTTGTATCTGAGCATAGTTTTCTGAAGAGTTATTTACAAGCATTTAAACAACTAAAAAAAAAAAAAAATTCTGCTAAAACTTCATGGTTGCTCATTAGGCAACCACGACAGAATAGGAGAATGACATTAGGCCACAGAGTTTATCTGTAATGTGTTAGTTTAATGCCAGGCACAACTAAGTCACTTTAGTTTGGTTCCTTTTGGATTTAAGACAGGCATAGCTGCTCTTCCAATGACTTGTTTCACTTGTATGCTGAGGAACATTATGAGGTAAAAATGGTAATTTTAATGTAGTTCATTGAAACAACATCTCTTTACACCCTTCACAACTTTGATAATCACCTCAGTCCTTTAGAATACACAAAATTATTCTGTTTTAGTTAGCAAGCCAGAATATCGGTGGGCTTGGTTGTTGTTTTGTTTTCTCTTATTGGGACATTTAATCATTAGAAAATTAGAAGAAATAGTTATAAACAAGTTCTCTTCACAAGTTACAATGGGTTTTTGAACAACAAACTTTTACAACTATTTTTGTTCTGTATGTACACTATTTTCATAAATGATTTTCAGTATTGTCATAGAATAATAAAATCATTACATGAACGCCTATCAGAGCATATAAATACAAGCCTCTGATCTCACAGTAAAATCTGACAATCTGATTACACAGCCTTATAGACTTTCCTCTAAAGGTCATTTCAGTACCAATTTTGTTTCTCTCCAGAGACGATATTCTTGCACTGTGTTTTTTTTTGTTTGTTTGTTTTGTTTTTTCAGATTACTCCTGCATCTTTTTTTTTAGTCTTATGATTGCTAGCAAAGGGACGATAGAAGCATTTATATTGAAGATAGGCATGTAAATAAAGTCAATACTTAATTCTGATTTCGTAACAGAAGTCTGTCTTGGCTGTTATCTCTTTTAATAAGTTTCCTGCATATCAAATTGCTACTACCATAAAACCACTATGAACCTATCATTTTTAATGAACTTATATAAGCACAGCAAATTCAAATTTCATGATTTTATTACTGACATGTCTTTTAGTGCCAACACATTGGTAGAATTAACAGAAATTTCAAGCACCAATAACTTTTCTGTGTCATTTTACAGACTAATTTCTCCAGCCAAATTATATTTTAATTATACCTCCTTTGATCTTCTTTGCATGGCCCTTCCAGGGTCACTGAATGCCAATCCCCATCACAGGCAATCATACTGGATACAGCTACTCCTGCTTCTTTAGTCCAGTGCCTTTATGTTGTTGATCACAATTAAGTACTGACTACAAACTAGAAGTTCAATGACTGTTCACAATAGAAGAGTCCTATATCAGGTTAGGAAATTTACACAATTTACTTTGTTTGAATGCCAACAGCCTGTCAGACCCTGGGAGAACACTTTAGAGAACTTTGCCACTTCTAAATACCC
Source organism: Nettapus auritus (assembly GCA_011076525.1). NCBI lineage: Eukaryota > Metazoa > Chordata > Aves > Anseriformes > Anatidae > Nettapus > Nettapus auritus. The sequence goes on along the minus strand of CM021797.1, from coordinate 4,629,927 downwards.
CTCGTTAAAATCCTGAAAACCTTCTATGTGGGAGGGGAACAACACAGAGCTAGGAAAAGAAACCTAGCATGTCCAGTGGAGAACGTAACACACCATAGGAAGGTCTGAAGAATGTCCTTTTGTGATCCCAATTGCACTCACATAAAGAGGATCTACTCATTCTTAGGACAGTGTAGGCTATTTCATGACAATTTGCTTTTCAGTTCAAAGGCAGGTGGCTTCACACATCTCAGCTCTCCCTGCTGCAGCCTTCTGTTTTTCTGCAGGTATGGCTGGATGCAAAAGGATGCACCATGCTCTCCCATTTTATTCCCAGCACTGGCATAAAAGTTGGAAACATCTGACCTGTAAAAGTAACATCTTGGCTACTTCAAAATCATGAAAGCAGGAAGGTTTGTGCATTTTTCTCTACAAGATTTTTAAGTATCATACCAATAAAAAACTTATTAGGTAACCCTGCATGGGTTTTGTATGTTTTCTAGTATTAGACATTCTAGGATGTTTCTGGAGAGCGTGGAAGATAGCTTCCTGACGCAGCTGGTTGGGGAGCCTACCAGGGGACGTGCCCCGCTAGACCTTCTGTTCACTAACAGAGAAGAACTGGTGGGATTGGGGGCTGTCTGGGCAGAGTGACCACGAAATGGTAGAGTTCTTGATACTTGGCAAAGTCAGGAAGGGGACCAGTAAAACCTCAGTTTTGGACTTCTGGAGGGCTGACTTTGAGCTGTTCAGGACACTGGTTGGCAGAGTCCCTTGGGAGGTGGTTCTGAAGGACAGAGGAGCCCAGGAAGGCTGGGCACTCTTCAAGAAAGAAATCTTAATGGCTCAGGAGCGGTCTGTCCCCACATGCCCCAAGACGAGCCGGTGCAGAAGAAGACCAGCCAGGCTGAACAGAGAGTTGTGGGTTGAGCTCAGGAGAAAAAAAGAGGGTTTATAATCTTTGGGAAAGAGGGCGGGCTACAAGCCCCCTAGTAGGGGGACTACAAGGATGTTGCGAGGCAGTGCAGGGACAAAATTAGAAAGGCCAAAGCTCATCTGGAGCTCGATCTGGCTACTGCTGTCAAAGACAACAAAAAATGTTTTTATAAACACATCAATACCAAAAGGAGGACTAAGGAGAATCTCCACCCTTTACTGGATGCAGGGGGAAACTTACTTACCAGAGATGAGGAAAAAGCTGAGGTGCTTAACGCTTCCTGTGCCTCAGTCTTTAGCAGCAAAACCAGTTGTTCTCTGGATGCCCAGTACCCTGAGCTGGTGGAAGGGGATGGGGAGCAGAATGTGGCCCCCACATTCCACAAGGAGATAGTTGGCAACCTGCTACATCATTTGGATATACGCAGGTCAATAGGGCCAGATGGGATCCACCCGAGGGTACTGAGAGAACTGGCAGAAGAGCTGGCCAAGCCACTTTCCATCATTTATCGACAGTCCGGGCTATCAGGGGAGGTCCCACTTGACTGGCGGATTGCAAACGTGATGCCCATCTACAAGAAGGGCTGGAGGGTAGACCCGGGGAACTACAGGCCTGTTAGTTTAACATCACTGCCAGGGAAGCTCATAGAGCAGATAGTCTTGGGTGTCATCATGCGGCACTTGCAGGGCAAGCAGGCGATCAGGCCTAGTCAGCATGGGTTTATGAAGGGCAGGTCCTGCTTGACAAACCTGTTCTCCTTCTATGACAAGGTGACACGCTTAGTGGATGAGGGAAAGGCTGTGGATGTGGTCTACCTCAACTTCAGTAAGGCATTTGACACCGTTCCCCACAATATTGTCCTCAGAAAACTGGCTGCTCGTGGCTTGGACTGGCGCATGCTTCGTTGGGTTAAGAGCTGGCTGGATGGCCGGGCCCAGAGAGTTGTGGTGAATGGAGTCAAATCCAGTTGGAGGCCAGTCACTAGTGGAGTCCCCCAGGGCTCGGTACTGGGGCCAGTCCTCTTTAAGATCTTCATTGATGATCTGGATGAGGGGATCGAGTGCACCCACAGTAAGTTTGCAGATGACACCAAGTTAGGTGTGTGTGTTGATCTGCTCGGGGGTAGGAAGGCTCTGCAGGAAGATCTGGATAGGTTGGACCGATGGGCCAAGGCCAATGGTATGAAGTTCAACAGGGCCAAGTGCCAGGGGCACAACAACCCCAAGCAGAGCTACAGGCTGGGAGATGTGCGGTTAGAAAGCTGCCTGTCAGAGAAGGACCTGGGGGTAGTGGTTGACAGTTGGCTGAATATGAGCCAGCAGTGTGCTCAGGCGGCCAAGAAGGCCAAGAGCATCCTGACTTGCATAAGGAACAGCATGGCCAGCAGCTCCAGGGAAGTGATTGTCCCCCTGTACTCGGCTCTGGAGAGGCCGCACCTCGAGTACTGTGTTCAGTTTTGGGCCCCTCACTACAAGAAGGACATGGAGGTGCTTGAGCGAGTCCAGAGAAGGGCTACGAAGCTGGTGAAGGGTCTGGAGAACAAGTCTTACGAGGAACGGATGAGGGAGCTGGGAATTTAGCCTGGAGAAGAGGAGGCTGAGGGGCGACCTTATCTCACTCTACAGGTACCTGAAAGGAGGCTTTAGTGAGGTGGCAGTTGGTCTATTCTCCCACATGCCTGGTGACAGCATGAGGGGGAATGGGCTAAAGTTGCGCCAGGGGAGGTTTAGGTTGGATATTAGGAAGAACTTCTTTACAGAAAGGGTTGTTAGTCACTGGAATAGGCTGCCCAGGGAAGTGGTTGAATCACCATCCCTGGAGGTCTTTAAAAGACGTTTAGATGTAGAGCTTAGGGATATGGTTTAGTGGAGGACTTGTTAGCATTAGGTCAGAGGTTGGACTCGGTGATCTTGGAGGTCTCTTCCAACCTAGACGATTCTGTGATTCATTCTTTCCACAATCCCATAGAAAGAGAAAGTTCATGGTTGTTATTACTGTTGTCATTTCCTCTGAGGAAGATACTTAACCATGAATGTCTTGCTTATTCTATATGAAAGGGATGTAGATAAAGGCAGCCCCAACCATACACTCAAAGAAAGAACTTCTAGATCAGGCCCTTGACATTATTCTGCAACAGGCCTCATCAAAATATATTACCATCTGGATATAGCTGTTGCAACAAAATACTTAATGCATTTAGTATTGTTAATAATCCTGTCTATTCATTTTAAGGTACAAACTCTCTCCATTCTATAATTATTCTGTAAGATTACTATCTTGTACTTACGTACTCTGAAACAAAAATGCTATGATTACAATCTTTTTACTGAATTAAACTGTTACATGTTTTGTCGTCTTTATGAAGGAATCAAGTAGCCTTATTGGCAAATGTTTTTTTTTTTTTCCCCTCCCCCCCATATTTTCAGCCACCTTTTCTGACAGAACACAATGCTAAAAGAAGCTACTAGGCTACTCATTTCTGGCACAGAAAAAAAATGAATTGTTCTTAAAAACAATGATACCTTGCAGTACCATCTTTTATTGCTTTCCCAAGCATCTTGTAAATGCCTCCAAATCTCCTTTCAAATAAGTCATTCTGGATTTATTTTTATTTTTTCAAATAGCAACTTTGTAAATTCATAAAAATGAAGTCTTTTAATTAAAATAGCAAGTGTTATTTCTCATACTGAATGGCACTCAGTGCATCTGATACCTGCACAGCATATGAGCTAGATTCACCTTTCTCTTGCAATGAAAAGATTTCATCTTATTTTTGATGCTTTATGCAGACTACCCTAACTATTCTGTCTGATGTTGGTGGCTGGGTTATTGCAGATTTTTTTTTCTCTGAGCAGGGGGTAAAGAATGAATGAGCTTGTAAAGAGAACTTCATTTCCAAATTGGCATTGGTTAGTCCCCTGTGATTACTAGGAACACTTCAAATCTACAGAGACTCCTATAAATTCAGGCAGAATGCCAGCAGAGGAAGTTGAGAAAGTTTCTAAGTTCATTTTACTTGTACTTGTGTTTAAGTGATAATAAGGTGCAAAGAAAATATTAGGATCATGAATGTTTTCTCTTCTAAAGTTCAAAAATAGAAGGTTTCCTACACCCTTTGTCTCTAATTCTCAACTTACACACTTACAATTGCCTAATGCATTATTCTTTCTAAGGATCCATTCCAATGATTAAGAGAAATCAGTGTCCACAGTGAACATCAGCAATGCTGTCTTTCAGTAATTGAGAGCTAAAGTTTTAGATCTGCCCAAGACCAACACAAGCCATACTCTTTTGCTCTTCAGTGGTCTTTCTTCTATTAAGCTCATGTTATGAAATCTTTAGGTATGGCAATCAAGAATGTATGCACTTTTCTCCTTGTGTAAAGTTTTGTATATCGTATCAAAAGCATTGATGCAGCAAATTGAGACTCTGGGGGTACTATCAGAAGTAAGAGCATAGTCTTCCATACGTAATGCTTGGTTTTCGTAATGTGTGGATCATATGCATTGTATGGTGAAAGTGAAATGCCTGTGAAACAAAAACTGGTCTTACATTTTGGACTCTAAATAAATGCAGAACACATAATAATCTGAGAGCACTACCTCAAGATCAGGTTATATTGTCAGGTATTCATCTAATATAGCTTCGGCAGCTTCTATCCACATATTTCTAGGCATATATAATGGAGTAGATGTGTATTACTGCCATATTATGGGAGGAAAGCTGCTCAAAAATTTCATGTCAACTCAAGGCTCTGAGTCTTATTTCATCCTCATGTTGTAGGCCTGAGCAGAGGGACAACTGACATCTTGTTAGATCACTGGGCTGCAAGTTGTCAAGAGCCTACATTCAGGAGTCCATGTGAATTTTGCAGAGTAACTTTATGTCTCAGACTCCTTTGGCCATAAAGCAAACTAAGAATAGTTATGTTTCTTAACCCTGACAGCAAAACAAGTTTGTGTTCAGAGACAGAAACAGCAGTGTTCCAGCCCTCACCTCTTCAAGGGATCTCTGTCACCCCTAAGAAACACCCATCAAAAGAGAAGCCTACAGAGGAATGAGCGGTAATCACTAGTAAAAGTAGTAATCACTAGTAAAACCCGACTTTACCCCCAAATTCTCGAATCCTGTTTTTATTACCTACAAGATGATAGAACAGAAGGCATTTAGTTTGGATGCCACTCTCTTCCTTTCTAGATCACAGTGCATTAATATGGAGAAATACTCTCAGAGAAGCCCTGGAAACTTAGAAATTCCCCTAGGCTCATTTACATCTATAGCCTGGAATTAATCTGATTACTTTAAGCAAATTAAATTTGCATATTCTAATTCCTAAAACAAAACTGCTTATTCTTGTAAAACAGGAATTATATTCTGAACAGAATCACAGAACAGTCCAGGTTGGAAGAGACCTACACAATCATCAAGCCCAACCTCCGACCCAACACTAACAAATCTTCCACTAAACCATATCCTAGCCTTCCTAACCATAGCCTTCCTGGGCTCCTCTGTCCTTCAGAACCACCTCCCAAGGGACTCTGCCAACCAGTGTCCTGAACAGCTCAAAGTCAGCCCTCCGGAAGTCCAAAACCAAGGTTTTACCAGTCCCCTCTACCATTTCGTGGTCACTCTGCCCAAGACAGCCCCCGACCACCACACCTCCCACCAGTCCTCTGTTAGAGAACAGAAGGTCTAGCAGGACACCTCCCCTGGTAGGCTTGCCAACCAGCTGCGTCAGGAAGTTATCTTCCACGCTCTCCAGAAACCTCCTGGACTGCTTTCTCTGGGCTGTGTTGTGTTTCCCGGATATGTCTGGGAAGTTAAAGTCCCCCACAAGAACAAGAGCTGACGACTTCGCAACTTCTGCCAGCTGTCTGTAGAACTCCTCGTCCACCCCCTCATCCTGGTTCGGCGGTCTATAACAGACCCCCATCAGGGTGCTTGCCTTGTTGGCCTTTCCACTGATCCTAACCCATGGCGACTCCACCTTGTCATTGCCAGCCTCAAGTTTGACGACATCAAAACACTCTCTAATATAGAGAGCCACTCCACCACCCCTTCCGTGCTGTCTGTCCCTTCTGAAGAGCCTATAGCCAGACATTGCAGCACTCCAGTCATGACAGTGGTCCCACCACGTTTCCATGACGGCAACCAAGTCATAGCCTGCCTGCTGCACAATGGCTTCCAGCTCCTCCTGCTTGTTGCCCATGCTGCGGGCATTAGTGCAGATGCACTTCAGCTGAGCCTTTGCCTTCTCCCCCAGCCTAGCCACTGTTCCCCCTGGCACACCTCCAACAGGCTTTGTTTCTTCCCCGTCCCCCTTCTTACCTAGTTTAAAGCCCTCTCAATGAGCCCTGCCAGCTCCTGGGAACAGCATTCCAAAACATCATTTGAGAATTCAGACTGTGTTGTAGTTTCAAATTTTGACATCAGCATCACTGTTGGGACAAATAATTAGAAATGTTGTTCTATTCACAAATATGAAAACTACTTGTTTACATATTGTCAAAATGATATAAAGTGTATTTCCTGCTTACTGTGTTGCTCAAACATGATATTGAAAATTATGTAAAACCTTGAACCAACACAAGCAATGAAGCTGGAATCAAATGCCAACATCTTCAAATTCTCACCTTGATAAATAAAATAGTTTCAACATTGCTAAAAAAAAATAGTTATTTCAAAATCTGAAAGTGTCATCAGATCTATGTTTCTCCAAAGTTGTTTTTCTTGAGGAAACTTTGTATTTTGATTAGCTTCAAATACAGATTCTTGTAGAATTCTGCTTTTCAAGAAAAAAGCTTTTCAGAAGGGTCCTGCTCCCATTATCTCACATAGCTAAGCAGAGATCTCTTTCCCGTGCTGGCCCCACTCATTAGGCAGAGCAAATCTCTGAACACAGCTCTCCAAAGCACTGCAGAAGTTATGACCTAAGCATCATAGCACTGCCTTGGCTGTGTACTGGGCATGCTCCCTGTTACTTGCTATTACTGCACTCAATTTATCTAAGAAGATAACCATCATAACATGCTGTTTTAAGCTTTCTAGGTTATACTGAAGTTATGTAATTTTCTGATAACCTAGTTACCAGACAATAAGTTTTCATAAAGATCTGGTAGAAGCAAATACATCCACTTCACCAGTAGCACCTGTATTTTCATACAGCTGAAACTGTCTGCTCTCAAAATCCACAGTTTTCCCCCCTCAACACCCAACTCTTTGCACCAGTTACTAAACTAGGTGAAAACGCCTGATAGAGCATGACTTCCTATGCATGCAAAGAAGATGAACCCAGTCAGCAACATCTCAGCACTGCCAGGCAAGACATTGGATCAGACACCACAGGTGCAATGGGCAGAAGTTAATGACTCCATGTGCAGTCTGACACCTACAGAGCTACTTGAGGGAACTATCCTTCATCAAGATTTCTGGAGTTTAGAACAATTCCTGCACTCTGATCCAGACAGAAGTTAGGAATTTAGGCTGACCAACAGGGCTCCAGAATAAGCTGTGCAAGATACTTTTGATCAAAAGGGTAGGAAAAATGGTGATGAGGAAGAACAATGGAGCAATATAGCATGAAGATTATAGGAAACCATGTTTCTTTTGAGCTCATATAGCAACACCAATTCAGATAATGTATATTTCATTTAAATTTATTGCATTGAATAAAAGTGATATGAACACTATATACCTTACCATAATTCTTTCATTCATTACTATAGGCCAGTTTCAGCACTTCACATTAAAAAAAAAAAAAAAAGTATTATAGGCCTAATGACTTACTGTAAATATTTTAGTTGCATTGCCTTTATTCCTGTTTCATATCAATTTTATGGACTATTTTTCTGAGAGGATTCGTACTGAGAATTGTCTGGTTTATAAAGGTTTATATATACTATATATTGTAGATTTAGGCAAAGGACAAATTCAGTTTAGTGCCTGTGGATGAATTATATTTTTGCAGCAACATTTATATATAACAAAGATATCAGCAAGGGGATTCTAGGACAGGCATTATTTTTTGCATCAAGTTTTAATCGTAATAATTGATGATGGCTGACAATATAATCTTTTTGCAAATATTTCTTAGCTCTGGGTACTATAACTCTTGTGTTTCTACATCACAATCTTACCAATGAGAAGGCAAAAACCACCAGGCAAGCATGAGCTCAAGCCTGATCACTTTCTTAGCAATTCTTAGCAACTCTCATTCTTAGCAACTCTCATGTACATATGGGTTTGTGTTTTTTCAGTTAAGCTTCATGATCGCTCAGAAATACATAGCACTAACATCTTCCAACTGAGAGCAGACTGACCCATCGTCTTTCCTGAATGCAGTCAGTTCCTGTCAGAATAAAACAGATCAGAAGCATGCATACTGCACACATGTGAACAAAGGGATTCAGTCCCCAGCAGCTTTGTGCTCTTTGCCCTGAGGTTCTGCACACACACAGATGTAAACAGAAGAGGATACTTGTGATCAATATTGCTCTTGAGCCAGGAGATGCACCTCCTGTTAATTTACACTTAGATATTTATACCAATCTCTTTATACCATCACTAACTTCAGAAGATAACATACTCAGTTTTGTACTGTAAAAACTCAAGATCATATTGATACTTTTGTTATTTTGGTTGCTAAAGAACAGAGTGACAAACATCAAACATCAGTATAATCTTTTTTTTTTCTTTTTTTTCTTTTTTTTTTTTTTTAAATACTCCATTCTAAACTAAGTACTATAAGAACTTCTTACACTGCAGTGTGAATTAAACTGTTTTCGTAGCCCAAGCCTTCAGACTACTCCTTTTCTACAACAAGGCATTCACACCTCTTCTACTTCTTATTACGTTTAAAGAAGGTAAGAAAAAAACACTTTTCTAAGCTGGAGATGTCCTCTGTCCAACTCTGCTTGAAGGTGAGATATGGACTTTTATGTTCCTCCTTGGGGAATTGTTGAGAAAGTTTTGCATAGCTCCAGAGCTGGTTATCAAACAAAGAACAAATAGGAAAGTACTCTAAGTACCCAGTGATCTCAAAGACAGGATATTTACCTGAAACAGCATCAGAGTAACTTATGCCAGCACACTTCATCCCAAATGTCATTCAATTAATATAATACAGATCAAAAAGCAGACTTCCCTTCTTTAATTTAGATCTAAATGGTCTATGAAAACTGTTTCCTTTTGAAACTATCTTAATGCTTCTAAACAAGGAAAAAAAAAAATCACAGTAGAGTTTCCATCCCTATAACATATTGTCTGAGCTCCATATAATGTTGGTAGCCACCTTTTCCCACTCAGAACACAGCCTCTGTTAGAATGCCGTGTCAAGCTTCCCTCCATGGGCTGCAAACACACCCCCTTGGGACAGATAGGTAGATCCAGTGATCAGACATGCTTAGTAACAAGATATTTCCATCCTGAATAAATGTGAATATTAAGAAATATCAATTAAAATTCTCCACTCACAATGAAGCTTGTAGGTAATATATTACCTCTCCATAAGGAATATTTTGATATCATTATCCAAGAGACAGTCATTTGGCCACTGCAAGCTACCTTACCCTGAAATTTGGCATAAGTTTGCTTTAAACTTAAATTGCATTTTTATAGTTTAATCAGAGATGGATGAACTTTTATTGTGAAATTTCAGAGCTGCTTCAGTTTCATGGACCAGGATTTTCCACTGAGTATTGAAGGATCATTTGTACATCGATCTCTGGCTTTGTAATGTTGGCTTTAGGGAGACAGGGGTAAAGTACAAGTTTGCTGCTGAGTATGTTGAAGTACTGTATTGTTCATTGTATATTTTACACATTAACTGTATGGTAACAGTTCCTCCAAATTAGGAATAACATAATAAACAGAATTCAACAAGGGCAATCTTTGAAAGCTTCAACAGAGAAAGTTACAGCCATTTAAATGTGGTGTTAATAGATACCATAGCTTTATGTAAATGCCTCTCCATTTACCTTTCAACTTCATACAGCACCTTCTACTACTCTTTGCCCAGAGAGGCTGTGAAGCCTCCTTTGCTTCTGTTAGCCAAGCAAAAAGCCTGATGTTGGTTGATCCTCAGCCTCAGGTTCAGCTAGCTGAACGGAAATGCTACAGGGTATGACATAAGAATCTGCTGAACATGACCGACATTTTAAGGAGTGAAAAAAAAAAGTTGCAGATAGTGAGGGAGGGATGGATCTCTCAAGTGGTCAAGGGGGAGTCAAAAATGGCTAAATTTCACATACAATTGGAGGGAAGCACTGGGGACCTTTGTGGGAGCCAAGCTTTGCAGAGCCAGACTTCCCTAGAAAAGGTATCAATAAAAGCATGCGAGGATGAGAAGAAATTTCAAATTTGGGTATGCATATAGCAAAACTAACTCTAAGTGAAGATGGAAGCAAGGAGAATAATTGAGGTAGGATGGCTGGCTGGGCAAAGCTCAAACCAAAGTAAAGGAGGTACCAGGGCAGCAAAAAAATGAGGGCTGACAAGATTCCAGATTGCCTGGAAGCTCTGTACTTAAAGCCCGGAGCACAGCAAAAAACCAAACCAGTCATTCTGATCGTAACCAAAGTTAAGCTTCCCTTTCCCGGCCCTCCTGCCCAGGAGCAAAAGCTGCTTTCCCTTGATAGGTTGGGAGAACTTGAGATGAATGAACAGAGCATGCCAGGGTCCTCAAATCAGGCCAGACCTTACAGCATCAGCTTTGTCCCAGTCACTTGTTAACAATGAAGCCTCAACAGTCCCTCAGAGAGTTTTGTACATAAAAGAGAACACTTAACCCTCATGGCCTTTGTTCGAAGCAAATTTAGGACCCATAGCACAAAGTAAAACTTCATTAATGTTGGAATAAATGTCCATTAACCAATGTGACTCAAAGCAGTCTAAAATAAGATGTATTGTTTGCATTGAGGGGAAAAAAAAAAAAAAGAAATGTGCAAATGCAGGCTCTGTGTATATATATATATCACAGAATCACAGAAAGTCTAGGTTGGAAGAGACCTCCAAGATCACCGAGTCCAACCTCTGATCTAACACTAACAAATCATCCCCTAAACCATATCCCTAAGCTCTCCATCTAAACGTCTTTTAAAGACCTCCAGGGATGGTGACTCAACCACTTCCCTGGGCAGCCTATTCCAATGCCTAACAACCCTTTCAGTAAATAAGTTTTTCCTAATATCCAACCTAAACCTCCCCTGGCGCAACTTTAGCCCATTCCCCCTCGTCCTGTCACCAGGCACGTGGGAGAACAGACCAACCCCACCTCGCTACAGCCTCCTTTGAGGTACCTGTAGAGAGCGATAAGGTCACCCCTGAGCCTCCTTTTCTCCAGGCTGAACAATCCCAGCTCCCTCAGCCGCTCCTCGTAGGACTTGTTCTCCAGACCCTTCACCAGCTTCGTAGCCCTTCTCTGGACTCGCTCAAGCACCTCCATGTCCTTCTTGTAGTGAGGGGCCCAAAACTGAACACAGTATTCGAGGTGTGGCCTCAACAGAGCCGAGTACAGGGGGACAATCACTTCCCTGGACCTGCTGGCCATGCTGTTCCCTATGCAAGCCAGGATGCTGTTGGCCTTCTTGGCCGCCTGAGCACACTGCTGGCTCATATTCAGCCAACTGTCAACCACTACCCCCAGGTCCTTCTCTGCCTGGCAGCTCTCCAGCCACTCATCTCCCAGCCTGTAGCTCTGCTTGGGGTTGTTGTGCCCCAGGTTCAGGACCCAGTACTTGGCCTTGTTGAACTTCATACTGTTGGCCTTGGCCCATCGGTCCAGCCTATCCAGATCTTCCTGCAGAGCCTTCCTACCCCCGAGCAGATCAACACACACACCTAACTTGGTGTCATCTGCAAACTTACTGAGGGTGCACTCAATCCCCTCATCCAGATCATCAATAAAGATCTTAAAGAGGACTGGCCCCAGCATCAAGCCCTGGGGGACTCCACTAGTGACAGGCCTCCAGCTGGATTTGACTCCATTCACTAAGACTCTCTGGGCCATATAACTTGATCTGAAGTAATACCACACTTCTACCTCTGCTGACAACATTTTACTCATGTGCACTTTCCCCACACTGATTTACTTATCTCTAACTTTCACTGCTGCTAAATATCACTTCTGATTTTAACCTGGGATAATTCTCTATCGTTATATGCCTATTTGTGTTTCACATCCATTTCCTTCTCCATATATATCCATTGCAGCACACAGCTTTGAGGGATTTATCTCAAGAAAATACAGTCCCCAGAGCAGCATTACTACCCTGGAGAACAGTGGAAAATAATAACTCATAACAGAAGTTAGTAGTTACTATTGATGTTGTTAAGCTTTATCTTATGCTACTGAAAGGAAAATTGAGGCTAGAATACTGTGTATTTGCCCTACAAATCAACGTACACAGGCACCTCAGATACAGACATAGAGGTTTTCCCATCCATATGTTAGTAACCAACTAGAAACTTACATTCATACCATCCTAAAGGCAATCTCATTTGGAGGGTATTACTGAAACATAATCAATATTGCTGCTGATACTCTGAAACACTTCATACTTGTTTCCTTAAAACCAGATATGTTTTCAGAGCCATGTAAAATATTTACAGCAACTGTCTGAGAAAATATATAGTTAGCTCTGTGGCTCTCTTCAAGACTAAATTAAATCTTGCTGTCATCATACAGTACCCTTGGTTTGTTAGGAAAAACAAAACAAAACAAAAAAAAAAAAACACCACCACCACAACAACAACAACAAAAAAACTAAGAGCCATAGAATTAATAATTTTAAAAAATCATGCTGTTTCTCTAGAAATTTCAAAAGATTCAAGAGACTGTGGTCTTACATGCCTCTTTTGTGTATTTTGACCTTCTGCAATATGGACTTGATGCCTTTTTTCCCCTATATTCAATGTTTTCGTTAGAATCAAAGACTTTCATAAGGCAGTATTTCTTACGTGGAAAAAAAATATGGATATTTCTGCAACATTAATTTATATCAGAAACACTATCCTTATTTACTTCTGCGAATTAACTGAAAATCCAGACTGCCATGACTCAGAGCTGCCACGGAGTGCACCCTTAGCCCTGCATACAGCCACAGCCCTCAGGAAGCTGCCTGCGGAATCACTGTCCTTACCTGTCAGCCAGTGAGACCTTACGTTCCTGCACATCTCACTTCAAACCAAACTCTGTGCTGTATTATCCACTAAAAGACTACACCCTCTAACTGCTCAGTCACTTAAAAGCCCTCACTGGAGAGATTACCTAAAGAGGAACAGCACTGAATTATGGATGAAGCTTCCTTCTTGAGGACAAGAGGAAACAAGATTTCCAGTCAGGCCCAGCATGTTCTTCATTAGCATCTCACTCTAGGACTCCTACAGAAAGACCCCACAGCTCTGCAGGGCAGCTCTCTGCTCTCCACAAGGAGGTGGTTTATGAACTCAAACCACCTCGCCATAACTGGGATTTCCACCACTGCAACTGCCACAGCCGCACAGCATAGTAAGGACAGGCTGCAGTGCACCCCAGGGACAGAGATTGTGTAGTAGTGGTGTCAGTGTGCCAAAGACTTTGCAACACTGAGTTGTGTTACTTACCTTGGCCTGTTGGAGACCTGGACAGAGCTCCAGCTGTGGGGCCTGGGACTACTTCTGCCAGTCAGGCACTTGGTGGAGGGCAGCTCTCAGAAGAAAAAGCTGCAAGCTGCATGGCCTGGCAACAGGGGGAAGCAAACACACTTCCACCTTTGACTTCAGAGCAAATATAGTGCTCTTGTCACTGAGAACCAGTGGATTACTGGAGTACAGGCTGTGCTTAAACCTTGTGTCTGTATAGAGGAGGAGTGTGGTAATTATTGAAGATGAGTTTCTCCTGAGGATGAGGGCCTAATCTGCTGTCCTGCCCTTATTCCCTGGGATGTTTGGTGCTTGCTGTAAGACCGGGCTCCAGGGTGGTGCTAGGGCTTGCCCAGGTCTTGAACTATTACAGCTCTTCCACATGTGCCGGTGTAACCCACAGCTTGTCAGGGTGACTGCACAGTGTTGGGGGGCAGGGGTAAGGTAAGTGGCCTACATGGTGTCTCCTCAGGCCTGCTGCTGCAGGGTGGAGGCTCAAGCAGAAGTGGACTCAGACAGGACAATGCCTGATTGTGTCACTGGCATTATCAGCACAGATTTTGTTTCTATAACCAGCCATTTGCTGGTTAAGTATGAAGTATTTTAAATGCACAGCAGCCATTGTAGTGTAATATAAGTATAACAATAGTATAGCAAAGAGACTACCTCCTCCAACTTCTTGTCTTCCGTTCTTACTTTGAACTAAAAGGTGCTTCCATGCTGTACCTATAATTAGTGCTTGAAAGCCGCTGGACCTGAAGTCATGTTGCAGCTGCTGTTTAGTGATAGAAGGTAAAAGATACTAAGGAAATGCCTATGAGAATTGAGAAGAACTTCTTGAATAAATATTGTTGCTCAGGAGTTACCAACAGAGCAAAACTAGTCATAGCAGTTGTAAGAGCACCATGACCTGTTCAGCAGCTTCAGACATTATGAAGCAGAGGGCAGAGGTTGAAAGGAAGCGTCTTACATAGAACATATATGAGTCGTTTTTTGAGGAAAAGAAGTATTGCTCATGTTATGCATTGCTACTGTGTGTGCAGCATGTTGCTATCCATGATGCTGTGTAAATACAAGGGGCTTATGGAATAGTGTTATACCTTAGCAATCAGACCTACTGCAAAGGGGAGGGCATCTGTAAGTCTCTCTTGAGGCCTCATAGGACTTGTCTGTTGCAACGATTTGAGATACAGATTGCAATCAGGACAGTAGCCTTGAGACTTTCCCTGAGGAAAGCATTGCAGTCAAAGAAAGTTATAGATATTCTCCATGTGTCCTGAATAAAAGGTCTGCAATATGACTCTTGAATGACCATTGTTTGAGGAGAACTGCACAATACAGGGAAGAAAAATAAATAAATAAATAAGTCACTGCACAGAAGAGAGCAGTCTTTCAGACTTGGTATCTTTCCCTTGGGGACAGGAGATTTGGCAGAGAGATTTTGCCAGCTTATATCCTTAGAAGATGTTCTGTGTCATTTGTTTGATAGTTGATCCTGTCATAGTTTTCACACATCAGTTTATGTGACAAGGATCAAGGATCCATTCCAGGCAAGCGGTTGTAGGTTTACACTAGAAGTCACTAAATAGCATTGTGTGTCCCACGTGCAACCGCCTTCCCTTCCCTTGATTTAGGATTGTGTTGGTGAAATACCCAGTAACCTTAGAGGTCACAGCAACAAAGTTTTCATTTGTACATAACATTTGAAGGAATGTGTTCTCTGTCCATCTCATCTGATGAAAAAGTGCCTGACATGACTACAAAGGAAGTAAGGGTGTTACAGCATGATTGTCCAAGAAATCATTTTTGCTTCTGGAAAACAAAATGGAATGTCATCAGTATTCCAACAGGAATATGACTTGCATTTTACTTCTTTCACCTAATATTCTAGAATTCATCCTCTTTTCATAGGACTCAGATTTTCCAACATGGACAATATCTCAAGTTCTAGCCTGAGTATATAGTAAAATTCAATACAAATGTAAGTATACACCAAGAATCTAGAAATAAAGAGTATGTGATAAGCCTGGGTAATATTTGACAAAGTAACTCTTATCCACCTCTGAGAAGAGGATGATTGGAAGACTTTTTTTTTTTTTTTTTTTTTTTTAGAGAGAGAAATAGATTGTGAGCACAAACAATAGCAGAAGTCTCTGGAAAAGACACATTGGTGGGATAATTGGTTTGGAATGGGATGAACAAAAGCAGCAGTTTATTCTTGTCTTACACACATGGCACGACATACAGAACCAGCACAAATAACTTACAAAATCTCATACACCATGCTTCCTCTCGAACAGCTTCTATTAAGTTACAACACCATAACAAATCAGGTATTTAGTTACGACAGATTTCAGACATGGATAGCCTCCCATTTAAGGAGTTATTGTTTTTGTAAACTACTTAGACAAACATCATTTTTTACATGTTTAATACAATACAGTATCGTTAACAGTGTTCAAGATATTCACAATGAGAATTGAATACTTTATAAAACAGCAGAATTTCTCATCTAGAGACGGGTCTACATTTGCTCCTGCCTTGTCTGGTTTACAGATGTGTTACAGGTCTTCTTTACTCAACTTTCCAAGCTAAACATTGCTTTAAATGAAAAACAAACAAACAAACAAACAAACAAAAAACCACTATTTACATTTTTTTCATTTAATAAAAATTTCTTTGCTTCCCTTTCCCATTCGTACCCCCTACCCCCATCAACAACTGCCATTTAGCTGGTACAAATATTAACCCTCAGGCTGCTATATAAACTTTTAAATAATTTTGCTGACAACTTCTTAGATGTAAAATGAGCAATGGTAGTAGCCCATCATTAAAGGGTGGACTTTTTTTCTCCTGATGTCAGAATTTGTGTCCATTGGAGACAGATGACACCTGTCATCTGATTTTTAGAGATAATGTGTTCTTCATGGGCCAATGTACAAAAACCTAATTTATTTTATTTTATTTTATTTTATTTTAATTGCAGGAGATCCCACTCTGTTTGGTGCAATCACTTTCATTATGAAATTCTGTCCTTACTAGAAATAGTAATAATTCTGGCTGCATGGTACTGCCTTAAACTCTCCCAGACAATATTAAATCAAAGAATACCTATGTCCCATTCTGCTGGGTTGTCTCACAAGAAGAGTTTTGCTCCATGATTCCACTTCAAACCCCAATGAAGCCTGTGAACATCTTTTCCTTGACCTAGTGTCTTTGAATTGTATCTACTTGATATAATTGGGTTCGAAAACTCTAGCCCTTGAGCAGTTAATCAGCATTCTAAAGAAATAAGCAAAACAGATTCCTCTCCTTTATACAGACAATATGCTTTTTTTTTTTTTTTTTTTTACATTGAGCGTTATCATAAAAAGCATGTTTATGTTATTTTGAAAATGATTTTTTACATAACTTTATAAACACTGTTATATCAAACACATTCTCAAAAACTGGAGAAATTACTGACACAAAACCTGAAAGAGCCTCAATAGAATTCTTCCAGTACTATTTCTCTACTTGCATATTTCATATTTCAGTGTCCTTTACTGCAAACATAATTTGGCCACATGGGAACAGGAAAAAATCAACAAATCCCCAACAGTTTTGTATAAGACCTGCATCCCTTGTTTGATGAGAGTAACTGAACATCTGAACATCTAAAACACTTTTTTTTTTTTTTTTCTACTTTTTAAACCATTCTTTAGTCAACAACTAACATCATTGTATTCTTCTTTATATATATATATATATTGTAATTAAAAACGACATAGGAGTAGTATTTGCAAACTTCTGTATCAGAAATCAGTGTACAAACTTTAGGAAGTAATCATAGTTGTGCTATAGTTCTGACAGCCTAAAAATGCATGAAGTGTGACCAAGAGTAAATTTCACAGGCCTAAATGCTCTGTTTATATACTTGGGTTTTGACACTATATCCCCCTAGGCTGGCACAACTTAAGTTTAAGCATACATATGTCACACTAGCATGAAATTATAAAACTTTTCTTACCACCACCAATTTTCAGTACAATCAGTAATGGATGTTAATGCATATCAGCTAAGTGAAATGCACTTTTCAAGTAGTATGTCTAACATAATACTGTATAAATTATAATGACAGTTCTTTTTCCTATCCTGCAAAAGTTCAAAACTGCATTGAACTTTGTATTTTGTGAGTAGTCTTATTGACTGTTGTGATATATTACTCACAGCTCAGGAAGCAAAACAGCTGAAAAAGGTTTTGTACTCTGCCTCACAATTTTTTATTATTATTATTTTCTTTGTTGTTTTTCTTTTGTTTGTTTTTCATTTAATGAAACAATCAAAAAGAGAAACTTTTTTTTTTTTTTTTTTTTTTTTTTTTTTTTTTAGTATTACTGAACAACTTGAAATATAAATTGTGAAAAGTCACTGATGGTGCTGTCCTCTGTGTTTCCACATCTCATTTTAAATGCTTTCTCTTGGCATGAAATACTAAAGGTGTAATCCTTACTAGACGAGAAAGAATGCAAGCCGTGCTTAATAACTTTACTGTAACATGTACAGTCACCCGTAAAGGAGCCCTTTTGACAAGACAATGCATGTTAACTTACTGAACAACTTGTAGAATGTATCTGTTTCAGTCACTGTAACAAAACATGTTTATATATATACATATTAAAAAAATCCAAGTGTAAATAATTATAGAGTATTTCCACACATAAAACAACTAGTTGCACATGATGTGATATGTAAAGCAAATTGTTGAATATTTATTCAGTCTTTGGGATGATCAAAGTATAAGTAACCAAAACTTACAAATAATGATTGAATTTTCATAAAAGAAGGTTTATGAGAGAGGGCAAGAAGGAATGCCCTTCCTACTCACCCTCATTCCCCACTGCTTTTATAGACTCAGCCCCTTCCCACAATAAGCCACCATTTTTTTGGTGTTCTTGGATCTAGCAATATATTTTAATGAGGTTATCTTCTTCTGTATAACAGTACTAATAAGGTTTTAATAAGGTTTCCAGTAACTTTTTTTTTTTTTTTTTTTTTTTTTTTTTTTAAAACGTAGTCCTTATTGAAGTTTATACGGCTTCAGAAGTTTTAGGCTATGTAAACTACAGAAGAATATAAATTTAATCAAATGAAGTTAAAGCCTAATTAAATAGAAATTCCTTTATTTACTGTGAAAATTTAGTTACCTTCTATTTTGATAATTCAATCCAGTTTTTACTCCCCACCCCCACAAAAAAAAAAAAAAAGTCTTGTAGTTACAAGCCTGTAATTATACATAGCAAAGAAAGAAAACTGCTCCTTGCTCCTTTCCTATGGAAATATATATAATTTTTCAAGTTCCAACCCCTCTTTGAGCTGCTAACCATCACACAACATATGCCATTTGGCAATTTGTCTCCTAGGATATTCACAAATTTCCTTCCAGTGCTCTCCACCTGTTCCTTCTGCTGAAGATCCCAAGGTTAACCGGCCAATGACCTCATTTCTTGACCCTCTGTCTGAATCTAAAACCAAAAATTCAATGCTGATATCATCAAGGCCCTCACAAGGAATGTCAAAGACAAACAATTCATTGAACACTGCATTGGGGGTACACTTCTTCACATGGGTTTTCTTTTTAGAAATTCTTTTCTTAGCATGGTACAGGTTCACTTTGACATAAGGATCTGCAATGAAAAGAAAGAACACAAGTAAGTTATTGGACTGACATTTAGAAATTCCTTGATCTAGTTGATAGATGGTAAACTTTGTAATATACCAACAGAATTATGTCCCAGTGAGGGCTAATTTCAAATTATTGAAGGTGATTTGTTGCATTCATTATTTTGTGTGTGTGTTTATGCTTCTGAATTAGTCTCTTTAAGCTCCTTTTATGGTCACCAAATATGTAATCAAGATAGTAGTTTAGGGCATGATTCACCTAACCAAATGCTGGTGTCTCCTCCATGAGATAAATCCTGCCCTGTAGTCCATTAACCCTCATCTTTACATCTCTACTGCCTCTAAAACTGGTCTGAAAGAACATAAAATTGTAATGAATTCTGACAAATATATATCACTATATATTTACATGTAACAGAAATCTGCTTTTCACACATTTTACAAGTAGGGGATAATCATTAGTGTTAATAAGACTCATGGAAATCAAAGCCTCAAAACCAAGAGAATAATCCGATGCTGAGAGAATGGATTAAATTCATTTCAGTTGCATGCGTTTTTAAAGTCAGTTAGATTGATTAAATTTCTCCCACCAATTTTTATTGAAAAATTTAACATTAAACTTTAAACGTAAGGCTACATTTCTTGATAGGATATGTACTTGACTTTATGTCTGTACTGTACTATCGAAAAAGGAAAGAGAAAATATCCATATTTTAGCTCTGTTAAAAAACTTTGAGTGTTTACATTCGTTGGAATTTTTCAACTATTGCAAGATTCCTTCACTGTTGTCTTCAACAGTGGCTATAATTCTTCTTCAAAGAAATTCTAAGGAACACTTTAGAAATCATCCCTTTCAAGTGCATTTATTTTGCATTTATATTTACACGTATTTCAGTGCAAATATGTACCTGTTTCCAAATTCTCATGGTGCAGAGATGCAATGCTAATCCCTTTCTATCAAGTGAAGTAGTCTATGACTCATATTTAGAATTTTTATGTCAAAGCTATCAGTCTGAAATGGTCAGATAATGAACATTTTTTTGTTTCCTTGGATTGACAATGGTTTGACAGGAGTAAGGTATGATAGAATACATCTTCACTTTCATAGTCTATCATCATAATAAACATTTTAAAAATTGGCTTTATATAATTAAAATGTTATTTAGCTTTGGAATGAGAATATGCTACACAAACACTAAAAGTATCAAAATCAGTATCCATCAGAGCATTCATGCCGTTGTTTATTTCTTTTTAAATGACCATTTCTGACTCTTACTTCTGGCTAATTGATAAGGCTGGAATGTTCCTCTTGATTTAATTAAGACTACTAGCAGACCTCAGCACCAATATTTCTTGGTGTGAGAAGTAGAAAACTGTATTATTGGCTGTAGTAATTATGATTCAGATTGCAAAAACTACTTTTTTCTTCCTTCAAGAAAATCCTGTGTGTTGAAAGAGTTAAGTCTTACGGAGAATCAATAGCAGATGTGCTACATTTCAGTCCTCTGCTGTGTACTGTTCTTCTTGTGTATTTGTCTTATTCTCAGGTGGTTAATATATTGCATTTTAAATTTTATAATGTTATCTAGCATTAACGTGCGTCTAAATGCAATTCTAGTATTGACTTCAAAGAAAGTTTAACTGAATGCAAAGACCACGAGAAAGGAATGCAAAAGCTTTAGTGTGCCCCAAGCAGTGGGATAGTTCACCTTTTCACCTTGTGAAATAACTGTTAATGCTCAGTGGGCCAAATTCAGCACAGATGTAACTGGTTGCCTTTTTGGATGCTAAGCTGAAATATACTGTAATATACACTATGAGGATCTCACTCAGTATTGATTGTCATAAATAAACTGATGTTTTGTCATAAATAGAAGCTTTTAGTATCTGCAAACAACATTGCATTCTTATGGCAGATGGGTTCTGTTCAAGACAATGACAAAACTCATTGGCTTCCAGTGCTAACAGATGTAATATTTTTTTATAGTGTGTTTAAAGAACAAATTTCTAAAATATATATTCCGCAAAATAAAGCATTGACCTAGGTATGAATTAAATTAATAGACTACAAACAATACAGACAGCACTTCTGCATTTCTGGGCTATTCTTAATCTTTGAAATGTCACATTGTAACTGTCTTCTATCTGTTTATTGTACATACTTTGGGCTTATTCATTAGTAAAACTATTACCTGATAATCCTGACACATCAGACTTAGGTAGATGCCTGGCTTTTAAAACAACAACAGTTAGCGTGTTTGTTGTAGACTGATAACAGAGAGAGATCAGTAATTCTCCACGCCCAGATGATTTCTGAGGAAATAAAAGAGAAAAAAAAAGAAAAAAGAAAAAAGAAAAAAAAAAAAAAAGAAGACTATTTAGAAGCAATTATATTGACAACACTTGAAAGTAGAGCTAATAACATTTCTCAAATGTCAAATTACTGTGCATCTCAGACTGGTGCAAAAGTATATAATTTATGGAGCTATGCTGCTTTGCCTAGCAAATATAATTTCCCTGTACTACAGTTACATAACTCTTCTTATCATTGACTACTAGACTGAACAAAAATAAATAAGTAAATAAATAACTAAATTAAAATATGGGTTGACACGACATCGTTATATTCACAGATAATAAATGGAATCCTACTTTGGGGGGGGGGGGGGGATGTCTCAGTGAAAGAAAAACACCTTAAGAAAAACAAACTTCTGTGAAAGCTATGTTGATAAAAAATGAATAAAGGTAATTCACAAAAAAACTTCAGTAGAATCTTTTTAGCCGTTAGCTATTCAAAAACAATTAGTGAAATCTCATCCCTGACACTTTCTAAAATAATATAAATGGAATAAAGATGAAATCAAAGACATTATGATTATTAGATTAGAATTTGCAGGAGTAATTTAGTTCACCAAAAGTCAAGGGAAACAAACAGAAAGAGTACATTACATTCCAGAAGAAAAATAAATAAATAAATAAATAAATAAAACTAGTAAGTTATCAACAAAATACCAGTGACCTAGTTATAGTTGTACTATAGTGATAGAATTGCAAAATAATATTAGTTAAAGGTATGTTTTCTGGGAGACATTTAATTTGTCAGCATGCTTGCTCTTTGAAAACAATCAGTTTGAAAGTCAATATACAGTCCACATTCTTAGCAGAGATTAAAAGACGTGTGTGTGAGGCATGTGCATTTCTGTGGTTCAGCTATGATTGTGGTCTTTACATTCTGAAATGAGAAAAAGTTACAGAATCACATAATCACAGAATTTCTAGGTTGGAAGAGACCTCAAGATCATCGAGTCCAACCTCTGACCTAACACTAACAGTCCCCACTAAACCATATCCCTAAGCTCTACATCTAGACGACTTTTAAAGACATATAAAAATATTACATATTTTTAGCCTAGTGAGGTTAATATGCTTTGGCATTGACTTCAGTGAGGCTTTGACATCTCCCTCATATCTTATATTCCTTAGAAGTGCTACAGCCTCTGCCAGGGTTGTTATGAGAGAAAAGGTAGTAACAGCACTGAAGTGAAAGAACGTGCTACTGCACCACCAGTAGAGTTTCAAAGAGGTTCAAGTTCCTTCAATAAAGACTACCTGTACTCTTTAAGAACTTGCTTATCTACCCCTGGAGATGAAGTGAAAGATTTGCATTGATTTCAATAAACATAGAGAAAACATGATTGCAAACAGAAAAGAGGAATATAATAATAATAATAATAATAATAACAATAATAATGTATAAATCTTTGCATTCTTTCCTGTAATGTTCTTTTATTTCATTTGTATAGATACTTCCTTACGCTGCCACTATGGAAACATCTCAATAGCTCACATGGTAAACTTGTACCCTTGTCTTTCCAATATTCTAGCAGCATTGCACAGGAATCATAGCTAAAACTAGTACAAAACTTCTAAATTTTAAATAAGAAATATGTTACCCTAACATTTCTTTTGATGATCTCTCTGTCCATTAGCATTCTTCCTTCTGACAATTCAGTTCCTGCAAGGGGGATGAGGACTTCTCCAATGACATCATCTCTGGAAAACCTGTCAAAGCTCAAGATCATAAAGTGAAGTGTTAAGTCTTGAATTTGGCTGTAGGGGATCCCATAGAATGTGAAAGTCTCATCAAAAGCTGGATCTAAGGTTTTTCTCAGCACTCTGGTTTTCACCTTGTGCTTTTTCTCAGGCAGGATTGTCATTTTGATGTAAGGATCAGAAGTCATTGACTGTTCATCCATTGCTGGCAGCCCTCGTGCTTCCTTGATGTTCACTACAAATGCCTTTTTCTCAAAGTTGTACTCTAAAGAGAAAAAGAGAGTTCCTAGCTTGTCTTGTTTTTCTTCAGATGACAAGGATGTGATGGACTTTAAACTATCAGGGGATACTGAATCTTTCTTCCTTTCTGAAAAGTGTTTTGGAGACACATTTTCAAGATCTGAAGAACTCTGCATTTTAGAGGTTGTTTTGGGGAAATTGCCATTTAGATCTCTCTTCTCCAGATCTAGATGGAGAGAATTCTTAGGCATTGCCGATTTGTTCTTTGCTTCACTTTTATCATCTGCTCCAAACTTCTTCTTACTGTTGAGATTCTCAGGATAAATATCAACTCCCTTCAGAACATGGACAAACTTATATGGAGGGGTCTTATTGGATTTGGAAGATTTGCGCTGGCAGCAGATCCAAGCAAAAAGGGAGACAGAGAAGACAAGGCCAAATGCACTAAAGATCCCAACCACTGTAGGAATTTCATCTGCAAATTAAATAAACAGCAACAAGCTTATAAACAGCAATGCCTCGGACTCCGTGTGATATTTAATAAAGTAAGAATTTAGCAAAATAAACTGATACAAGATGGTAATAGCAGCAGTCAATGAACTGAAAGTACTTTGCATTGTACATATCGCTCGCCACCTGCAGGCGTGAATGTGCAGTCCCATACAAAGACAACTGCTATGGTAGTATATTTCCATATATTGGGTGTCTGGAAGGAGAATAGTGTTCTCATCCTAACAGCAATAATCATAACAGCTCGACTATCTCATCCCTCTAGGTGTAGTTTCTGTGTTTATATGTCAGTGAGTAAAACTAGTTTAGGTTTCATCTTTGAATTTATGTGGCATTGTTGGTTAGATAATACAGATTCTGAAGTATGTGTTACTTATAGATACAGCATCTGCTTTTCACACCACCTCCTAGAACACTTTGTACACTCAATTAACTAATTCTTATGGTCTGATCCCATAACTGTGCCTGGAGGTATCACTTAATAATAATAAAAAAATAATAAAAAAATATATATAAAAAAAAAAAAGAGAGAGAGAGAGAGAGAGAGAAAGCTTTTACTGAGAGGTTATTAACACTTAACTGTTTCAATGGAATTTTCAATACTGTGCTGGAAAAAGACTACTAAGAAAATTTATGATAATTATATTCCAAGTGTATTATACAGATGGCTGTGACACTGGGCAGTCACATGTGAGTCCAAAGCTGAAAAAATTGCTTAAGTTTATGGCTAATACCTTTGAATTTAAAACATTATGAATCAAACCATGGGGAGTTTACAGGAAGGGTCGCTACTTTTTAGGAGTGTATAAGAAAAACATAAAACCAGAATTCTCCTCTAGCTTAATATGAATCCTATACTAAAATACTGAATGAAGAGAAAACTGAGTAAGCATTACAACCTCAATTGTCATGTGGATACATTAGTTACATATAGAGTATCATTAGCCCTTCACAAGCATGCATTGAAAGGGCAAATGAGCACAACTAATTGGAAATCCAATTTTGCCCATAAGTAACACTACTGAGTTTTAAACTCCCACAATATAACAAGAGCTTAGTCTTTATTCTCTGCAACAATGGAGACCAGTAGAATATTAATGGAATGACATTGTTTATGCATAAAGGCGATTGTGTAACAGTTCTGGTTTCTCTAGCAAATTATTAGCAGATCCTCCTGGATGAGAAAAGCAAAACTATCCCCTTCTCTGAATTACTAAATCAGGTTCATCTATGTAAAAACTGGACAAACAGACATGCTACCACCATAACTTCTCTTTTCAGTGCAATGAGTCAAAAAAACACAATAGTAACACAACAAAGTAGGACATAATGTTCCAGCACAGAAGGAATCAGGCCTGGCTATTAATTGCTTCTGACAATGCTCATGCCACTTCACCTTTACCTACAAACTGTATCAATCTATACACTTAATCATAAGGATTTAATGAAAAATATATACTTAATCAAAAACTATTTTTTTTTTTCCAAGTTAAACACGTGGCTCTGAGTTACAAGAATTCCCTGGGCTGCAGAAATTTAAATGTACATAGTATAAAGGTAGAAAGCAAGGAGTAACTGAAAAATAATTAGAATACTTTAAATAGCTTTTAAAAAAGATTTTCGTATTTTCAATACTTTTTCATGAGATGTCATTAAAATGTTTATAGTAATGAAAATTATCCTATATTTTTATTCTACAACTATTGAAAATGGTGGTATAATCAATTTAGTATTTAAAATATTAATTAGCTGACTTAAATAAGTAATTAGATGAGGATGATGTCACAAGCATAGTTCGAGACATCAAGTGGGTGGGGTAGGCAGGAAAGAAGATGCAACGGTAACTAAAATGTTTTTACATTTATACCTAATTATATTACAACATGAATTTCTTGCCATTGTCATAATTTAAATCAGTTAGTTAGCATTCAAGGCAGTATATTAATAGGAAACATAGCTTATTGATCCTGGGAGAAACTATTGTTTCAGTTATGTGATGCAAATCTGGAGTCACTTCACTTAAGTCAGTGGAATGATCCTTGAATTAAACCACTGTGAAAGCAAATAACATCCAGGCTAGAGTCAATATTTGTAAAGCAGAGTTCAGAAACATTTCTGCTCACAGCTTTTCTGAGTAAAGCTATTTAGTTACCTGTTTCATAAGTGCACGTTATGACTTTTTTCTGAAACTTCCAGTATCACAGTTATTCAACATGTAAAAATGGCACAACTGAAAAGTTCATTGTTATCATTGCTATTCTCAGAGAACACAGATTAATCAAGACAGAGTTGTTTAGCCAAAAACACTGGAATCCTGTACTTTCATCCTCCTAGCAATGTTCCTTACAGGACTACATTTCACTTTAACTAAAGGTTGACAAGTCTTCCTCTATGACAAGAAAAAAGGAATGACAATTATTTCAAGAATGACAAATATTTTCTCTGTGGCACAAGACGTGTTTACATCATTTAACTCCAAAGCCATGCTACTTTAACCGAGACAGAGAAAACAACCTGAAACCTCCATCATCCAAAAATGCACGCAGTCAAACCTCTCCATCTCCCCCCAGTGATTTACTGAGGGGAACGGGCAGGGGGGAAGGAAGAGAGAGGGATAGAAGGGCAAGAAAGCAAATTCCCCCAACTTCTGGAATCGAATGGAACGAGGGGAAATCAGGTTCCTCCCAAAACACCGTGTGCAGTGAGGCTCTGGGGTGGTTCAGCAGAGCCTGCCTGCATGCTCTGCTCCTGGGGAAGGGAGCAGCCCGCAGCAGCCCCCAGCCCCTCTGCCGGGACAGGGATGCTCTTACCGAACTGCTGGCGGCTGGCCGCTATTGGAGCCATGTTGGCGGCTTGCGCTGCCCGCGGTGCTGGAGATGCTATCCCCCGTCCTGGTGATGCTGTCCACGGTGCTGGAGGCTCTGCCCACGGTGCTGGAGCTTTCTGCCGAGAAGCCTGAGTGGAGACCTGCCCGCAGCTCCGATGCTGTCCCCCTGTCTCTCAAACCCCCCAGGCAGCCGGCTTTTCCAACGTGTTTTTTTTTTTTTTTTTTTTTTTTTTTTTTTTAAATGAGAAAAAAAAA
>CM021797.1:4576865-4595109 GCA_011076525.1 Nettapus auritus | reverse complement strand
GGGAAGGTGCTTTCAGTTTCTTTCCTTTGTTTCTCACTTCTCTAGCTTGTTAGTAATAGGCAATAGATCTTAGTATCTCCCTATGCTGAATCTGTTTTGCCCGTCACGATAATTATTGTGCGATCTCCTCATCCTTATCTCAACCCTTGAGCCCCTTTCATTGTATTTTCTCCCCGCTCCTCTTTGAGGAGGGGGAGTGAGAGAGCAGTTGTGATGGAGCTCGGCCGCCCACCTGAGTAAAACCATCAGAACAGTAAATAAAAGAGAGAAGGAGAGAGATTCTGAAGAGGAATTTATCGTTATTATTATTAGTATTAAAACACAGAAACAAGCAAACAAGTAACAACAACAACTAAACTAAAAATCTGGATCTGGAAGTAACTGATTGACCCTTTATATTATGTAATGTGAATCACATATGAAAGTTCTGGTGGAAGTCAGACCTTTAAGGCTAACGTGTTTTAAGTATGTAAATTAATATTACAACATGACAATACAATATTACAACTTAGCTTTCAAAAATCAAGTACTCCCAAAATTTGTTGAAAGTCTGATACGGTAGCCTTACATAATGTGCTCCATTCTTAGTGATATATCCTCAACACAAGGGAAAGAGAAACACATGAAGTAAAAAGCTGAGATACTATGTCAGTAAAATCTAAGGTTGGATGGAGCTTCTGGCACAACCAGAGAAGTAAATGGAAACTGTAGATAAAAATAAGCAGTTAAAAGCATTTATGAGACATGCTTTCATTTAACTAAATATAGCATCAGGAATTTTAAACTAAATTATTTCTACATCAGTATGATTAAGGGTAAAGTAGATGCCTGTGAGAGACCAGTCTGGAGATCTTTGTATTTATTCTGTACGAATCTGCCAAACGGAGAGAGAAGAGTTCTATCCTTCAGTGCTGTCAGAAATGCAGTAATTTTTCTCCATTGCTTCTATGACTATTTCCTCCTACCATAATTGGTTAATGAACTTCCTGAACATTTATGCATCCAAATGATTCACATATGTACCAGCAATATGTGGAAATGAAGATTTACTCTCATTAAATTGGTATTTATTTATTTATTTATTTATTTATTGGAATGCGGTTTGGATGTAATGCAAAGCCTGAATTTGGACAAAATTCTTTTGTAACTTAGTTCAGAAGCAGAGGAAAAGGAGAGAGAATGAGAGGAAAATATATTGCTCTGCACTGTAGGAAAAACAAGGATAAAAAAATTAATAATGAAGTGATGCAAGCAGTGGCTAACAAGCCAAAAGGGGAATCTACAACTACAATTCTGTTCCACTGAATTTGTGCTTAATATGATATGCATCACTTCTCAGGCTCTGGTCTTGTCAGAGATTTTAGTTCTTAAGCACATGAAGAACTCTAGACTGAGTTTTAATTTCATGCAAATAAATTGGGGGGAGTAGAGAAGAGGAAGGGAAGGGAAGGGAAGTGAAGGGAAGGGAAGGGAAGGGAAGGGAAGGGAAGGGAAGGGAAGTTTTTTGAAACATTTTATATTGATGTCAAGACAACATGAAAATGGCTGAAAAGAAAAAAAAAAGACATTTTAGGAAAAATTACCTTTTATATAATTCAATAAAAAATAGCATAAGTTTGTTTGTTTGTTTTTCCACTTTAATAAGCAGCAGACAGGAAATATTTTCCAATGTTATGTTTTCAAAGAATGTCCAGTATTTCAGTATGCCACTTACATTACATCTCTGACTATTACCAAACTCTTCAACAGGGAGATCTGAGTTGTTCTAAACTTTGTACTGTTAAAGATCCAGGTTGTACTTTTGATTTTTCCAATTAGATTGCAAGAGCTGTAAAGAGTTGCAAATGTCCAACAGTTTACTTGGATTCTCTGTATTGTTTTCAGCTGTATTTTTAGAATGAGGTCCTATCTTCATATAAACTAATGAGGAAACCTCCTAAATCATTCTAAGAATTTAAAGATTATCTACACAAAAGATTTTTAGCAGATCTTGCAAACTTAAGTGCTCATGACCAGACTTGCTAGAGCTCAGTTGGTGTGCCTGAATTTGCTCACCCTGTGCATGCTTGTACACCCTACAATACAACATTTAATTATATCAATCACAAACTGCTTTTTCCACAGGACATTTGGCTAATTTAGAATGGACAGTGCTCATTAAAGAGCAGTGGTTCTTGGTTAATGCTCATTTTTCCATGTATAGCCCCAGGTAGTTCTTACCACATGCTAATCAAACCTTGCTCTGGAAATAAAATAATTAATTTTCTTGTAGATTTTGCTGTTGCTCACTGTTACAGTATCATGCTATTTCTGCAACATCAATTATCTTCTGTTGGGTTCCTGACAGATACAACACTAAAACATAATCACTTGATACAAGAAAGGGGAAATATTGTCAGCTATTGTCACCCTTTTTCTGAAACCAGAATCCAGATCTAAGTTGAAATACTGAGTGTTTGTTTTTGAGCTGTAGTATATATATCTATGCCTTAAAAAGGAAATGTTTTAGCTGAAATGTTTGCAGCATTATCTAGTTGATGTTGTAAGGTGTCCCACAAATTTCATTTCAAAGAAAGTAATAATAATAATGATAATGATAATGATAATAATAATAATAATAATAATAATTCAATAGAATGACTCAGTTTAGAAAGAACAACAGGCATTTTTATTATGGTTACAAACATTGATAATACATAACACAGTCCTCAAAAGCTGTACCAGCACTGAAGCAGGTATCTTACACATTATTGAAGATTACCTGTCAATACAGAGGCCTTCTGACCTCATCTTATTTGCTTGCCTCATTTACATAAAGCTTCACTTTCAAGTGATAAGTAATGAAATTATTATTTAATTGGCTGTAAGTACATATCTTAAGCTTGAGATGATTTGTTTAATGCAATCCGATAGGAACTGAATCCTACAGCTTTCCAGAAGACAAGGTGGCACAAAACAAGCATGTCTTGCTGTTAATAATTGGTCTCTTTCAGTTACTTATCTTCTTACCTCTTTCCAACATCAACCAAGAAAAAAACAAATTAGCAAAAAAAAAAAAAAAAAAAAGATTATGAATATAGTAAAATTCTCAAGAGCTATGACTGTCTTTGGCTTTAGAAGAGGAACAGGAAAACAGCAAGTACTGTATGTGTATATACAATAAGCTTGTAAAAATGTGTTCTTAGAATAATTTCAGTGTAAATATGCACCTCTTAACTGTTACCCCTAGTCAGATGATTAGCATTAACCGTCTGGGGATAGAATTAACATTAAATGGCTCATGGGAGTGGAAAGTATGGGAGAAGTAGGAGGAAGACAGAGGACTGGGGTTGTGTTTATAATCTGGTCATCTGTAGGCTATGGTAAGAACTGGGAAGATTTTTAGTCAAAAGATTGTTAAGACCTTCTGTTGCTGGTGTTGTTGTGACTGATTGCAACTTTACTGCTGCCAGTTCCAGTCTCACTAGCAAACTATGATGGAGAACCCTTGTTCTAGAGAATGATTTTCTTCAAGGGCTTGTGGCACTATAAGACATGACGGGAGTCGGTAGGTCAGGTTGATGGTTGGACTAGATGATCTTGAAAATCTTTTCCAACCTAAATGATTTTCTTACTCTACAATTCTATTACCGATCACAGACCTTGCCTTGAGAAATCACTGCAAATTGAAAGATAACAAATGAACAGAAAAATTTCAAAACCCAAAGGTTCTTGATACCTTATTGAAGACTGCAGTTTCACTCAGGTAGTGAGCTGTTAAAAGTAAGCACATATATATTTCAGAATTGCCCTCCTGATCCTTGGCTTCCAAGTTTCAGCCAAATATGACTTTAGGAACAAAGATGTTTTTGTTAAATGTCTGCCAGAAAAATTCAGGTCATGAGTCTGCCCTAATTCAGTGTCCTACTTGAGTCCCATAGGACCCATGTTTTCAGAGTTCTTCTCATTATATAGTATTTTATGTGTTTTTAAAACCCAGACCCTAGTTAGTGCACCTCTAGTTGCCATAGCTCAGCTCTACTGCATTTCATAATTGAAGTCATATTCAGATGATTGAAGTGATGTGCCCAACATCATGTAAGAAAGTCATGCTGCATACAGTGAGGAAATTCTCTAGGGCAGCAATCAGATTTCTTAATATTGAAAGTGTCCCACATTTTAGACTGATTTCCTGGACAAACCTGATGTGATGACATCACTCTTATTTCTCTGACTGTGTCTTTCTGTCAGCCCTCTTTCTCTCGGTATCTTTTGATCCCTTTAGCAAATATCATCCAAACTGGACAAAGGAATACAAATCTTAAATATATTAAAATACTTACAAGTGAGATTAAAATAAATAAATAAATAAAATGTTAGGGCTACATGTAGCTGCTAAAAAAAAAACATGACACATTCTGCCTAGTCAAGAGGCAGATACCATTCACCACATTCACCACTCTATATGTGTTGCATCTTGCCTAACAGCAGAAAAAAGAGAAATAAAAACTTGGTAGGGTACAGAGTGGGGAAGAAGTAGATAGTCTTTGGAAGGTAGGAAACATGGGGCAGAAAGTAGGGAGAAAATGGGTGAAAGTGCAGCCTGGCCTTTGTAAGGCGATCTTTAGAAAGCAGTCATAGCTTTTAACCCATAAGAATATTGTCCAGAATTAGTGGCCAGACAGAGGTCTTTTTTTTCTGCTGTTAGTTGCCTGAGATCAGGTAGAAGATCTCATATATAAATAAATAAATACATAAATACATAAATAAATAAAAACACCTATCTCCTTTCAGAAATTACAAAATTCACCTTTCTGCTGCCATTTCTGCTGGATGTCCTAACTACAAGAGGAGGAATGGGACAGATTTTGTGCTTTGTTACATAACAGGGAATTTACACCTTGAACAGGATTTATCACCAAGAGAATTTTTGACCACTAAAGGTACGTCCAACAGGCTTGAAATTTGTTCATTGAAGCCTTCATGGTACTTCTACCTCCTGTGATTTTTTTGGATGTCTATGAAGGTGTAAGCTCACTTTCTGGGCTTCAATTAATTTTTTAAAAATATAATTAATCACCAATCTACTACACACAAGCTTCATTAAGTTCTCAGGGTATATTTTCTCTCTTTCCAGTCTCCAAATTTGTTTACTATTGTCACTTCAACATTTTCAGTACATGAGGTGGGGTTTTATAAACAACAGTCTACATTATTTCATGAGTCTGATTCACAGATACATGTTCTCTGAAACAGATAGGGATCCCATGGTACATAATACCATCATTAAGTAATTCTCAAGGAGGGACTGAATGAAGGTTGGTCAAGCCATTTTTGTTACTCAGGCCTTATCCCTGACAAATGCATAGTCTTTTTTTAGAACACACATCTGTACATCTGTGAAAATAGTGTTTTTTTTTTTTTTTTTTTTTTTTTTTTTTTATGATTTTAACTATGTGATTTGTGTGAGGAAAACAGAATATCTGTTTTACCAGCTTTTCTAATATAGGGAATATTTGAACTCTTTTGTCCAGAATGTTCCCTAGGGCAACCTGCTCTAGGGAGCCTGCTTTGGCAGGGAGGGTGGACCGGATGATCTCTTGAGGTACCTTCCAAACCCTACAATTCTCTGATTCTGTGAAAATATTTTAGTATAAGCCCTATATGCACAAAAATTTTTTCGGTCCACAGAGTTATGGGCTAGTACAGTTATGAAAAGCTGTAAATAAGGTTCTAAAATATTCTAAAAAAAGGTTCCAACAACATTTGCCTCTCAGAAAGTCTAGAAGGCAATTCTACAGATTGTTTCTTTCTTCTTCTTCTTCTTCTTAATTATTGTTATTAGCATTATTATTATTGTTGTTGTTGTTGTTATTGTTACTATTATTTTGTATGGCTAATGTATTGCAAAGCAATAGTCCATTAGAGTGGGGGGTTCTTCATTAGGAAACATTTCAGCATTTAATATACCTTGCTTATAAGACAGCATATAGTGCTTTAAGACTGCAACTTTAAAAATACTCAGGAAGGTTCTTGTGACTGTGTTATGATTTTAGCCATATTTTGTCATATTTTCCATGTTCCTCCTCCTAAAGTGTCTTGCAGAATCAAAGTGTTTAAGTACAGCACAAAAATGCACAACAGCTAATTGAAGATTTCTAGTGTTAAATATGGTGTGACATATACTGTACTTTGGGCACTTTGAGCGAGTCCAGAGAAGGGCTACGAAGCTGGTGAAGGGTCTGGAGAACAAGCCTTATGAGGAGCGGCTGAGGAAACTGGGACTATTTAGCCTGGAGAAGAGGAGGCTCAGGGGTGACCTTATTGCACTCTACAGGTACCTGAAAGGAGGCTGTAGCGAGGCGGCGGTTGGTCTATTCTCCCATGTGCCTGGTGACAGGATGAGGGGGAATGGGCTAAAGTTGCACCAGGGGAGGTTTAGGTTGGATATTAGGAAAAACTTCTTTACAGAAAGGGTTGTTAGTCACTGGAATGGGCTGCCCAGGGAAGTGGTTGAGTCCCCATCCCTGGAGGTCTTGAAAAGCCATTTAGATGTGGAGCTTAGGGATATGGTTTGGGGGATGATTAGTTAGTATTAGGTCAGAGGTTGGACTCAGTGATCTTGTAGGTCTCTTCCAACCTAGACTATTCTGTGTCTTTGATTCTGTGATTCTATAAATTTATAACCCTTGCAGGTTTATACTAGCAACAGATAAACTAGAAGTGGCAAGTGCTGAAGAGTCAACTTGCCTAAACATAAATGTAATTTGCAACATCCTAGAATATCTGAGGTACTCAGTTGGGCTTGTAAATATGACACAGGACCTAGGAGAGACCCATACCCTTTTGGAGTGCAGCTGGAGGTATGTATATAAAATCCTAGTGCCAAATGACAAATGGCATTAAACAGTTACGTATAAGAACCCATATCATGTTAAGTAATAAAGTTAAATTTTCTCATATCCTCAACAACGATATCTCCTTTAAGAAATATTTTTAACTGGAGAAACAAGTGCTTATTTACATTGATTTTTGTAGGATCTGAACACATTTTTCAGTAGATGGGATTTTCCCTTCTGATAACAAAATCTGTGGAAGTGAGCCTGATAAAAAAAATCTGTGGAAGTGAGCCTAATAAACTTACACTGGGAGTGTAAGTTTAGGAAGAGAGCTTTATGTGGTGCTTAGGGACATAGTGGTAGACTTGGCAGTGCTAGGCTAATGGTTGGACTTGATGATCTTTGAGGTCTTTTCCAACCTAAAGGATTCTATCATTCTATGATTTTTACTGAACAGAAGTTACAGAAAGCAAATCATGGGCTTCTGGGAACAAAGGAGAACAGACTCAAAGGTCTGGAATGAGCAGATGAAGGATGTCTGAACAGTGGCATCAGACTCCAGAGAATCTGTACTTTGCAAGCCTGATATTAGGGGACATACTGCACTAACCTCTCTGGGTGTAGTGGAAAGAATGAATCACCAGAGAAGGCTCATCATCATACCTCTACTTGAAAGTCTGCCAAACATTTGGGCAGGACAGTAGTATGACTAACAGCAATCATCATAAGCAAAATATGTCATCAAGTTGTAGAACTTGCCAAGGAGTAAGGGTTGGCAGTTTCAAAGGATTTTTTTTTAATATTGTTTTAATATATATATACATATATATAATAATTATTATTATTTTATTATTATTATTTTTATTTAGTTCTATATTCCTATACATACCACAGGATGTATTATATTAAGGAGAATGAGGATCACCTTGGGGTATAGTGTCTGTCACAGACTGATTAACAACTGAAAGCTTCACTTGAATACAGACTTGGCTTTTCAAGTGGTTGTTACACAAACTTGGATATACAGCATTGTCTTTGTTATTTTCCAAATGGATGGAAATTATTTTGTGCTTTCTGCAAGTCAACTGGGAGATGCTGTCTCTTTGTACAATGTGCCAGCAACATAATGTAACATATATAAATAAATATAAGCTAGTTTCTGTTAGTCATCTGAAATTAAAATGTTCCCTCTATTTACCAGGAATCTGTTTATTTGTTCTGGGTATCCGTTGATATTTATGGAATCAATATGTAATTTAGTATCAGTATATTTAATCATAATCAGCCTGAGTGCAGTGTTTAGCTGAACATATAAAATGTACTATAACGACTTTAAAATATTTAATTTAAGAATCTCTGCCTCTGTGCATATGAATCAGAGACCTGTGTTTAATTATTGATAGCAATTAGAGCACAGAAGCAGACAAACAGCATCTGGTGGCAGGAATAATTTCATAGCCTAGCCCTTATTCAGAGTCTCCTTTGGAACCAAAGCAATGCTTCACTGATTGATTTCTTGTGATGTATGAATTCAGTTTTTGGTTTCTAAACAACCCTTTGGAAGCTGCCTGTCATTATATAAGTTCTGTTAGGTTTATACATGCATCTATGGAACAGATGCTGCAGAAGGGTATGATTGGTCAGCTGTTTTCTTAATGTAATCAAAACCAGAAAATTATTCCTAAGAACTCTGTTTTTATACATGGTATGCCTTGTGAATGTTAAAACTTTAATTATATATTGGTACTCAAGCCTCAAGGTCAAGGAATTAAATTAGAAAGCAGTTCTGGTCAAAGCCAAATACGAACTCTTAAGTGAAACTTGCCAAATACTATAAATGATAGTTTTTTTTAAAGAGAAAAGAGTTTTATTCTGCACTTGCTGAAACCAAAGGGAACCTCTCAAATGAAGCAGTTGCATCACTGGCAAACGTTCTATAATTCTATGATTCACGGGATTACTTTGCTACTTACTAGTAAGTAACCTGAAAAACATTTTTTTTTTATTTTTTTTTAATGTCATGGAACCAGAAAGATTCAAATTGTTAAATACAGATGTAATTCATCTATTTTGGCTAGAAACTAATATATTTCAGAAGTGGCTATCAGCTTTTTGTGAGGGTTTGTCAAACGTCTAAATATTCCTAGGGAGGTACAGGCCTCTTGATAGTGAATGGCTTCTTGACAAAAGCTGTCTGTTCTTGTTAACTTCTGAGCAGCTGTTACAAGTAGGCCTTAAGGATTCGTGGACCATGGACAAATATATATATATATGTATAATTTGTTTATGTACTTGTGTATAAATATATATATACATATAAATATACATATATAAATATATATATAATATATAAATATACATATATATATACATATATATATATATATATATACACACATATATACACATATTAGAACCAAGAAACTAAATTATGTATTTTTCTATGAATATGAAGAAGTACTTTATAAAAATCTGCTGTGTCTTTCAAGGATAGTCAAGCTTCCAACCATAATGAGTCTGCAGAGTCTGAGTCTGAGGAACACTCATAAAAATTTTCGTCACACAAGAGTCAACCTAAGAGTCTAGGCAAGGTAGTGAAGTGGGAGTTAAGACTAGTGAAAATCCAGGAATAAGGAAGGTATAGGATATTTCTTCTCTCTCATACACAGACATACCTCCACCTTTGCTAAGTGTTCTTCTCCATAGAAGAACAACTCTCTTCTTCCGTAGAAAGGAAAGGAGGAAACAAATAGAGGTTTAATATTACTTTTGGGTGGGAGTGCAGACAAAGCACACAGCAGTAGACTGCTATTTCCACCAATAAATGAGATGGGAAGAGGTGCGGAAACATGACCCACAGATTAGCACTGACTTGTAATCAGTAGCCAGATCTAAGTAAAAATATTAGTCTAGCTCAAAATGCACACTGTTCCTGCCTTTTATTTTATTTTATTTTATTTTATTTTATTTTATTTTATTTTATTTTAATTTATTTTTATTTTATTTTAATTTTCTGTCTTTCTAAAGAAATAAATTAGTTAACATTTTTCAGCCTGAGAGTACTGTTTTACACCCCTAGGGGGGAATGCAGAGGGAAACTGAAACTGCCCTTGCATCATCACTGACACTAAAAATCAGAGACCACTGATGTGATGGCATTCACATCAACAGTGGGAAACTTCTGTCGTGAAGAGGGAGACAGTTCTAAATGCCACTGTGCATTGAATAGTTACCACCAAACCAAGGTCTCTGAGCCTCTGCATAAGGTATAAACCTGAACAAGTTTTGCCTCATATTTTAATGACTCACAGGAGGAGGAGAGAATGGAAAGGACCACATTTCAGTCACAGTTAAGAACTTTAAGTGCATCAAAAAATGTCTAAAAGTAAACAAATAAACAAACAGAAAAACACAACACCTCCTTAGTCAACAAAAGCTACCAGAACTTTATGTTCTCTCTTGAGAGATGTCATTAGTGAATGATTTCATACTCTACCATTTCCTGCACCAGAATGAATAAGCTACTGGATCCCCTATGTAACATTCCCTGAATAAAATTATTTTTTTTAAGAAGTAAATTAAAATTGAATCTCTTCTCATACTGATTCCATATATGAAGGTTTTGATGATTTATTTATTTATTTATTTTCTGAAGTAAGCAGGTTCTTTTCTGAATGCTGGTAAATTACTTGATTTGGAAAATGCACTTACCAGAAGTAGCCCATAATAAAATTATATACGTACTACATATACTACGCATACAAAATGACATATATACTGCATATACTACAAGCAACATATATACTATAACACATTTTATTTGAAGCATTCTTTCATTTAGTATTCCTTCTGGGTCAAGTGATCATTTTCACTGTTGCTAGTTTACACTACTTTAAATAATTAAAACCAATTCCACATGCAGTTAAGATATAAGCTAATAGTGTATCTCAGGTAAAAAATGCCTCAGGTAAACAATGCCCCAGATTCCTGGGGTTAGCTTTTTACCTTAAGCCGTGACACAGCAGATAAGAACTAGGTATATTTAAGTTTTCTCATCTCTTGGCTGTTCTTACACCATCAGATCATTCACCAAAAGCTTTTCCCGGTGCTGTATGATTTGATGAAGCTGATAGTTTCTGTACATGCATGCTCAGCAGTACTGTTAGCACCATAGTGATATGGTTTAGTGCAGGACTTGTTAGTGTTAGGTCAGAGGTTGGACTAAGTGATCTTAGAGGTCTCTTCCAACCTAGATGATTATGTAATTCTATGATTCGGTATTTCTTTCACCTTATCAAAATGATTTATTGTACACAGTTTGCTGGGTTTTGTTGTTGCTGATCTTTCTTAATTCTGCATTGTTCCCAGTAGTATATTTCCCAGAAATAAAGTACAGACCAGAGTTTAGCAACACAGTTACAATCATTCTCTGATAATGTCTTTTTCTTTTTCCTCAAAGACAAGGTACAGTTGAAATATGTTGAGTTGACATGTCATATTGAAGCACCTGGACCACAGCAGAACTGACTGGATAGACTTAATTCTTCCTCTTCGGTATTGTTAACCCTTAGCCAAAATGCTTTTTTTTCAGATAAATTTTCAATCTCATTCCCTGAAGGACTGTATAAATTGAGTTGTGGTGAGAAAGAGGCAGCCAGATTCACTTGGGTATTTAAAAGAGTAAAAATGTTAGGGTTTATTAACTATTTTTATAGGTACCAGAACACATATTAAGAGCCTGTTTATGAATATTTATATACAAGCACATTCTCATACGTATACACATACAAAAAATAAATATGTATATACTGTGCTGTATAAAACTTTCACTTTGGGGAGGATTTTGCTTCAGGAGCCCTGATCCTAAAGTCTTAATTCTGTTTGCATTCCTACCAAAAAGAAACAAGTTTTAACACAATCCTGTTAGTCATTCAGACTGCAAAATACCTCAAGAGATTCCTGGGAGACAGGGATTCTTCTCCAGTCTCACTATAGGAAGTCTGGTTATCCACTATAGTACTATATAAAATTAATCACAAAACACTGTTTTTTCCACAGTGACATTGCCAGTATTGAAAAAAGGGCTTCTAAATGGAAGGATGAAAGCAAAGGGCTCTCCACATCCATCTGGAGTTTAGGAGGTTCACAGAAGTATAAAGTGGCCAATTTGTCTCCAGGAAATGTCCTCAACTGAATGAGAAAACTGCATGGAGATGAATTTAGTCTGAAACAGTAGCTTTTAAATGTGTGAACTGCTTCAGTCACCTGAGCTGTTACTATTATTGCTGCCTCAGAAGCATCAATGCTTCCTATGATATATCATGTTCCTATATCATGTTCCTATGATATATGCCTTTGCATGTACCCTTTTAACTGCCCCAAGCTGAATGTGGGATCCTTGATGCATGAAGTTTCAGTCCAAAGGAGTTGGTTTTCTCCTCTGTCTGTGAGCCAGTAACTGGAGAAAACAGGAGGACTCAGACCCCTTTCTGAGATGACGTACAGTCCAAAGCCTGACTGAATTTGTTACTGTGGGGAAGAAGATGGGCCAGAGAAATTAGATGTCTTCAAAGAAGGAGGAATTTGCAAAACACTGTTTAAATCAAAAGTTGAAATCAATCATGTGTACAGTGAGAGATACATTTTAATTGCCCTAAAATGCTTAATATATATCTCAAAATCACATATCACTGTCACTCCTGCTTCCATCCCTGCTCCTTCCTTTAACTTGAGACTGCAGATCCTTTTTTATCCTAAATCCTTTCTTGTCTTATACTTCTTCTCCACCACATACTTCTACAGCAATATGCTGAGTTTCTCTAGAACTATCCTAGCAGAATGAGTCCAGAGGAGGGCCATGGGGATGCTCAGAGTGCTGGAGTACCTCTTCTAAGAGGACGGGGTGAGGGATCTGGGGCTGGTCATCCTGAAGAAGAGAAGGCTCCAGGAATACCTTAATTACGCCTTCCAGTACCTAAAGGGGGCCTACAGGAAAGTTGGGGAGGGACTCTTTGTCAGAGGGTGGAGTGATAGGGCAAGGCAGAATGGTTCTAAACTAAAATATGGTAGATTCAGGATTAGATATGAGGAGGAAATTCTTTACTTAGAGGTAAAGGGCTGGAACAGGTTGCCCAGAGATTCTGTGGATTCCTGGAAGTGTTCAAAGACAGGTTGGATGGGACTTCGAGCAACCTGATTTAGTGGGGGGTATCTCTGCCCATGGCAGGGGAGTTGGAACTAGGTGTTGTTTAAAATCTCTTCCAACCCAAGACATTCTATGATTCTGTGATTCTATTTGTAATAATCCTAATACATTATCATCACAGATACACAAACTACCCAGAATCAGTCACCCAAAGAAGTTATTCTTAGACTTATGCTAAAAGTAAACACTGAAATTATCTTCCTTGAGCATACAACAATCATAAATGTTGAAGATAGGTCTCCTCAAACCAAAAATGTCAAACTGAAACTGAGGGACTCTTGGCCGGAAATTCTACTTCTGTGAACTTAATTCTGCTCAGTGTATTTATCTAAAAAAAAAAAAAAAAATGTAAAAAAAAAAAAAAAAAAAATCAAAGAAACAAACAAATAAACAAACCCCACTGTTCTGTTCAACAGTGTTCACAAGGTCCATCCAAAAGAGAATGCTTGTTCGTGCACTCTGACTTGGTTAAATTTGAGTGCAGAAAACAAGGAGAGCATTTTTTTATGCTCCAATTTAATTAAACCAGTAAAACAATAAACCAAATCCCTTACAATTTGCTGTAATAAGAAGAAATGCTCTATCCAGACAGGTGAGAGAGATTTTAAGAAATTCTTGCACAGTAACTGCAAATCTGAACATCTAATCACCTTTTACCACCATAGAGGAACGTAAACTTTCAAAGGTGTATGATTACTCATTTTCACTGTAAAGATCAGAGAATATACACCCTTTAACCATACCTTTTCAGCTGCAGCCCCAGCAGGGTTAGTTTACTGCAATATCATCTCTTATTTGGACATATCCAAGACTGTGAACAAAGAGAGGAAAGTTAGAAAGACAAGGAAAGCCATCCACTTTGGGGCACTGGATTTCAAAAGAAATATGGAACAGCTGTAGGGAGTCAAGAAGAAAACAAGCACAATTTCAGAAAACGTATGCTAGGAGGAAAGACTGAACAGTTTGCAGTTGTTTTGCTGGAAAAAAATAACATCAGAAAGAGCTGATAAAAACCTTCAAATATGTAGAGAGTACTGCAAAAAGAAAATAAATTATTTATGCATGGTGTCAGGGATCATAATAGGGTAATATTTTTGAAAACCTGGCAAAGATTACCTAGGAGTCAGTGATATCTTCCTCACTAGAGACTCCTGAAAGTAGGTTACATGAAACACAATGAGGAACAACACATATACTTATAATCTTGGTTTTGTAGAAAAATAATAATAAAAAAATAATAATGATGAAGTAGATAATAAATTAAGATCTGTTCCTTCTGTCCAGTAAATACATAAGGCAAAAATGGAAAAGCAAACAACACAGTAGAGTGAAAGGCTGCATAACACAAAAACATAACACAGAAAGGAAAAGAATGCTAAAAATACATGTAAATCATCTGTTTTCAAATTTAAAACCAGAAAACAAAAATAGGAATAGAGTCATAACTCAAAATGTGGTAAGAGAGAAAAATTTCAGAATTGCTGTTGCATGCAGTGTTGGTTTTGTCCTGAAAAAGTGAAAGTAAATAAATAAATAATCATGTAGTACATGCATTTACAAGGAATGGAAAAGCTTCCAGGGAATGAATGATAGCTGCAGCATATTCTTAGTAGATCCAGAGATGCTCAGCATGTATCTTCTGCAAAAGAAAGCTGCCAGTCACTCAACAATTTTCATGTGATCCATGGGGCCAACATCCCATTCCACTCCAGCTGAATTATGTTGCCAGCCACAGTACAGTACTAGCAGCACTGATAAACAACAATATTAGAATGCCAAAATGTGACAAAATTGTGATGTTTCTGGGATCCTGTTCTTTTCTCTTGTGCTTTGAATAGCATGGTTGTACATCAGTGTAAGACCCACAATTGCTGAGAGTTTTTCATTTGATACTGAGAGTCAATGCCTGAATATCCTCAACAAGAAGGAGGAGAAAGAGGTCATTATGGACTATTTTCAGCAAACAGAATATTAGAACATTCTTCATGAATATTAATCTCTAGAGAGAAAGCTGAATGTAGGAGTAGTCTTAAGTAGAAAATAGAGTTAATGGGGAACAGCTACTATAGACAAAAAAAAAAAAAAATGTAGTGGTGCCAGTCACCTTGTGATTGTATAGAGGATTCAGTGACCTTGTCTGTATTTGAGAAGACATACGTTTGATATTAGTTTTGAAATACAGATCTAAAGTAGTCCCACTGTGATCACTGAAGGACAATTTCCAAAAGCAGAGGGAGAATTGTAACTTCAATCAAAGAAAGCTCAGAATTTGTCAAGGATATAAAGCAGTAAGAAAACTTAGAATCAGGTTTAACCTAAAGTGAAACTCTAAGAACCCTATATCAAAAATAAAATGCTATCTGTTTTTCAATGCAGTAGAAATTTGATCCTATAGTTGTGAATCTTTTCCGTTGAAACTAATGCAATGCATATTTTCCTGTGAAAATTTCACAGCAGACTGTGAAAAAAATTCATTTGAAAACATCAGGTTAGGACTTCTGTCTGGAAGCTTCAGGTTACATCCCATACCTGTAGAGACCAGGCTCAAATCTTTATTAAGTGAACTTCAAGCCATCAGCTTGACTAATGTGTAAGCCTGAGAAGATCTCTGAACAACAGGGAAAGACCAGAGGATCAAATAGGGGTGGAACATAGGGAAAATAAAATTCTGATCAAGAAGCATGAGGGCAGTTGGTTTGGAAGGCAGCATTTTAGGTGCATGAGGGTAAGTTTAGAGACGGGAGTTCATGTCCTTTGACTTAGAAAGGCACTACTCTCTGAAAAATGACACTAAAGTTATATTTCAGTCATGGAAGTCTTTGTAATTTTGATCTTAACGCAGGTTTAACTCTCTGCATTTCTAAATTTTCATTTTTTTTCTTTACTAAAATTCCTATCTTAACATGCAAGACCCTAGCAATTACAGGCCTGTCAGTCTCACATCAGTGCCTGGTAAAATTATGGAGAAGATAATTCTTGAAGTTGTTGAAGCACACCTGGGGGTCAATGCCAATAGTCCCAGCCAACATGGGTTCATGATGGTAGGTCCTGCCTAACAAATTTGATTTCCTTCTATGATAAGATCACACATCTAGTTGATCAAGGGAAACAAGCTGATGTGATCTTTTTGGACTTCAGCAAGGCTTTTGACACGGTTTCCCATAGGATCTTACTGGACAAAATGTCCAGCATACAACTAAACAAAAACATTATACCATGGGTGAGCAATTGGCTGACGGGCAGGGCTCAAAGGGTTGTGGTAAATGGGACCACATCAGGCTGGCGGAAGGTCACTAGTGGGGTCCCTCAAGGCTCCATTTTAGGGCCAGCCCTCTTCAATGTTTTTATAAATGATTTCGATGCAGGACTAAAAACTGTTTTGAGCAAATTTGCTGATGACACTAAACTTGGAGGAGTTGTTGACTCTGTTGAGGGTGGAAAGGCCTTACACAGAGATCTGGACAGAATGGAGAGCTGGGCGATTACCAATCGCATGAAGTTTAACAAGAGCAAGTGCCGGGTCCTGCACCTGGGATGGGGCAACCTTGGCTATACGTACAGACTGGGCAACATGATGCTGGAGAGCAGCCCTGCAGAGAGGGATCTGGGGGTTGTGGTTGACAGCAAGTTGAATATGAGCCAGCACTATGCCCTGGCATCCAGGACAGCCAGCCGTATCCTGGGGTGTTTCAAGCATGGCATTGCTAGTCGGTCAAGGGAAGTGATCGTCCCACTCTACCCTGCGCTGATGTGGCCGCACTTCGAGCACTGTGTGCAGTTCTGGGCACCACAGTACAAAAAGGACATTTAGCTGTTGGAGAGTGTCCAGAGGAGGGCGACAAAGATGGTGAAGGGCCTGGAGGGGAAGACATATGAGGAGTGGCTGAGGTCACTGGGCCTGTTCAGCCCGCAGAAGAGGAGGCTGAGGGGAGACCTCATCACGGTCTACTACTTCCTCACAAGAGGGAATGGAGAGGCAGGTGACCTATTCTCCATAAACACCAATGACAGGACCTACAAGAACAGGGTTAAGCTGAGGCAGGGGAAGTTCAGACTAGACATCAGGAGGAGGTTCTTCACTGAGAGAGTGGTTGTGCAGTGGAACAGGCTCCCCAT
The DNA here is from genome assembly GCA_011076525.1 of Nettapus auritus. Classification (NCBI taxonomy): domain Eukaryota; kingdom Metazoa; phylum Chordata; class Aves; order Anseriformes; family Anatidae; genus Nettapus; species Nettapus auritus. The sequence continues at coordinate 4,577,970 of CM021797.1, read as the reverse complement.
TGAAGTAGTCTCTTCACCAAGCCTGTCTGAATTTAAGAGATTGGGCTGTGTGCTTAGTCACATGGTCTACACTTTTGGGTAGACCTGTGCGGAGTGAGGAGTTGGACTTGATGATCCTTATGGGTCCCTTCCAATCTGGGATTTTCTATGATTCTATGATCAGCAATTTCAGTCATGGAAGTCTTTGTAATTTCGATCTTAATGTAGGTTTAACTCTTTACATTTCTAATTTTTTTTTTTTTTTTTTTCTTTACTAAAATTCCTATCTTAACCTGCACTAACTGCAACATTTCTCTTTTGACACCTCAAGTTCATTGCCCATATCATCAATTAGTTTCCTATAAACTAGGGACAAGATCTCCATTAAGGTTTTCAGTAAGCCCAAATGCACTAGACTCAGTAGAAGTGATGGCTGAAAGGTCTGATACACATACCTAAGGAGAAATGGGAAAGAGAGAAGAGTTTTCATGGGAGAACATAAAGCTGGTCCTGTAAGGAACTGTGTTTGTAGTTAGTCAGGATACAGTTTCATGATACCCTTGTTGAATTGACAATCACTGCTTAAAAAGATTCCACATCTCAAACCTCTTCAAGGAAAAAAAAAATAAAAACAATAATAATTAAAAAAAAAAATCTGATAATTACAGAAATCCAATTAACAGTAGCTACCCAGCAAACATTTCCATTGGCACATGTGTACACAACAGTGAACAGCTAAGGGACCAATGCCTGAGGTGCATTGGATGCATGTTGCCAAAGAGCATCCCAAAGTTATACCCTTGGGTACTCTGGGATTTCAACTGAACATGAGTTTAATAAGGTAATTTTTATATTTAGACACCTAAAATTTAGCTAATATATTAAATCTTTTGTAGATGTACTTTTATAGCCTAAGTAGGCAATAGACACACATTGATTTTGGATCTCATTTTGTATCTGTATTGAACAAGAAAGTTTTATGGATCTAATTTCCAGACAAGACCTGTAATTTCAGGTGATGGCACACTCAAGTGTCAAGAGAAATTTGTCTCCGTGAGCTTTCTGAGTGTCACACACAAGATATCTGAGTCCTATACCACAGATAAATATATATGTATATATTCTT
>CM021797.1:4548436-4576765 GCA_011076525.1 Nettapus auritus | reverse complement strand
CCCCCCCCAGCATGCACACTCAGCTGCAAGCTCACCTTTAATATATGTACCTTTTATTATATAGAGACATTTAGAAAACCTTAGTTAGTCCAAAACAGCATGTGTTAATCAGCCATCTTTGCAGGCAGACTATGCTGGAAAAGTAAGAATTAATCATTTACAAGGGACACAGACTATCACCTTTTGCAACACTGGCATTACCATTTAGATGGTCCTTGACAAGGATCTTATTCTGCTCCATTTTACATTCATGCTTAGGAAACAAATACTGAACATTCATTAGGCAAACATGTTATAACAAATGAAAAAGCGACTTCAGGAATGTTATCACGCTCTATGTTCTGGGTGTGATAAATAATTAAAAACCTGTTGGCACACTGGTGTGTGTTTTTATGTTTTATGCATGTATAAGACTCCATATCTGCAGCAGACAGTGAAACTATCTCCTCCTACAAGAGCCTATCACTCTTTTGGATTTGGAAACTCAATGCTGGAGTCTTCTTTGCAGTTAATCAGCTTTGTTTTATTGAAATCAGTGGAGCTCCACTAATGTTAATGAAGCAATGCTGATTTACGCCACTGCAATAAAAGTCCCCAACTATTTAGATACTAACGTGTTTTCCCAAATAAAGGTGTGAGGACTGACTTCTAATTCAACTGAATATTTTTACATATGATTGAGAAACAGGGACCTATTTAAACTTTATTTTAAATTTATAAGCATTTTCACAAATTCACTAAAATGTGAAAAAATAGTACAGTGAGTTCAAAACATTTTTTTTTTTTATCATGTTTTACATTAGGTAAAATTAAAAGGACACTTCTGTGACTATATATAGTTCAGATAAACAGTATGAAGTTAAATAAATAAATATATAAGTAAATAAATATGGTCATAATGAAACTATCCTTTAAAAAATGACAAAGAAATAAAATACACAGAAATTATATATATCACAGAATCACAGAATAGTCTAGGTTGGAAGAGACCTCCAAGATCACCGAGTCCAACCTCTGATCTAACACTAACAAATCATCCACTAAACCATATCCCTAAGCTCTCTGTCTAAAAGTCTTTTAAAGACCTCCAGGGATGGTGATTCAACCACTTCCCTGGGCAGCCTATTCCAGTGACTAACAACCCTTTCTGTAAAGAAGTTCTTCCTAATATCCAACCTAAACCTCCCCTGGCGCAACTTGAGCCCATTCCCCCTTGTCCTGTCACCAGGCACGTGGGAGAACAGACCAACCGCCAGCTCGCTACAGCCTCCTTTCAGGTACCTGTAGAGTGAGATAAAGTCACGCCTGAGCCTCCTCTTCTCTAGGCTAAATTCCCAGCTCCCTTGCCACTCCTCATAAGGCTTGTTCTCCAGACCCTTCACCAGCTTCGTAGTCCTTCTCTGGACTCGTTCAAGTACCTCCATATCCTTCTGGTAGTGAGGGGCTCAAAAGCTGAACACAGTACTCGAGGTGCGGCCTCACCAGAGCCGAGTACAAGGGGACAATCTCATCCCTGGACATGCTGGCCACGCTGTTTCTTATGCAAGCCAGGATGCTCTTGGCCTTCTTGGCCACCTGAGCACACTGCTGGCTCATATTCAGCCCACTATAAACCAGTATCCCCAGGTCCCTCCTCTGACAGGCAGCTTCCTAACCACACATCTCCCAGCCTAAAGCTCCATTTGGGATTCTTTTGCCCCAGGTGCAGAACCCGGCATTGGCCTTGTTGAACTTCATACCATTGGCCTCGGCCCATCAGTCCAGCCTATCCAGATCTTCCTGCAGAGCCTTCCTACTCCCGAGCAGATCAACACACACACCTAACTTGGTGTCGTCTGCCTACTTACTGAGGGTGCACTCATTCCCCTCATCCAGATCATCGATAAAGATCTTAAAGAGGACTGGCCCCAGCACCAAGCCCTGGGGGACTCCACTAGTGACCGGCCTCCAACTGGATTTGACTCCATTCACTAAGACTCTCTGGGCCCAGCCATCCAGCCAGTTCTTAACCCAACGAAGCGTGCGCCAGTCCAAGCCATGAGCAGCCAGTTTCCTGAAGAGAATGCTGTGGGAAACAGTGTCAAAAGCCTTGCTGAAGTCAGGGTAGACCACATCCACAGCCTTTCCCTCATCCACTAAGCGTGTCACCTTGTCATAGAAGGAGATCAGGTTTGTCAAGCAGGACCTACCCTTCATAAACCCATGCTGACTTGGCCTGATCGCCTGCTTGCCCTGCAAGTGCCGCATGATGACGCCCAAGACAATCTGCTCCATGAGCTTCCCTGGCACTGATGTTAAACTAACAGGCCTATAGTTCCCTGGGTCTACCCTCCGGCCCTTCTTGTAGATGGGCATCACGTTTGCAATCCGCCAGGCAAGTGGGACTTCCCCCGATAGCCAGGACTGCTGATAAATGATGGAAAGCGGCTTGGCCAGCTCTTCTACCAGTTCTCTCAGTACCCTCGGGTGGATCCCATCTGGCCCCATCGACTTGCGTACACCCAAGTGCTGTAGCAGGTCCCTGGGGCTAGGGTCAGGGATGTTGCCAGAAAGCTTCCCAGCCTCGTTCGCCCCTCCGAGTACTACCCACTACTGATAGTCCAGGCTGGCAGTGATAACATTGATGAGAGAAGCCTGAAGGCTATCAAACGGGACTTCAGGGGGCTGGGATGGTTAGTGGACGGAGCGGGAATACAGGGGGTGTTTTTGTCCATTCCTACAGTGGCAGGGAGGGGTTCAGAGAGCACACAGAAAGCCCACCTGATAAACACGTGGCTCAGAGGCTGGTGCCAACACAGAAGTTTTGGGTTCAACCACGGGGCGCTTTACTCGGCACCCGGCCTGATGGCCACAGACGGGTCCCAGCTGTCCCCAATGGGAAAATGGATCCTGGCCCAGGAGCTGGCAGGGCTCATTGAGAGGGCTTTAAACTAGGTAAGAAGGGGGACGGGGAAGAAACAAAGCCTGTTGGAGGTGTGCCAGGGGGAACAGTGGCTAGGCTGGGGGAGAAGGCAAAGGCTCAGCTGAAGTGCATCTGCACTAATGCCCGCAGCATGGGCAACAAGCAGGAGGAGCTGGAAGCCATTGTGCAGCAGGCAGGCTATGACTTGGTTGCCGTCATGGAAACGTGGTGGGACCACTGTCATGACTGGAGTGCTGCAATGTCTGGCTATAGGCTCTTCAGAAGGGACAGACAGCACGGAAGGGGTGGTGGAGTGGCTCTCTATATTAGAGAGTGTTTTGATGTCGTCAAACTTGAGGCTGGCAATGACAAGGTGGAGTCGCCATGGGTTAGGATCAGTGGAAAGGCCAACAAGGCAAGCACCCTGATGGGGGTCTGTTATAGACCGCCGAACCAGGATGAGGGGGTGGACGAGGAGTTCTACAGACAGCTGGCAGAAGTTGCGAAGTCGTCAGCTCTTGTTCTTGTGGGGGACTTTAACTTCCCAGACATATCCGGGAAACACAACACAGCCCAGAGAAAGCAGTCCAGGAGGTTTCTGGAGAGCGTGGAAGATAACTTCCTGACGCAGCTGGTTGGCAAGCCTACCAGGGGAGGTGTCCTGCTAGACCTTCTGTTCTCTAACAGAGGACTGGTGGGAGGTGTGGTGGTCGGGGGCTGTCTTGGGCAGAGTGACCACGAAATGGTAGAGGGGACTGGTAAAACCTTGGTTTTGGACTTCCGGAGGGCTGACTTTGAGCTGTTCAGGACACTGGTTGGCAGAGTCCCTTGGGAGGTGGTTCTGAAGGACAGAGGAGCCCAGGAAGGCTGGGCGCTCTTCAAGACAGAAATCTTAATGGCTCAGGAGCGGTCTGTCCCCACATGCCCCAAGACGAGCCGGTGCAGAAGAAGACCGGCCAGGCTGAACAGAGAGCTGTGGCTCGAGCTCAGGAGAAAAAAAGAGGGTTTATAATCTTTGGGAAAGAGGGCGGGCTACAAGCCCCCTAGTAGGGGGACTACAAGGATGTTGCGAGGCAGTGCAGGGACAAAATTAGAAAGGCCAAAGCTCATCTGGAGCTCGATCTGGCTACTGCTGTCAAAGACAACAAAAAATGTTTTTATAAACACATCAATACCAAAAGGAGGACTAAGGAGAACCTCCACCCTCTACTGGATGCAGGGGGAAACTTACCAGAGATGAGGAAAAAGCTGAAGTGCTTAACGCTTCCTTTGCCTAGTCTTTAGCAGCAAAACCAGTTGTTCTCTGGACGCCCAGTACCCTGAGCTGGTGGAAGGGGATGGGGAGCAGAATGTGGCCCCCACATTCCACAAGGAGATAGTTGGCAACCTGCTACATCATTTGGATATACGCAGGTCAATGGAGCCAGATGGGATCCACCCGAGGGTACTGAGAGAACTGGCAGAAGAGCTGGCCAAGCCACTTTCCATCATTTATCGGCAGTCCTGGCTATCAGGGGCGGTCCCACTTGACTGGAGGATAGCAAACGTGATGCCCATCTACAAGAAGGGCCGGAGGGTAGACCCAGGGAACTATAGGCCTGTTAGTTTAACATCAGTGCCAGTGAATCTTAGTGGAATTTAGTGGATGATTTGTTAGTGTTAGATCAGAGGTTGGACTCGGTGATCTTGGAGGTCTCTTCCAACCTAGACTTTCTGTGATTCTATGTGATTCCGTGGCAACATCCCTGACCCTGGTCCCAGGTAGGCAGCAGACCTCCCTACGGGTAGGGTCAGGCCGACAGATAGGGCCCTCCATTCCCCTGAGAAGGGAGTCACCCACATCACCCTTCTTTCCTTCTTGGTGGAAGCAGTCTTGAGGCATGGAGCAGACTTCCTCGCCCTAGGCTTCCTGGTTAAACTTCCTTCCACATCCACATCCACTGCCCTCTCGAGCTCCAGGGTCTCAAACCTGTTGCATAAGGGCACCTGGGAAGGTGGGGCAGGTGGGGGGGAGGGGGGGGGGGTGTTTTCTGCATCGTCAAGCAGGGACCTGTTTCCATTCCCCTTGAACTCTTAGGTCTCCTCCCCCTGCCTGACAGCGACTGGGCAGGGGGTCCACCCCCATGTGGGGAGTCTCATCCCGGTGCCTCTCCTTCTGGCCTTGCAGGGAGTTGCTCCACCAGTCTATCTCCCTCTCACAGTTCCTGATGGCCCTCAACCTCTCCACCTCCTCCTTGAGCTCTGCCACCAGGCGGACCAGGTCATCCACCTGCTCGCACCTCACACACAGGGTTATCTCTGCCTCCTTCAGATGGCAGCAGCAGGCTCTGGCACTCCCTGCATCCAGAGACCTGAACTGCCGCGTTTTGGAGCGGGCAGTCTGTCTGGGTGCCTACAGACTTTCTAGCGCAAGCTCTCTGCCTTGCGAGGACCATAGTGGCCTAGCTAGTGGTAGACAGCGGTTAGGTGTGTTGTTCTTATGGGCGGGGCGGGATTGCTCTGCCCTCCCTGCTCGCCCTGCCTGCTGAACTGCCGCACAAACTGCTGTGCCCCGCCCTGTTTGCTCATCATGGTTGATGTGCTCCTGGTCGCTCGCGCTCCCTAGGGGCTGCTTTTGAGCTTTCTCATGCTCCTTGTAAAAAAAAAAAAAAAAATAGAGTGCAATTGCACAAAAGCAAACATACATAATACGAAAATGATTAGAAGAAATAACTCCAAAATTATTTGAGAATTTTGTTAAGTATGAGTTACATTGGTAATAATACAGTATTCTAAGTTGAATAAAGATTATTATTTTTCAATTGGGAAATGTCATTGAGGAACTATTTTTTTTCCAACTTGAAAATATATTGAATTCATGAAATGTTTCAATTTCTGAACATATAGGTTGATAAAACATGATTTGATTGATAAACAATACAAAAGTAAACTTAAAAAATTAGATCTCATTTAAAGGAACATGAGCTCCTAAATCCTTTGTGTTTTACTGAAACTTGTATCCTGTCAAGCTAATAATGTTCTTTCATTTGGATTATATACACTAGGTAAGAGTTTTCCTTTTACTATTAATCACCTGTTCTCAGGGATTATGTGATGCACAGGACTTTGCACTGATTTTCTCTGGCTTTCAGTTAAAGAAGAAATACCACTTGCCAAGTTGTATGCAGAGTAATTCTTGGAAGCCAGAGGGCAAGTTGTTCACACAGGGACAATCCAGGGAACAGTTGGGTTGGCTGGATTAGTGGTTCACTTGGCTGCTGTACCCTTCCTTCCCTATTATATATATATATATATATATATATATATATATATATATACACACATATAACCTTTTCTTTGTCTGTGTAGACTGTGTTACATTTGCTGTAAAATCTTTAATTAATGACATAGTAAAAATTGTCTTTTCTATCTCAAAATTTTATGAAGGTAGGTTTTCTTATGCTGAAAAATATTATATACAACATGCATATGTCAGGTGTGTACAGTGTACCACTATATATATCTTTAAGAAAGGTGCTTCTCGTCTTGCTTTTTCACTTGAATAGTCAGAGAATTTATGTTTCAGGGAGTCTTAAAGATTACCTTTAAGCTTTAATTTAAACAGAAATTGACTAAATTTGACCTACTCCTCCTCTGCTCTTGATATTCCCTCTGTGGTTTCTCCCATTTATTCATCCCATTCTCTGCCTGGACATAATTCTCTGTTGTATCTCAAATGTTTTCAGAGACACTCCATGAGCTTTGCTGAAGGTCTCAGCTATGTCCTACACTGGGTCCTTTGCCCCACTACCAAAACCTGAACACAGACATCCAATACATCCACATAAATAGAAACAGGTAAAAATAAATAAATAAATACATAAATGAAATACAAATAAAATATGAGAACACACAGACTTGTATTATTCAAAGTCACCAGAAGGCACCATTACATTTAATTTGACAGCCTGTTGAACTGTGTGAATAGGCAGTTAGATCTGGAATAAATGTCGGTTCATTGTGTAATTTTTTTTTTTTTTTTTTTTTTTTTTTTTACAGGCAATGAACATCAAAAAAAAGTCTGCTTTGTCCAAGTCTCTCTATGACAGAATCATTTATTAGATATAAAGTTGCTGCCTGCAGGTTATATGAATACAAAACAAATAAAATAATTGCATATTGTCAAATCATGGCAATATGAAAGGATCTAGAATCGTAAAAGCAAACTAAGAAAAATTACAAGTTACCGAAACTATTTAAAAAAAAAAAAAATGTTACCAGATCTATGGCATTGTTTGAAATTCAACTGCTTGGCAAAACCAGAAAATATGTTCTTTCCAATACAATTAAGGTATTCAAGTAACTTTTCAAAATGTCTCTCAAGCACAGTCAAATTAAGCAGGGAGAATGACACCCTCGGTGTTGGATATATTTATGTGTAAAGGGTATATATATATAAGTCTCAGGACAAGATCTCAAGGGTAGAAAGAAGAGGGATGAGTGTTTTATGTGAAGAGGGATGACTGTCTGTTTCCTACTATCTGAAAATGTTAAATATTTTTAAACCCACTGATACCAAGTAAGGGTAGTATCCCTGACGAAGACCTGGCTGACAGATGAGACACTTGCCAATTTTTTCCAGCAAAATCTATTTTAGGGCTGGTTTTCCAAATGAATATTTTTATACCCACAGACCTGGCAGTCATAGTCCCTGTGTTTATGCTTCAGTGATATAAACTAAGCAAAGCTTCTGCACCAGCAGAGTGTAAGCATCTGCCAGGTAGTGCTTTTCCAGACAGTAATGAAGCACAGTCTGCAAAAAAGTCCAGGTATTTTCCCACCCAGCAGTTATTATGGGTGAGATTCATTCTGGGGGATAGGGAATTTGGAAAAGAGAGTATAGCCACATGAATGTGCACTGTGCCACTTCTTAAAGGTCTTGGCTCTTTCCTATAACTGACAGAGTAAATGGGCAAAAGGACCAGAACATGTGCCACTACATACAGAAAGAACTGTGGGGAATAATCTTAGCCATTAAGATTATTCCATCTCACCATACCCTTATGTTTAAACTCATAATGATGCAATAGAAGCACTTTGTCTGCTTTTTTTTGCAAGAGAAATAATTATATTGAAAGTTGAACAATTCACTTTTTTCAACAGTCTGAACTGAATAATTAGGGGAAAGTGTGTTGGGTCTGTTTGGGATGGAGTCACCTTTCCCAGCTGCAGCCCACACAGTGCTGCACTCATAGCTGGAACAGCACTGGTATCACTCCAGTGTTGTGTCTATTGCTGCATAGTGCTGGCACAGAATCAGGACTCCCTCCAAGCCCCAGGAGCCAGCAGGGGGTGGGCAACTGATGGGGAGGGGAGGGGACATCACCAGGGCAGCTGACCTAAACCGACCAAAGGGATATTCCATAACACCTGATGCCACACTCAGCAATAAAGGGGGCACTTGTGGGGGAGGGATCTCTCTGTCTTCTGAACAACCGGTGCGCGTTTTGTGGCCCTGCTTCCCAGGATGTGGCTGAACATCACTTGTTGATGGGAAGTAGAGAATAACTTTTTCCTTTCTCTTTGTGCTTCCGCACGGCCTTGTTGTTTCTTTTGTTACTTTTTCTCCCCATTCCCTTTCCCATTAATTAAATCATTCTCATCACAAACCTCGAGCTCTTTGTGTTGACTTTTCTCCCCCATCCTCTTTGAGGAGGCGGGGAGTGAGAGAGCAGTTGTGGTGGAGCTTGGCTGCCCATCCAAGTAAAACCACCACAGAAAGCTTGCTAAGCTGATTGTAACCACTCTACAGCACTAGAGTACTATGTGAATGTTGATGAGTCATCTAAATCATCTTATAACAACCTTACAAAAAAAAAAAAAAAAAAAAAAAAATCAAAAAAAAAAAAAGGTGATAGTCCTATTTTTGTCTTTCTGCTGAAATATTTTTTGCCCTTAAAGTTTACGGTAATCACATGATATAGGAAGACAATTTTAATAATTAATCATAGTGGAGACTGCAAAACTAATTCTACTAAATACACCAAAACATTTGTTTTCATAGTAAAGGGAACAGAATGTAGATAAAAATCCAGATCCTAAATTTACAACATCCTCCATAATATATATATATATATATATATATATATACAAAAAAACTGACAAAGTCAGGCTTTTTTTTGTTTGTTCGGCTCTGAATCATGCTTTTAATTGTTACACTGCTCACTATTACATCTTATGTATGTATTTTGTATCCTTTGTGGGAAGTCAAAATAAAGATATTTTAAAAAATAGGGTTGTATATAAGGAGGGTGTAGGTGAGATTTTTTATGAGGATGAGTTACGTAGAAGCTCTCAGCCTTCAACATTTAGCTGAAGCCAGCTCAGATTCATTCTTGAAAGTCTGTAACATTTGTTTGTTTTTTCCAAGTGGCATATTAGAGTTTGTCTCTATCAGAGGACTATTATTTTAGGGAATGGTAATCTGAGCATACCAACAAATCTGAATACAACTGTAGCATTTAAAGACAAAATAAACAAATTCAAGTGAGAATGCTTAAGAGAAAGTTAGGAGAGTGAGTGGTAGAAAGTGAGAGCATGAACTGTGAAGAGCCAAAGAGCCAAACACTGGCAAGAGGGAAGAATCATTATGACATGCAAGGGAGAATAAGTAGAAAGAAGTGAAAAGCAAGGTTGGACACTGGGAATGGCATTTGGTAAAGATGACAGAATGAGTGCAAACAGATTTTGTCAGGACTTTCTTGTCTCAACGTCTTGGCCTCCCTACGCTCCAGGGAAGGCACTCTATAATGCAAACTCAGCTGCTGAGCTTGATCTGTTGGCCATAAGCTATAGAACCATAGAACTGCTTGGGCTGGAAGGTATCTTATAGACCATGTAGTTTCCAACCCCCACACCATGGGCAGGGTTACCTTCCACTTGATCACATTGCTCAGGGTCTTGTTCAACCTGGTCTTGAACACCTCCAGCTACGGGACATCCACAGCTTCTCTGGGCAGATGGGAAACATCTAGAATAGAAGCACAGAAGAACAGAAAGACCCTAACTGATAAGCCTTAAACTGCAAATACATTAGATGTTTTGTAGGAACCATGATAGCCCCCTCTTGTTAAAACTTTTCCCCTTGTCAGAGCAACTTTATTCTCTCTCATGAATCAGCCGTTCTTTCTCTTCCATAAACCACCATGACTCAAGGGGATGGAAAAGAAGGTTCACAAGAAGTCTGAGAGGTGAAAACATAGCAGCAACAAGATGGAGACAGCATACAGCAAGAATGGTATGATCAAGAAGGACTGGCTAGAACAAGGTCCTGCAGCTCAGCTGTGCAGTCATGAAAGCAATGCAAAATTTTGTAGAGGTCCATACAGAAAATCAAGCTTTGTAACTGAGAACCCATACGACCAGCTAAAGCAAGTGGTATATGAGTTCAACAACCCAAACAGCCTATTAAAAAACTTTTTTTTTTTTTTAATGGATTCTAACATGGCAAGGGATTAATGAAATGAAAGTGGGAGAATGGTGAAACAGGAAGCTAATCTTTGCAGAAAACAATGAAAGAGAGTGGAGAGTCTTACTTATTTTCTCTCATATGCTGAAACATTGTCCTTGAATATCCACATGCATGGTCTGAATACCTACATATTCCAGGTATTTTAAAATGTAATCATAATCCCCAGTCTACTATAGCAAAAGGTGGTTAATAAGCACTTTGCTGGGGTAAATTGGGGTATGTTTTTTTGATGCAGTTGTTGTTATAGCAACTGCATGTTTGTGTACTATTTCCATTTAACAAACATGAGATAAATTATCCTTCTTTCAAGATAAGGAGGAGACAATTACAAGAGCTTTTAAAGATGAAGTGTGCATTTATAGCTTCTGCGTTTAAATGCTATCTAATGTGCTGAAATTTTAGATCTGTATTTTTCCATGATTTGAACATGTTCCCTGACTGAAATTATACAGAAATGGCGGAAACACTTGCAAGCCATACAGCATCTCTTTCTAGGTCTGATAACATCAGGATGTCTATTATTATTACTGCCTGATTACAACTACAAAAATAAATAAATAAATAAAAAATGTCTCCAATGAGGAAGATAACACAGACCAACGATGAAAGAAAAAAGTAGTGACCTCAAATTGTTCACAAAAATGTCATTTCCAGGTAAGCACTTGTAAGACTTAACAAAAGTAAACAGAAATCAGAATATTCCAACAAAAACTTTGTGATTATTATGTTATTTACTTCAGAATATAAAAAATACACACACAAATGTAATCATGAAGATCCCATATTAAAAAAAAAAAAATAGAAAAGTATAAATTAAAGAGATAAATTATAGAAGTAGTTAGTTGGAAAGAGTCATTTATTTATTTATTTAACAGGTCAGAAGTATAGAGTTTGCTATCAAGACAATACAGCCTGGGTTACAGAACCATCCTGACTCAGTGGTGGTGGGGGATAGCAATCAGACACACAAAATCAAAATACAAAAAATATAAATAAATAAATAAAAATAGAATAGTATATTTAGTATTACCACTGCAAAGAATGAGATGCCTGTATTACATGAGGACAATTAGTAGTTTTATGGTCTAGTTGAAAGAAAAACATTTGAACTCTGAGTATCAAGATAACCTGCATCCAGAAATATGTGAGTATGCGACTGGGAAATAAGTAACTACTCTTAAGAAAACTTTATATTCTAGGAAAACCTGGAGTTCTGAAAGAGTGTTATTGTAGTACCAATATTCATAGAAGATGAAGTGAATGCTCCTAATAATTATAGGTCAGTGTAGTGGGTTTACATGGCAAGGTTTTGGTAGCAGGGGGGGCCATAGGGGTGGCTTCTGTGAGAAGGATCTAGAAGCTGCCCCGTGTTTGGTAAGGGCCCCACTGCTGACCAGAGCTGAGCCAATAAGCGATGTTGTTTTGCGCCTCTGTGAGAGCATATTTAAGACAGGGAAAAAACTGGGAGGGTGAGAGGAGTGAGAAACAGCCTTGCAGGCGCCAAGGTCAGTGAAGAAGGAGGGGGAGAGGTGCGCCAGGCGCCGGAGCAGAAGTCCCCTGCGGCCTGTGGTGAGGACCATGGTGAAGCAGGATGTCCCCCTGCAGCCCATGGAGTACCACGGTGGAGCAGGGTTCCACGCTGCAGCCCGTGGAGGAGACCACGGTGGAGCCTATGCCCCGAAGGAGACTGTGGCCTGTGGAAGACCTCTGCCGGAGCAGATTCCGGGCCGGACCTGCAGCCCGTGGAGAGGAGCCCACGCAGGAGCAGGTGACCCGGCAGGAGCTGCTGCCTGTGGGGGGACCCAGGTTGGAGCAGTTTGCTCCAAAGGGATGGACCCCGTGGTACGGACCCATATATGGAGCAGTTCTTGAAGAGCTGCTGCCTGTGGACAGCCCACGCTGGATCAGTTCAGCAAGGACTGCATCCCGTGGGTGGGACCCCACAGCACAGGGGACAAGAGTGACCGAGAAGGAGCGGCAGAGAAGAAGTGCTATAGACTGACCATAACCCCCATTCCCCGGTTCCCTTGTGCCGCTCGGGGGGAGGAGGTGGAAGAGGGTGGATGGGGGGGGAGGTGCTTTTCGTTTCTTTTCTTTGTTTCTCACTTCTCTAGCTTGTTAGTATAAGCAATAAATCTTACTTTCTCTCTATGCTGAGTCTGTTTTGCCCGTCGCGATAATTATTGCGCAATCTCCTAGTCCTTATCTCAACCCTTGAGCCCCTTTCATCGTATTTTCTCCTCACTCCTCTTTGAGGAGGGGGAGTGAGAGAGCGGTTGTGGTGGAGCTCGGCTGCCCACCCGAGTAAAACCATCACAGTCAGTTACTCAGACATCAAACTCAGACAATATTATAGAAAAGTCAATATGATTTTCCATTAAGAGAGCATCAGAAAGAGGGAACTGTAATTCATGCCAGTCAAAGTGTTTGTATGGAAAATGGGTTTTGTCAAACAGTTTAGATTTCATTATTCAATAAGATTTCAAATTTGGTTGATAAAAGTAGCTGTGTATATGTAATATACATAGACTTTAGCATGGCATTTGACTTGTATCAGATGAGGAGGATTTTTTTTTTTTTAATTACAAATTTAAATTACAAATAGGTCACATGTTAAATGGGTTTTGAATTTATTAATCAAAAATTTGCAAGTGTCTCCTAATGGAAAATCACCAGTGGATGAGCCAATGTTCAATATACTTATTTCATTGCTTGAAAATGAAATCATTGGAAAAAAAAAAAAAAAACAAAAAAAAAAACGTCTTTGTAAAGATGAGGTCATGCATAAGGGGCAGGCTAGCCAGCAGAATGATCAGAGTTGGTTACTTAGTGAGGTGTATTTGAGTTAGACGCTGCCAGGAAAAGACAAAAACAGACTTCTGCGTCTAGAAGCCAAACATGCAAAGTAAGAAACTCAGGGGCTCCACCTGCCAGCTTGTGGCAAAAATTGACTAACAACAAAGACTATTAATGAACAGCTAATTATATTACCTCTAATTCTGGCATTATCGAAACAAGCAATGGAATACTGCATGGAGTTCTAGAGTTTATACCTTACAGAGGAAGTTGTAAAGTAATGATGAAATAAAAAAAAAAAAAAAAAAGGAGGAAATTTTTTTGAGATCCACTGAATGTGCCTTACAATGAAGAACTTAAGAGCTTAGGTATCTAGTTTATGAAAATAAGATTTATAACGGTGATATATACTAATGTATATATCTGTTAAGAGAACAGAACACATAGCAAGAAGCTTTTGCTTAGACAGAGCCACAGCAAGAGATAATGGCTGTTAGACAGAAGAGGGGCATTTCACTTTAAAAGTTGTGATTAATTTTCATCATGAACAATAATGATGATCCATGGTTGTCAGTGATCAGTGATGAGAGATAATGTGATCAACACAGAATGAATAGATCAGAGTGATACAGAAAGTCAGATGAAATGGTCTATACTTAGGCATTGAGAGACTGGGTTTAATTTGCACTAGAATTTGTCACAGCATTTTGTTATTTGAACATCACAGAAATAGCATGCTATAAGAACTCAGCATACAACTTAAAATCGGCAAGCCTCTAGCAGCTGCATTTTATTTGCAAGGATGACTTTTTTCTGAAACAACAAAAAAATTATACTTTCTATTATACTTTGCATATGGCTCTTTGTACCTAGTTAAATCATAGCCATTAATTCCTTTGCAAATTTATCAAATATGACATAAAAGGAAAAATGTAGAATCAAAGGTCAATTTAATGTTACAGAGATTTTTATGGTGATTTAGCATTAATGATGACAGTTTATGAACCATGTTTAATTAAATGAATGTTGGAGATAAAAATCACCCTTGTATTTAGCTTTACTTAAGATTATAGACTCTAAAATTCAAAAGAGTTTATGAATAAACTATATTCTGGCCTCTAGTAAAGGCTGTATTTAACTAACATTGAGGTAAATTTTATATATTCTATCAGCAGATTAAGCTATCTTCAGATAGCTTAAAAATAGTGTTGCTTCATTTAAATATTCTTCATTAAAGGAACTACAACAAAGGACATCAGTTTCAGATCTGGTCCATTTGTTTCTGTGTGGTGTTTGGGAAACAGGTAACTTTGTTGACCTGTTCCTCATGTTGCACACAAAGATGACACTCAGAGCATTGAAACAACAAGGTACCTTATTTCCTTGAGGGAAAATGCTAAGACATGTTTGCAAGATCATAACTCCTGCTGTTTTAGTAATGTTGGAATAGTTGCTTCCACTGAGCTGCATTTGGAAGCTGGATTCACAGGGGCAGTGATTTAAATATTGCTTTTTAGTACTTAACATCTTCATAAAATTGCAGCATTCCAAGGTCAAAATACAAAGCAAATAAACAAACAAAAACACATTGTGATATGGTGAAGAACATATACTCCAAAGGAGTAATTGACAATAATAATAATAGTAATAATAATAATAATAATTATTATTAAAAAAAAACTGAACTGAAAATAATTATTAAGGTTATGATTTCTCCATATTTTACTGGTGTTTTGCTAAGCAGGAAAAAATGTCATGGTGTGAATATACATCACCATCTTATTTTTCTTCTTTTTATTTATTTATTTTTTTTCATTTTATGGTCATGCTACCATATGCAAGTTCTTAACTCTGCAATAATTTTGATGGTATTAAACTATACATATACATAAGAATGGCATTTGTCTGTTGCTACAGTCCTACAGTCCTACAAATTTAATTTTGCAAACTTTCTTTTTCTTAACAATTCTGTTCAACAAGAGGCCCACCACAAAGCATAGTCATCATGTATAGAAAGATGTCCAGTTAATGATATCAGGTCCCTGGGCTGCTTTCTTCCCTAAACTCATATTTGTTCCTGATACAGACAGCCTATATCATCTTGTACCTCTTTTGCAGCTGGGTACACGTATATTTTCATGTGGCTATTTAAATTATCTTTGACACCTGCCCTCCAGATCTCATTTAAAGCATGATATAGAATTTAGGCAGAATTTGAAGGTCATAGAATATTTCAAACTGAATAATTGGAAAGGGGCATTGTAGTAAAAATCAGTAGGTAACATACAGTGAAATTACTGTTGTTCGGAAATAAGTAACATAGAACTTCTTTCCAGATTTCTTGTACAAATTATTAATTCCTTATTTTTTAAAACTATACATAATATTTTCATATAAAGAGAAAATTTTCTAGGATTCTATAATCTAGTGTGCTGCTGGTAGTTTACTGAAAAATTGTTACAGGTTAAGATCACACAATTACAGCATCATATACCTTCTGGTTCTGAATGTTGGATAAAGAGAAGTTGGTGTTTTGGCAAGTAACAATTCTTAGTTTAATGAGAATTTATTTAACTTGCTGGCAGACCTTGGACACTTTGTTTGAAGGCTTTATCACAAGCTTGCCTTGTGATAAAACTGATATGACTGATACTTCCCTGTGCAATGGAGGTGTTGTTATCTTACATTTATGCTTTGAGGCCTTAATGTGAAAAGTATCAAGTATAATTCAAGCAGCTGAGGGGAAAAACAATAAAGAAGCAGAAAGAATACTACAGTACACAGATTAAAGTACGGAAATAATATGTGATCTAGTCACAGTGGAGGCTTTACATATTGTTTTATTTATTTAAATTCAGTTACTGAATATTGATTTTTTAAAAAAATTATTTATTTTTAAGCAACTGAGATTTCTCTCTCCATCTATACTGCCTTTCATGGTGTCTCTAAAGAGGAATTAATAAAGAATAAGTTTTTGTTGGTGTCATATTTACTCGTGCAAACATGTAATCTGGGAGACAATATAATACCTTCTGGAAATAAAGCTTGTATATATGCTAAAAAATGCAGGTGATTTGCAATTTCTCACAGTTGATTTCCAGCCTACTTACACTGCAGTACACATGACATCACAGGAAGTTTCTCCTCCAGCAAGGCATACCCATGAGCTCCATCTGCAAGAGAACATCCATCTCTCCTGTCATACTGAAGTTGTCACTGCTCAGCAATGTCAAAAGGGGAATTGCAGCCAGTGTCAAGGACAGCAACCACCTTATAATTGCATACATAGCACTTGATACCAGTCCTGCTAACTTTAATTGGGGTCTTCTCAGTTAATAGACTGCATGATGTGAAGCACTTTGTGGGCTCCAGGGCTGGATTTAGCCATATGTAAGGAGATCATCCAAGATGCAGTTTTTCCCTTCAGTAATAGTTCTGTTTTTCAATTTCAAATGTACATAAGTTGTGGAGTGATCAGCTTTCTAAATTGGTATAAATCAGAATACAAGAGAAATGAGAGAAAAATACTCAAGTTGCAGTCATGGATCAGAATTTCACTGTGTTGTATGGAGGCAGAGAAAAAATAAACTTTCAGCAAGTCAACTCTAGCTCCTAACAAATTCTCAGAGTTATCACTAGCCTACATGGTTGTGTCCTGAAATACATGGTTTTATGAAACAAACAAATCAAACGATAGATTACTAGGATTGGGGGGGGGGGGCGGGGAGGGGGGGACGGGAGGGGGGAGTTGTTCGTTGACACAGTTCTGTTTCTCCTAATCAGATTCAACCTTACATGAGTAACTTCAAGTTCAAACAGCAATATAAATGGGAAAGTTGGAATAGCTTGTATCGACTTCTAGATTGTCAGCCTAATGTTAATCAACTCAAGTCTGTAAATTTTGACCCACTGATAGCACGGAATATTGAAAATAAACTTTGGTACAAGTTACATTACTGCTACCTTTTCCAGTGTTGGTTGCAATCTGTATAAGACTACCTAAAGGCTTAAAACTCTTAAATATCATTTTTCAGTGCAGCCTATTATGTTACTTATATTCTCAGACAAAAGTAGTAATTTAAGCTATTGAGTGAAGAATTAATTGAAAATTGATATTTATGAAGTTTCTGATTATATACTGTCTTGTTCCCATTCTTACTTATTTTCCTGCTATGGGTGCTTTATATCTCCCTTTATGTAGTTGAATGTACACTCATTTTATTGTCTGTCTTTGAAATGATCTTTGCACTGTTTCTGAGGGGTGACTACAACTGAAGACAATCACTCAAGGGAGGGAATAAGTATTATTGCACTGGCGTAGAAAGTGACCTCAGTAGATTGGAAAAACCACAAATCAGTAAAATGTTGATAAAAAGTCTAGACAAAGTTCACAAAATATACGTGTATGTTTTCTAGCATTGGCCATTTTTTGAAGAGAGAATAGAAGCTCAGAGTATGTGACCGTTCTTCTCATCACAGTAAAAGCCAAAGTAATTCAGTTCACTGTGGTAGTCACTAAAAACAGTGGTGGGGAGATACTTCTAGCACTGAAGTGCTCCCTCCAGAGACAGATCCCTCTGGGAAGACAGTATTGCTTTTGACTCTTCCTTCACACTATCTCTTCTCTGAGTTAAGCTGAAAATTTCTCATTTCCAGTACTGTCAATCTGACACTTTTCATGAGTGTTAAGTTCACTTCTCTGTTATAAAAATATCACAGCAGTTTCAAAATATAATAAAATAGAAGCATTTTCTGAAGTTGTGCTGTGCTTTAAAATCAGCTGGAGGGCTCCAAGCACTATCTCTACTCTATATGTTTTTATTAGTTGACTAATAGATGTGGTTAGTATATGACACCAACTTCTGACAGAATTGGGACTTTTCAGAAATTATTGGCCTACTCCCAAAATTGGTGGACCCTTATGAAAAGAAGTTTGTTTATATTCTGTGGAAGAAAATGTGTGTGAGGTTAGTAGTGTTAGTGTTAGAAGATTATCAATAATTCCTGGTCCTCTAAAAAGCCCTGAGTGCTTTACTCAGATAACATTGGCAGATCACAAATCTTAAGAGATAGACATAAATCAGCTTGTTAAAAGACCTCATATCACTACAGGGGAAATATTGCAGCTTGCAACCAATAGTTCCACAAATCCATAAACAAAGCTCCTTTACACAGGAAATTTACACCAGTGTAATCTAGCATCCGATTATAAACCAATATAGCTATATTGATCCAAACTCTTTCATTCACTTTGGCAGAACCAGTTCTTTATTTGTTTCTCTGTTCCAATTAGAAACAGATTAACAAAATAAATCACTTCTAAATCAAATGACAGGACTGAACACAGGTTGATGGTAACTTAACAGTATTAATTTAAAAATTAAATTATGCAATGTGATTTTTACATGTATCTCATATTCCCCAGCTCTACTGAGATTACATCCTCCTCTTCTCTTCCTTTATTTATTAAGTGAAATTCTTAAAAAAAGAAAAAAAATATTTAAATTTTAATAACCTTGATGTTTCCATGTACAGAACTGGCAACTGATAAAGATTATGTTGAAAAAAAAAAAAAAAAAAAAAGAGAGAGAGAGAGAAATGAATGTTTTATATTATGTTTTGTTTGTTTGTTTGTTTGTTTTTGTTTTTAGAATTTATATTAATAAAAAAAATATTTTTATTTCAATAAGTACTTCATGGAAGCATTTCTATTTAGTTTGTAAATGTAAAAATATTTATCTTGTATTTCCAAGTGAGTAAGTAATAGTTACTATACTGTACACATGCCTTTGTCCTAAAGGTGCTTGGTGAAGTATACCACAAGGAGATAGATGACTGAGTCAAAAACTAAAATTGTATTCCTATATATTTATTTTTATGTTTAACCATATATTCAGGCTCTCTAAATGGAGAAAGATACTTCTGCTAGATCGAACTTGATGAACCGCTAACTTCTGAAAGATCCATGCAATCTGGTTAAATCTTTACATGTACTTCTGAACTGTATCACTTGTTGCTTGACAACATTTTGAACTTTCTGAAATGCAGATCTTGCAAATGTTAATTTTCTGTATATATTCTGTAATATGTTATATTCTACCCAGTATTGCATCATCAATTTACACAATGACCATATATAACTTTAGGGTTTTTTTTGTTTGTTTTTGTTTTTGTTTTTGTTTTTTCACTGTATGATGTGGCCCATCATTTTATGTATTTTTCTTCTCCTAAAAATAAGAAAAATAACTTCACATTTAAACAACTGGTTTCGCTGAACACTGGACTGTGAGGACCATTTTTTGTAGGTGATGTTTTATACTATTAATATTAATAATAAAAATAATATAATTATATTAATTAATAAATACTACTAATAATAATTGTTAGTAGTAGTAGTACTATTTTCTTCATCAATTACAATTGAGGCAGAACCCAGTAAGCAAATTATTCTTTCCATTCTACATTATCTTGTCCAATTGTGTGTGCTGCATCAGTGACTATACCAGCAACACAATCATAGTATTTGGATTTTGTCTTTATTAACTTCACAGGAACTTGATTTTGTGGAGAATAAATAATAAGATTCCTTTCCCTTAAGTGTTTATTAGTTATTAGTGTATTTCAGTGATTTAACCACTAACAAGAAGTATCAGGTTGCCTGTAAAGGGACTGATTTCACCATAAACAGATGTCTGATTTTCTTAAGATGAGATTTTCTGATAACAATGACATAGTCTCTGGTGCATACAGAAGAAAATGAACATCACATTAGTATTTTGAGACTAGATAATTACTAACTATTATATTTTTCGGTAATCTTACATCCAGAACTAAAAAAGGTGAGCACAATGCAGTGATGCGTATTGCTCAATTATTATTTTTATCACTTAAGATATACCAAGTAGTTTCATTGGGTCATGCTTTGTTATTTTTAGTATGTCTACCTAAGCAGACATGGGAAATGTCTTAAATGGTTGTTGCACATGCATCCAAAGAGTAGTAGCAGTTAATGACTCTGAAGTTTTGCAATTGATACTGAGGTAGTTTTAATGGCTGATTTGCTTTAAATATCAGTAGATTGACAGAAGCATCTCATACAAAGCACATCTGGATTGTGAAAAATTGGTCTGGAAACATTTCTTTCCATTCAAGCTGATTTAACATATGCTAGTTCCCAACTGCCTGCGTGTTCAACAAAGATGATTCAGCAAGCATTTTTAACTATATCTGTACTAGCAAATAAAATGAAAAAGAATCTTTTCTCTGGCCTGAAACCAAGCTGCATGCCTGGCTTCCATTCACATATCTAACTCTGCTTACCCACCTTCTTTCTACAGCATTAAGTAGTATCTGCTCCATACTCTCATGAGTGACTCCAATAGTAAAGAAAGGTCCACCACTTTACTCAGAGAAACTGGTCTGGGCATCATCTGACAATAATGCTCTACACTTAAGCGAGCAGGATTTGACACTGAAATCAATACTAGATTCAGTGGAAGGGAGAGACCAAAAAGTTAAACATTCCAGAGTCATAACCAACATGTAAAAGCCTACAGCTACCTGAAAAACAGTTATAAAGACATCAGAGCCAAACATTCCTGTCTGGGGGCAGATGTCAAAACAACATTCAAGGACAATGAAGTATGACTTAGGAGTTTCAGGTTGGAGATGAGGAAAATCATCCTCACTAGCAGCACTGAAACAGGTTTTCCAGAGAATATGTGGAATGTCCATCTGTTTTTGGGACTCCTCTAAACAAAGCCACAGCTGGCGTTGTCTAGTGTTGGTGATAGATCAGCTTCTTATGGAAGTTTGAAATATGTTAACCTCAGGTATCCTAAACTCTGCAATTCATTGACACTTTTGTGAATGATCTTATCAAGCTCAAAATTGACAATGAATCTCAAGAGGGAATAATACAGTTAGGAACTAAATTGATATCATTGCTAAAATGCTGGTATTGGATCAAGGTTCAGGCTTGACCTTGTTTTGGAATATGTAGCTACATGTTCTGATTTACAAGAAAGGTTGTTAATGTTTTTCTTATCTTTCACTGCTGCATTTAGTGGTTGGATTGTTCTCTTTGGAAGGAGGGAAAATGTTCCTTTTTCCTCAAAACAGTTGAGCTTGGGCAGAAAGAAATTCCACATTGGGATCACCTTCTAGAATGCATGGGGAGAAAATGATCCCGTGTGGGAGTGTCATCAGTGCCTGCAGAATGTTGCATCGTACAGAGAAACTCTAGTTTCTTGTAAATCTGAAAGTCATTGTAAATTGGTGGGCTTAGAGGAAGGTAACAGGAAGAAATCTGTCTAGTAAAGTTGGAGGGTCATGACTTTCTTTTTATTTTGTATTACAGAGCATATCTGAGTGTTCTGATTTGAAGTCTATCCTATCACAATAAAACTTAGCTTTAGACATTCAAGGATATCTTCTTAAAGATTGTAGTCCCACCATTTCTACTTATTTTGGTCACAGCATGAAAAGTATTGCTTTATTTATCAGTTCTTGATGTCTTTTTTTGAGGCTTATCCCACAGAAATATTGCTGAAACTTTATTGTTAAAAACTAAAGGGGAGAGAGAATACAGATATTTTCATGCTGAACACCACTGACTTACAAAAAGAA
Organism: Nettapus auritus; assembly: GCA_011076525.1. Classification (NCBI taxonomy): domain Eukaryota; kingdom Metazoa; phylum Chordata; class Aves; order Anseriformes; family Anatidae; genus Nettapus; species Nettapus auritus. The sequence goes on along the minus strand of CM021797.1, from coordinate 4,554,929 downwards.
GGTAACTAAGAGTTTTTTGGTAATTAAATCTTATGTACATCCAAAAATTATTAGTAGTAAGATATTTAAAACACTTATACCTAATGGGAAGGATTAGAAATGGAGATGAGATAGAATATGGAATACAAATAATAGGAAAATAATCATAATAATGTCAGCCTGTTAAACTTTCTACATATGATTGTAGAGAGGCTGAGGAAGTAAGGAAAAGTTGTTAAAGAAAGGTCTTATTTCTTTAAAGAAACATAAAGATTCAAACAAGAGATATTGAGGACTAATTAAGAAAAATTGAAGTACATTTGGCTCATCAGTAATCTTTATAAAAACAAACAAACAAAAAACAATAAAATAATAATATTAATTAAAAAAAAATCAGAAAAGGAAACCATGACAAGATGTTTTCAATCAAAAGTATTTTAAGACATGGTAATGAATGCAAATGAAACAGAAACAAGCAAAGACCAAAAAAGCAAGAGGCACTCCTTTATTAACATTGAGCTGAGAAAAAATATACCAAAAAAAAAAAAATCTTCTATCAAAGAGGGAAATGAGTTATTGACAAATACACACAGATTATATAATGCTATTTTTTGAAGAAAACTTCGCTGAAAAAAACAGTTGTTTGATTAAATATAGAAAGCTGTTACATTTCATATGAACATTGGCTATCACCATTTTCATCACAAATCCAACATACATTATGTGAGAATTGAATCTATCCCAGTGAAAACCGTGATGATCATTAAGAAAAAAAGAAAGAGAAAAAAAAAAAAAAAAAAAAAAAAAGAAAAAAAAAAAATCCAAAGCATTATATGACAGTCTCCCTAATTTCACTTTTAGAAAAACAATGCATCATATAACCGGTGATATTTGAAAGCCTAAAGGAATAAGGCAATCTGCATTCATCACAAATTTGTCAAAAACAAGCGAGTCAAAACAATGCACATTACTTCAGAGAATTTCTTCAGGAGCCAGGTCCAGAATGTCTAGTTGAAGGACAGAATCATATACTATTCTGAGTTGGAAGAGACCCAGAAGGATCTGATAGAGTCTGCATATTAAATATATAGACCACAAAAATATGAGAAGTTAGCATATCAGATGAGAATATCAGAATTTACATGTCAAAGTGAGGAAAAAAAAAAAAAAAAAAAAAAAAAAAAAAGGATGCTCTCCAATAGAGTGATGGGAAAAAAGATGACATGGAGTAGACAGATGGAACATGGTTGACTAAGACAGCAGTTCTGCAGAAAATGCTCTCGAGTTTAAAGTATCCTTGGAGGGAAGTAGTAGCAGACAAACTGCAGCAAAGATGATTCTTCTTTGGTATTTAGTACAACTTCTTAAGACAAGAGGTCATGAAGTATTAAAATAGATTGCACTAGATGTCTGTGGTTCATCCAACTTCAAAGGTCTGTAAGAAGAAATTAGACAAATATCCATCAGAAGTGACAAAGAAATAGCTGATCTTGCTTTTGGGGAGGGGGATGTATGAGAGAGACCTATGATACCAATCAGTGCTTCAGGTGTGGATCTGACTGCACTGACTTCAACTCCTGATGAGCACAGGCATAGATGTACAGAAATAATGCTGTTGTATTTAGTATAGTCTGGCCAAAAACATAATCTCTTAAAGGAGCTCATTCTTTCAAGATCAAGGACTGAAAATTGCAGTTAGACCCAGATTCTAAAGAAAATATATATTTTTTCTCTTTCTGTCATAAGATATACAAATCACTTTTGTGTTCTTAAAAAATTGTATATTACTAGACACAGAATATAAAATACCATAAACTGTTTCCAAAATTGGACAAATATGGGGCTGATAAGAAGGTAACTGTACTTTTGCCCATGTGAAAAATGGTGGGGATTAAAGCTCTATTTTCTAAACTGGGGAGCCAAGCCTATTTTTCTGTCAGTAGAGTAGCTGAATGACCCTGCTGAACCCTATTCAACTCAATGTGAAACAGGGTTTCATAACAATAAGCAGAATGATATTTCACCAGTCATTTCATTGTCCATTTTCGGTCTTATCATAAATGGTAAGAGCAAAAGCTGAATTGATTTTCTTACATGTCAAGAACTTTGATATTGAATTACAATTTAAGATTACATACCTTTAATGGGTATGTTGATGTGATTATAATAATAATATTAATAATGGTAATAATAAGAATTATACATTGCAATTCTGCAATTGTACTCTGATTATACCAACATGATTTACAAATACTAATTTTGTGAGCCTTTCAAATCTCTTTTAACAAATATAATAGGCATAGATACAGCAATTACAGTCATACTTCTCTTTCAGCAAGAATTTCCTTAAGACTTGTACATAATCTATAACAAAGAAAATACAGGAATATAAGTATTTTGGCAAAAAGCTACTATGCTGAAGATACAGATATTATTTTTATTCTTATTAAGGTACTTCTTTTTCTTATATGTCATTGTGCCACCGCACAATGAACACTTTAATTTTTCTTTCCTAATTTGCAAAACAAAAGTTAGTTTGCAAATTGCAAACTTTGCAACACTTTCATAATCAATGGAAGTAGCTTATTAAATATTAATTTGTAGGAAAAAGCTCAGTACCTTTACTTTCCCATTCACTCTGTGTTCATTGTTTTATATAACCTACGTGGTATTTTTTCTCTCATTTGACAGATTGATTCTATAGCACACAAAAATTTTTAAAGTAGCCATTATGCAAATAGTAAAACTGAAATTTACTTCCTATAGGTATTTTATTTCAAAGCATGGTATACTTTTCACACAAATTCTCAAACATTAAATATATATATATATATATAAAGGTCCTCAAAAATATAGTTGAACATGTGTAGTTATTAAGAACTAACATTCCATTTTAAATGTGAAATTTAAAATCTACCTATACTCTGCTCCTTGGCTACACAGCATCATGACTTCCCACCATCTATTTAATTTCCTGCAGTGACAGTATTGTTCTTCTACAGAAACATTTTCTCCTTCTCTGCTGCCGTTTAAATCTCTTTTGCCTTTTTGGAGTTATACCTTTAAATGTGGTGGAGATTAGACACATTCCTTGAAATTTGACAATTTACAGCTTGATGCTGTTTTTATATGTTTTTAATACTTTTTATTTTTATCCTCAGGAAAACTACTTTCTGTCTAAGTAAAAATGTCTGAATTAACATCAGAGCAGAATACTATATATCTTGGTTCAATGTGTAAACTCTGTGGTAGACATAGCATGACCCTTCTTGTCTTTTATGGGAAAGCATATGCCTCACCATAGTCAAGGATGGAATTTTATATTCCACAAGTACCATCAATGATAGCAGATACAAACAGTAGCATTATAGGAAATTTTGCAAGACATCGAGTACAGTTTATATAGTCCATTTACTTTTGACTTTTTGACCTCATTTCCACTGCAGTATAAATTACTGCAGAATTTAACTGAATAGATTAAAATGAAGAATTTTCTAAAATTGTTTTTTCTTCATTAAAAAATAATAATATATGTATTTTTTTCCTCTCTTGCCTTTATTTTTTACAAGGAAAAGCTAGCAGATTTTCTTTTTTCAATTGTAGTGAATCGATCTTTTAATTCTATTAGATAATTATCAGAAATTCCTGCTGTAATTATAAAATTTTTCAATATTTAAAAAATATACATGTAGTTTAAAATAAACACACACAAAAGAGTCTGCAGTCTTTTCAGATTTAAACATTATCTATGTGTTATTTCTGATCTTATTAAATAATCCCATGGGTAAACCATAACACACAGATACACAAAATATTTAGCTTTATAAATAGTTGTAATTGAAATAACCATATTAGTTTCTACTTATTTTATTTTCATATAGTCTGCTTCAGAAGAGAAATAAGCTAAATAGTACCAATTAGGAAAACAAATATATATGAGAAATGTCCCACAAAATATTTTGTAAAAAAATAAAAAATAAACTCAATATAAGAAACCAGCACCTGTAAAACAGAAAAACAAGCACCTTTGTCTGTATTGGGATAGAACCTAAATACTTTGCTACTAGACAAAGTATTTGACTACTTAATAGGGCTTTGAAAAGAAACACTTCACAACATTTACTCAATAATTGCATTCTGGTTCACCAGAATTCATCAAAACTCTTCCATTATTAATATGGACAATGCATAGACTTTTAAAATTATATATTGAATAGTAATTATCAGTATAATTTGAAATGTCTCAAGGTCTTGGGTTCACTGTATATCTGGAGTGAGTAGACATAAAAGCTTGTGGAATTTGAAATGATTCAGACTTTTACAACAATACCAATTCCCTTCATGTATATTTAGCTGAGTCCATTTAAATACTGGAAGAGTGTAGCTGACTGAAAATTGTTTGACTGGTTGGAGATGAAGAAATAGGTTCTGAGTTGATGACTATTGAAGTTTTATTGCCAATTATGGAAAAAACTTACTACAGAAATAAACATTAATGCAAAGGAAAAAAAAAAAAAAAAAAGGCTTAGCCTGATGACAGTACAGCAGAATGTGAGGAAACTTTAGATAAAAGAATGTTTGTTTGAAGATGATGAAAATACAACCAGGGAGCAGTAGTCAAGAATTTGACAAAGTGTGTGATTGTTACTCAAGGGTTTGCTTTCAAAATAACAAAACCGAATAATTCAGCAAAACACCAGTTAAAACAATTTCAATAGGAAATAATGCATAATAAAATAATGAAAACTGTGAAGACAGCTTATATGAAGAAGCATTCGTGTCCTTAGAAAACGGGGCTGCTATGACTAGAAAACAAGATGTGACAACCTGTGGCGGGTCAAGTATTTACATTAGGATATTAGAAAAGAATATATATATAAATATTTTCCTTACAGGAAACAGAATTTACTCATGATGATAGCTGAACAAGAGATTCAAAAATCACAAAAATTTCGTGTCTATATCTACCAATATATATCTACTAATTTACTCTACCAGGCCTCTGCCATGGACAGTAAAACCGGAGAACATTCTTTCTGCTAGCACACTTGGCTCCAACCACGGAGCTCCTCCAATTTTGGAGGTAACACAGATAAGAGACCAGACCTCTCTTCTCTGCCTGAAGAGCAGGACTCTTTTATAATTTGCTGGAAACCCAGCACTTAAAGTTGGTTTTGTTCCCAAATTATATGTTTGTCTCATTAAGCCACTGCTTCTGAAAACATCTACATGCTGACCAAAAACTTCAGTCAAAAAGTGAATATTGGATGACAGGAGAACATTTCTGGACCAATTATGTGACTGAATGACTACAGCAAAAAGAAGGGGGAAAAGCAGAAGGGAGTCTGCATGGAATGAAAGCAGAAATGAAAGTCTTCTACAGACAGCTTTAATGGAGAAGCTTCCCACCTATAAACCTGTCTCCTTGGGTTTCACAGCTAACCACCTCAAACCAAAACAAACAAACAAACAAATAAATAAAAATAAAACAAACAACAACAAAGAAACACTCCTGCTACACTACAACCACTACTACAAGAACTCTTATTTCTACCACTCTTACTGATTTGTAAGAATAGACAAATTTGCTTCTCTTCTTGACGTATAGATCCATATAGATCTCTACAGTTCACTGTTTCTGTAACAAGTAATAAATTTGCAAATTTCCATGGTGCAATATAACCCTTTAAGCTCTGTAAAGCAAAGAGTGTTCCCTTTATATATTTGCACCGTGCATAGCCTGTAACAGGATGACTTCTGAGTATTATCACTATGCCGAATTAATAATAAATAGTAACAATGACTATCCATATTTTGGTCCTGATTCCCATAACCTCTAAAGTTGATGAAAAGATTAGATTGATTTACAGAGATGTTGTGGGGATCTTGATGCAGGGAACATAATAAATGTGAATAGAAGTGCTTTAAAATTGACAAATAATGGTCTTCCTCAGCAAGCTTCTTTGCCAAATTTTCCTGTTGCTTTCTCACTGTCCTGAGCTCATTTAAGCTTTTGTAAAGGACTACTCCTATTCCTCTAGAGAGATCTGCTTTTGCCCCTTTCAGTCACTGAGCCCCAGTGAATGTCTTACTCAGCAAGAAACAATATGAACTATGTCTGAGAGGGTTAGGGACAGAGAAATATAATGTGTCACTATGTTTAACTATTCAGTGTAGAATATAAACAAATCAATTACATTCTTACATTTTTATTGGGAAAATGAAAAAAAAAAAGCAAAAAAAAATATAATAAAAAAAAGCTCTCTTGTACCGGAAACATATAATCTAGACTTCCACCTCATAAAGTATAAAACCTTGTGTATCTAGTATCTACACTACTCTGTTCCAATTTTTATCTACTGACAGAGCCTGATTATTTAAGTGTACATATATTTAAGCAGAAGCAAATATTTTTTACTTTCCATGGTGCAGCCTGCTAAAGTGTTTGCTCAATCTTTTTAAGCGTCCTTTTTTTTTTTTTTTTTTTTTTTTTTTTTTTTTTTTTTTTTTTTTT
>CM021797.1:4535950-4548336 GCA_011076525.1 Nettapus auritus | reverse complement strand
TTTTTTTTTTTTTTTTTTTTTTTTTTTTTTTTTTTTTTTTTTTTTCCAGAGGAAGACACAGAGAAGCAGAAATTGAGATGCTTTTATGTGTTCTGCAGGACAATCCACAACACTGCTGGCAGTACATCAACCTAAATCCTGGACCCAGTGAATGTGTGATCATCATGACTTCAGAAAAAGTACTTCACGTTTCAGAGGCACAGCAAATTAGAATGATGTAAAATATCTTCGTCGTGTGCTGGTTTAAATTCTCAACTACACTGCAGAAAAAAAAATGTTTAATTTAAAAACAAAAAAATAACAACAATAAAACAACAGCAACAACCAAACAAACAGGTAATCTTTCCAAACTTTATCAGTATCCTATAATTCAATCTATCACATTTATTTTAGAGACATCAAATTTGTAAAATCAACATGAGAGTTTATTTTGTGATCGTCTCTCCCTCTTGTGGCTGATTTCAGCAAGGAAAAGTCCTGTCGTTTTCAATTAAACTGAAATCAGGTAACCTGGAGTGTTTTCTAATACCAGCGTCTTATTCAGTATATTTAAGTTATAGCATATTATATATATGTAAGGAAATAATTCTATGCCCTCCCTCCCCACCATCCCCACCCCTTTTAACTGTGCACATTTACACTTATGTAATGCAGAAATATAATTCTCTCATTAAACCTTATCCACATTGATTCTCACCTATTAAATAATTGTTTCTGAAAGTTATGCTGCTAAATAGATGTCGATAAATTCAACATTTTTTTAAAGAAAACTTTCAAAAAAGGGATTTTTTGTTGTTTGTTTTCTTGCTTTTGCATGGATATTGTGAAATTAACACAGGTTTCTCTCTAGTGGAAAAATAGATATCTAAATATCATTACATGTTAAATCTTATTATAATTGAAAGCTCTATATAACTACATATTGCCTCATTGCAAAGGAGGTGCGAATGCTGTGGATTTCTCCCAAGGAGAATAACTTATTTTCAGAAAGCTTTTTTTTTTTTTCACGTTGCTCCACTTACATGTTTGACATTCTTTTCTACAGACTGTTTTCTTGTCAGTTTAAGTTGTTGTTGGGCCTTTCACACAACATTTTAAAAACAACAACAACAAAAAAACATGCAAAACAAACAAAAAACAAACAGCAAAACCACAAAGCTCAGTGAAGAAAGAACTGAAAGTGTGTGTATATAAACATATAAGCTTATATTTTTACAAATACACACGCATATAAGGGTGTGTATTTGTGAAAAGAGCCAGAACAATTTTCCTTTGGTATATACATAAGATAATGACCAGCTGTTTAGAGAGGGTTGCAGACAGGTAGTGACAAAGCACCAAACTTCTGATGATTTGACCCTGATATAACATCTATATATATATAATATATATATATATATATGATATATATATTAACATTCAAAAAATCAGGCCACCAGTCCCACTGAAAAGAAAAATCAAATGACAAACAAAAGTGTCTTCTGCAAAGTCTGATATATATATATATTGCTATATATATATATATTGTCAGGAAAGAGATCAGGATTTCCCAAGAAATGTTCTGGTTTCGGTAACGAGTACTGGAACATATATATTTTTGATAATGCAATTAGCATCCTTTTAGCAATTTTCAACTTTTTAACTTGAGAGTTTTTACCTGACATCTCTTATTCATCTGCTTAGGTTATCTGTTCCTCACCATGGCAACGGAGAAATTACTGTACACCAGTGGTCTGAAGTATAAATGCATTTATTGTCCTTGCTGTGTTCTCTGGGGTGTGGGAATGAGGGCTGACTTACATCATGGAAACAGTAACATCTGTTGACACCTTATTTCTGTGTGAAGTTTCCCAATCATGCTTCATCATCATTCAGAACAGAATTTTTGTCCCTTTCTTCATAGTACCCCTCTTGTTAGTTTCAACATTTCTAAAAGACATCAACCCAAGCCAGAGTGAAAGATTTTCTTTCAGCTGCTAGCCTGATTTGCTGGAGATAAAATAAATAAATAAATAAATGAAATAAAAGAATCTAAACCTCCTTGGTTTTGATCCATATTGATATAGTGTGTGTGGGGGGGAACTCTGAACTCAAGGTCTGTGACTTTATTCTTAAGTACAAGAAAACAAAATAGGCCCTCTTAGAGATTAGAGCATATCTGCTTGCTTGGCCATGGTGGAATACAGTAAGCATTTGCAGTTCTTTAGTTAAGAAGAAGTAAGCTAACTGAAATAAAATGCTCACTTGTAATAGCTCAAGTGCCTTGACACCCACATTTGTCTGTGGTGATGCTATAGCTCAGAGATTTAAGGGTTGTGGAGAACTGGGTTAATTTTACAGACCTTGTTTTGATTTAGAGAGTCAATACAAATATTACTGTACCTTCATGTTTACAATAAGATCTTTTAAAAATGTATGAAAGCAAAGATCCATTCTGCTATAATGAGACATAACACACTCTGGTTATATAAAAATGATACACTGAAATACTTTCTTCAGAAAATAGCTTCTGAAAAATGTAGATTTTAGAACCATTAATGTCATGTAGATCTCATAAAAGGTTCAATTAAACATTAAATTATATATATATATATATATGTGAAGAAAACAGGTCTTTCAGACTTTGTTTTTACTTTGAGATTTTCTAATTGCTGGAATAAACTTATTTTATTAGAGTTTATTTTAAAATGAGCTCTTTATCAGATCTGAAGCTAGCTTGTAACCCCTAGGGTTTCAAAGTCGACAAATCTCTTTGAGGTTTGTTTGAAACATGTTAAAAGCTTGCTATTATTTTCATGTCAGAACTAATTTTGAGGAAACCTTTTAAACCTTTGATTCTGTAGCACCCCACGTAAGAAGTAAAGTGTCAGTGGAGGAAATATGGTAATTTGAGCACAAGGAGACATACTAAGAGAACAATTCTTTGAGCAAGAGAAGGTAAAGAACCTGTACAGAACATATTTTCAGTAGTATTTTCTATATTTTAAAATATATTTTTAGTAAATTTACTACTTCAGATTTATTTATTTGTTTATGTATTACTATCTTATTATTAACACCTCTTTCTTGTCACGGGCAGCACAGAAAATGACAAGTACCTATTGATGTGTTTTGGTCTAATACATTTGGTTGGTTGATGCTGCAGATAATCTCTACACTTGTTTTGGGAATAGGACTGATAGCTGGACAGGTAAAACCTGATTCCTTGCCTTACCTAGTCTCATGTAACAGTCTACACATCCCTGCCATGCCTCCCATATTACACAGTAAAGGTCAACTCAATCAGCTCTCAGTTTATAGTGCTAGCCTTGAGCTCAGCATCAAGGCCAGTGGAATCTGAGTAATGCAAAACTGGTATAAACCAGGGCATTTCAGGTTCAATCATCTCCTCAGAATGCTGCTGCCATCCAAAGACACAAACTGGTATTGCTGTACTGCTGCGTACACAGAGAATGCTACTGCTGGTAATTTTGGAAAAACAGGAGGGCAGATAAGTCATCGTTCCCTTTTTGTGATAAAGCTCTAAACCAAGAAACATTTTTTTCCCCTTCTTTTACTTCCATACCTACTTTCATGAGAAATAACTGGTTTCAAAATCATGAAATATAACGTTAATGATGTCTCATGAAAATATCTATTTTCTATTATGTGAACATCAGGCTGTGCTGCAGAGCTCAGCCTTTGTTCCTTGCCCTTCCCATGTCTTCCTATAAGGGCACCTCACTAATTTTTCATGTCAAGCATCTCAGTAAATTCTTCTTTGTTTGGAGTATTTAAATGGCAATCGGGTATTTTTCTAAAACAATCTGTTCTAGATCAGCAGATTAGATTGGGCCCAATTAACCCTTCTTACCTTTCCTGGCACAATCATTCACACTGAAGTGATAAATTCCTAGGCTTCACTAAGGAGAAATCAAGAAAGAAAGTTATACTGCTGTGATTGTTGTGATTAACATAGATTTACAGGAGCAGGATAATTCATTGTCCAAACTGGGAAAAACTATACAAATGGAAACCTCAATCTGTTTTACACATTATATTTTCTTATATTATTATTGTTATTATTATTATTAAGTACCTCTGGTCATTGCACAATGCATATGATTCTTCTTAGCAATTAAAATCTTTTTTTAATTGTTTTTTTTTTTTTTTCTTTTCTTTTTTACCATACTTATTTCAGTATTTATTAGCTATGACATTGTTAAAACTTCTGCATTTCATAGTTAACAAAGACTGTCTTACAAGTCCAGTGATAAAATTTATAAAGATGGCATGCCTTTATTTTTAATTTTAACTTCAAAAAACAGTCCCCTTTACAGTGAATTTTACATCAGCATATTTACACTACAGCTACCTTAGCACAAAGAAAATTCCCAGATTTACCCACTGTTTTCTGCAAAGACAAACAATATCAGTACAGTCTAAAAAGCTATTTAGAAGAAGACTGTCTTGCTGAAAGAAGGGTCACATTAATTATTTGCTTCTCTTCAGTTCTTGGTAAGTCTTTCTCATATTAATATCTAACCAGTTGTTCTGTTATATTGAGAGAAATCCCTTCATTATCCTGTTTAGTGGCTACTGAATGTTTCAACATATTTGTGATTTTCATCAGTGTTTGTTCTTTTGTGAAATTATAGAAGCTATTACTATTTGGATATAATTAATTCTACTTCTACTCTTCAGTGGGAAGTTCCACAGGTTGACTGTGTTGTTGTACAATTATGCTTTAATATTTGTGAGACATTGCTTGTTTCAGCTGTAATCACACCATTTTCTATATTAACCTTCTTTTGACCACCTCCCTTCTTACATAGCCTTGTGTGTATGATCTGACAGTATCTGAATGTGGGAGTGCTGACAGCACTAAACAGTCAGTCGAGTGCTCTGCTGCTTTTGATGATTTTTATTTTTTTTTTATTTTTTTTCAGATGATGCTCACTCATCATTACCCAAACAGCTAGTAAAAGATGAACACAGACATCCCGTGTTTCTTCACCTTCTGTCTCATTACTAGACAATTTCATTTTATATGATAAATAATATCATCAATTCAAATAATAAATTTTATATGATATATAACATTAAAATTACTGTGGCCACTAGTTTACATTATGTTATTGTTGCAGGAATTACAAACTAGACAACATTTGTTTAGGTTATCAGACTAGGAGGAAACATTTTCCTAGGCAGAGATTATATTAGGTTCCAGTATTGGGGAGTATATGGGGCTATCCACTGGGTGCATGAGCCTGGAGATGGAATGTCAGTCAGCCATGAGCTGGGTGAGCATCTCCTGAGGGAATTGTGGTACTTTTTTTTTTTTTTTTTCAGTAAAAACCTATAACTCTCAAATCCAAAGTCTTGGCATTCCTTTGTTCTTGTGTCTGTACTGGTATACTTTAAAAGTTGAACAGAACTGTTCAGAACTTCTTGGGGTACCTTGTTTTTTATGGCCTTATAATGAAGCAGCCAAAGACTACGACTATCTCAAGAATTCTGTTTCCAATACAGCCAGCAATAGGACAAGGAGAGGTGCTAAGGAGCTTCCCCAGAATTTTCTTTATTTCTCCTTAAAAATCTGAAACTAGATGCTTTACCTCCTCTGGAAAATGAGTTTTTTTTGCTGCTGTTGGGTATTGGCACCCAGGCTCTTTCCAGAAATAGCTGTCATGAACCTTCCAAGTATACTTTGTATATTTTAGTGGCAGTTATAAACTTTCTTCTGGCTAATTTACCACAAATATAAAACTGTCATAAAACTAAATTCCATAAAGGAAGGTGGAAAACTCTAGCTACACAGTTGGAAAGTCTGTATAGAAATGGATGGTGAGCATAATGCTGGATGCTGGTATATTCTGAAAAACAACAAAACAGAGAGTATGACAAAGTTAAACCTCGTGCTTCTAAATGACCTGAGCAGCATGATTAATTAGGGACACTGCCCTGCTACTTCTCTTCCTGTTAATGCATACCGTGGTTGTCAGCTCTGGACACTTTACTCTGAAATTTGTCCTCCCACTTTGCAAAGCATTGAATTACCTCACCCTTCTTACTTGGAACCACTCCAGTAGCAAAAACTGTTTGTTTGTTTGTTTTTTTTTAATAATTAAATTAATAAGAGAAACATTGATGTCTGTAACTTCCCTTGCACCTAGCGATTTAGCCACATAACTCTCACTATCTTCAGGATTGAAATGTCTTGTACCCTGCAGAGCTCTTTGAACATATACATCAAAGATTCTACTGTAAAGGCAAAACACAAAGGCAGAAAAAAAAAAAATCATAGTGAAAGTGGAAATCCCCTTCTTTGTGCACTGTGCTAGAGACTTCAAAATAAAGCTAATCTTGTACAACATAAAGTGCAATCGCCATCATCATAAATATGTGCACCATAAAATATAATAACAGGTGATTTTAAACAGAGAAAGAAGACAGATTAACTTTCCATTTGCAGGGTGCTGCTTAGATATTTATACTCTGACTTTAAAACAAACAAACAAAAAAAGAAACCTGTTATCAAGTGCCACAGCCCTGTTGATATTAGCAGAGCTCTGCTGATGAATCTTGTTGTGCATGTGTTCCAAGACTTTAAGCAAGCACTAGAGCAGCTTAGGGAGCATGAATTCAAGACATCAGACCAGATGCACAGCTGAGGGAGAAAACTGTACTTAAGAGAGATTGACTGAACTGTTGAAGCTTAAAGGTGGGAGCTGAACTTAATTCCCCATAGGTCCTTTTTCTTCATCTTGTCAAAATTTGTGTTCTCCCCCAGTGACTCTATGTCAAATATAATTCAGTGGCCGACTCCATAGTAAGTGCTTACCATACAGAAGATATCAGTAACGTGGATGTGAGCTGGAATGATGAGAAGATCTGGAGACACCCAGGCCCTTCTCTGCTACTGCTTCTTTGGCAAGTCAAATAGACTGCATCCATCTCACCTTATTTTAGCTATCCAGAGTATATTTATAAGCCTAAAATAGTCACTAAGATATGTCGAGAGAGAGAAAATTGGTGATTCCTCTTGCCTATCTGTGCATTTATCTCCAGGTGAGAAAATACTGCAAATTATTCCATATTTCAGATATATTCTATGTAAGACATTCTGTGCATGTATGTAGTTAGTGGGAAAACGATAGTATATGTATAGGAATAACAAATCTTATTTCAGATATGTTTTCATACAAGATAAGTCTTTAGAATTGGAGTTTGGACAAACAATCTAGGTTGTGGGGGAAGCTATTATTTTAATTTCTTTCTTTCTTTCTTTCTTTTTTTTTTTTTAAAAAAAAGATTCAAGATATTTTGAATCTGGATGTGTTCAACATAAGGCTTGATTATAAAGTCTGAAAAAATGCTTTCATGATAGTAGCTTTATTTTGTCTTATGACATCTTGTTTTTATTTTTTTTTCTTTAATATATATATAAATGTAAAAGTTATTATTTTCAATGTTATTTAGAAATGTAGATTTCAGAAGCCCCCTGAGTGTATAACAAATTTAGGAAACAGTAAAGAAAAAGGCATAGGGTTGTGGAAATTGAAAAGTCAGTAAACACAACTTAGGTTTTTATACTTATTGTTTAAGTCACATGCTTTTTCAAACTAATCTCAAACTTTTTAAGGAATCTATCTGAATTTTTAATGTTTCATGTTGGAGGTGGTGTCACTGAAACACAAGCTCCCTGTTTTCTGGGATCAAAAGTGGTAACATCCTGTCAGTGAAATAAAAAGTTCAATTTTTTTCTGGGACAAATAATAATAAAAATATATAGAGATGTAAGAGATTTTTTTTTTTTTTCTTTTTTTATCATATTGATTGAACTCTACCCTAAGCATGAAATACTGCTCTAATTAGTTTTATTTTCCATTCCTCATTTAATTTGTTTCCTCTTGTGAGCTTGGTATGATGATTAAAATTCAAAATCACATTTTGAATTAAAATTCAAAATCACATTAATTCTGTTAAATATCTACTGTGACAAATGACAAGACATTGTCAGGTGGACAGGGTCTTCTTTAATGATTATGTTCACTCAAAAAGTCAGTGCAAAGGCTGAAAGTCCAAGATCAATCAAAAAATAAAAACTGTATCTTCCTTATCATGATGGCTAACAAAGATGGAACTGTTTACAGGAGAACACAGGAGATGCTGGTATCCCTCAAGAGTCTTTAGTTCAAGACTCCAGATATCTTTTGAAAAAATGTTCTCTAGATCAGATGCACATTGCTCATCTCAAGGCAAGTCTGTAATCCCACACAGTTCTATGAGATGACTTCAGGACTGTCTACATAGTAATTCCATTAATATCATGTAAACAGGTTGCTATACATTGAACATATACATGCATGAACATATATTCTGTATGTATATACATGTATACAGATGTAAAAAGCCCTCTTTTTGTATGTATACAGAACACATCAGGTTGACAAAGATTTTATTACATAGGCTTTGCTTAGCTGTTGTTTGAGCGACCGTGCTCTTAGTAATTCATGCAACTTTTATAACGGGTGGTGTTGAGGGAGCTGAGATTTCCTTTTTTTAACAGTTCATTAGGCTGTGATGTATGTTGTATATGTCACATCAAAAAAAATGGGCTTATAGCATATTCTGTTAATATATTTGACCAGCGGAAGTATTGCAATATGTATTGGATCTGCCATGATTAATATATTATTCATACAAAACATTTAAAAACAGAGCTTAAAAATATGATCACTTTTAATACTTTTTTTTTTTTTTTTTTTTTAAAGAGTGAATTCCATAATTATATTTACAAATAGAAAACACCAGAGAGTAGTATTTATTTATCTTCCAATATATTTGAATTTTGAAGATTGAGAAGTGTAATGTTGTTAAGAAAATGAAAAATAAGCACTAAAATGAAAAGTTTTTGTTTAGCAGCTCTGAATTATTAACACCACAAAACAGAAGCAGAAATCTTGGGAGTCATTTTGTAGGGCTGAAATTAATAATTTAGGAAAGCTACTGTCTGCTGTCTCCTTTAAATAGGCAGTTGGAAATGAGAGAAAATGACTGAGAGCAACCAAAGGCTTGCAACCAAAGCAAAGGCTACTGAAATAATACCTTTGCACAGCTTTGGGCTTGTTCACTCAAGCTAGTTAAATTAACTACAGGAGAAAACAACTTCTTTAGCACTTAATGTAGTACTTGGTTGGATACATATGTACCCATAGAACTGTCCTCTGTCAAGCAGCAAACCTAAAAACTTGTTATGCAAATGGACTTGCTGATGTTATTTAATGTTGTAATAACATAGGTCATAAGCCAAAATTTTCTGTTATAAGGATCTGGAGTTCTGCCTGCAAATTCAGTATTATTTAACGTTTTCCCTAATTTTCAGATTCCCCTGTTAGAAAATAAATTAAGCTAATTTATTTGCTTTACTATCCATCGACGCTAGTAACAGCTAGATTTCTTCTGGGAACACAGCATGGGATACGTTCTTTCTATAACACATTTCTGTCAAGAAACAAGGAGTAATCCTTTGTGAGGGGTTGAGCTGATAGCCTTTGGTTACAATTGCATAATTAAGGTTTACCAGAAAGAGATCTTATGCAATACTTTTTAATTTCTTATATAATATTTATGTTCTTATGTAATATTTATAATAAGTAGTAACCCCAGCTTAGATGAAGTCTCTTCTCAGTAGGAAGCTGTGAAACATATGAAAATGCCTTGGAGATTTTAAAGGCCTTGTTTCATTCCAACCTACTTAGATGCCTGACCACGTCACTCAGGCTTTGGATTTTGTCACACACGCATTACCATGAGAGGTAACTGTCTTCAAATATAATAGACATGCCAAACCCCCAAATGATAAAACTGTAACTTAGATACCTCAGTTAAATAACTAAGGTCAGGAAAGTGAATCTAGGCCAAAAATAAAAAATAAAAATAAAAATAATAATAATTAAAAAAAAAAAAAAAAAAAACAAAAACAAAACACACAGTGAACAGGAACTGTCATTAACTGAAGTCACAGGACTGAAATATTGCTAGCCAGAGCAAGAGCTGTCTGATAAATGATGCAACACTTGCGTGATCTCAAAGCAAACAACCCTGAACGTTGTGTCTGGATCATGGCTGTCACCCAGCCACCTTAATATTAGTAGAAAGAACAGTAGCAAACTGAAAGAATCTAAAACCCAACACTTTTCTGAAAGACGGAGATGTCCTTCAGTGGAGCACAAATATTAATGCTAAAAGCAAAGCAGAATCCGAGCTGTTCATAGCTCTAACATCGGGTACCCAGCTAAAATCTATTCCCAAAGATTTCTGCATATTCTTTTTTTCAGTTTGAGCATTAGCAGTTTACATTCTTCTCTCCTTATTGGGTGCACAGCAAACATCACAGGGATAATGCTTACTTACCCCTCAGGGGGGTTGTGAAGATTAATTAGTTAATGTTCTCAATGTGCATCAAAGATTAAAAGCTCAGTGTAAGTGTCAAGCATTTGTGTATTTGTAGACATCAGAAATATGCCTTCTCTACAGGAAAGATGAAAAGTTGAACCATTTTCTAGCTGTGTCCAATTTCCAGAGGTGAAACTTTTACTCTATAGAAAGCCTACAAAATAGCTGAGCTATTTAGAGAAAATAGTGTTTAAGATATTTAAACTTCTACTTTTGCTTTCGAGCCTGGGTGAAAAAATTTTTGAAAAGCTGCTGATTCCATTAGGAGAAAAGAAAGAAAAGATGAGTTGTGTTGTTTTGTCAAATTATAATGGAAACATGAGGCAGAAAATGTTCTACTTGGAGAATGGGTTATGCAAAGATTATAATGCAAAAAGAGTTAGAAATCTTTATACTTTTTATTTTATTTTATTTTATTTTTTCCCACTTTTCTCATTTCATACTGTTAATTTTATATAATTCAGTAGGGACTCTGGATGTTTTTTACCGGATAGAGTTATTATTGGTTAAAACTCTATTTTGCCTAAAGCAAAAATAAAATAAAATAAAATAAAATAAAATAAAATAAAATAAAATAAAATAAAATAAAATAAATGAATAAACAGATAATAATAATAATAATAAAGTGTTAAAATATATTCCTGTCTCTCTCTCTCTCTATATGAATAAATAATATAAAATAATATATAAAATAAATATAAAATATAATAATATAATAAATATATAAAAATATATAAAAATAAAATCAAAATTATTATGTACTTTTAGGCCATAAACAGTGCTTTTGACAGCCTTAAAACAAATGGTGTAGGAGCACAAGTTCCAGTATTTACAATTGCAGAAGTTATTCTGGATTAGGTATTTGGGTTATTGATCAGGAAAAAATCACCAGCTTACACATACATGCACATAAATAGATATATTTACCACAGTATGTACGTGTATTTGCGTGTACATATATATATATATAAATTTGAGACTTATACACATATACTTATAAAACTAAGGTTCATACACACTCACTGAGGACATTTTATGATTATATAAACATCTCATAGAATCAGAATCACAGAATAACTTAGGCTGGGAGGGACCTTAAAGATAATCTAGTTCCAGCCCCCTGCCATGGGCAGGCATGCCACCCACCTCAGGTTGCCCAGGGACCCATCCAAACTGGCCTTAAACTTTTCCAAGGATGGGGCATCCAAGGTTTCTCTGGCAAGACTTAGGTTTTATGTATTCATGTATACATGTATGTATGAGCCTCATATATATAAATATGCATACAGTGGTTTAATTAGTATAAATATATACACATGTGTGTATATACATTAATCTTAGATTTATATGTAAGGTTTTAAGGTTAGGCTTATATATATGAATGTATATTTTAAAACATTTTTAATCACAATGGTGTTAAGTTTTGTAGCAAACACATGCATACATATAAATATGTATAAAAATATATATACACATATAAACATACAGATGTTTATATATATACATATACATATTTATACATATACATATACATACATGTTTATATATATACATATACATAAATCATATCTATATATGTATGTATCATGCATATATATTTTGTATGTATGTATGAATGTCTGTATGCAGGTAGGTATACCAAAACTTTAAAATGTGAGGAAAAATTGAAATCACATTTTGGTATCTGGGATGTAAGCCTTCTAAGAGAGGAAAAAGAATGAAAAACAAAAATCTATTATTAAATATCACTTCTTCAGTCAAAGAGTACAAACCTGAAAGTAATCTTTGAGCTAGGTATAAGGGATGAAAGTTCAAATCCTTGTTCTATGTCATAAAGTAGAGCCAATTTTGATACAACGTTTTCCTTTTTTTTTTTTTTTTTTTTTTTTTTTGTTTTTTTAGTGTTTTTTTTTTTTTTTTCAAATACAATTTTTTGCAATACATTC
>CM021797.1:4511294-4535850 GCA_011076525.1 Nettapus auritus | reverse complement strand
TTTTTTTTTTTTTTTTTTTTTTTTTTTTTGTATTTATTGTTGTTTTTTTTTCTTTGTCAAATACATTTTTGTCAAATACATTCATCTGTACAGCGAAAATAAATGTTCCCTAGTGAATTTAAGAACAATTATTCAAAAGAGATATATTTTTGATGATAGACTGCGTGGTTGTGATCAAAATGACCTGGAGAAATTAAGACTTTGCCATTCCATCTTTCTTTACAGATTAAAACAACATTTTCAGCTGTACTTCTTTTTACTTGTTTTGTAAATCAAATTCAGAGGTTAGGTTTCTCCTGGATAAAATACAGTAAAAATATGACCAAAAATGACACAGTCTCACATGATATCCTTGTCTCTAATCATCTTCATAGCTCTCCTCCATCCTCACTCCAATAGTTCTATGTCCCTCTTGTACTGGGCTGCATCAAAATCAGCAGGGTGAAGGAGGTGATCCCTTCCTTCTACTTTGCTCTAGTGGGACCCCAATCTGGAGTCCTGCATTCAGCTCTAAGGACCCCGGCGCAGGAAGGACATGAACTTATTAGAACGAGACCAGAAGAGGGCTACAAGGATGCTGTTCACACTGGAGAAGAGAAGGTTCCGGGGAGATGTTATAGAGACCTTCCAATACCTACAGGAAAGCTGGTGGCGGACTCTTTGTCAGGGGGTGGAGCGATAGGACAAGGGGGAATGACTTTAAAATAACAGGGGAGAGATTTAAGTTACATATAAGGATGAAATTATTTACTCAGAAGGTGGTGAGACGTTGGAACAAGCTGCCCAGAGAAGCTGTGTATGCTTCATCCTTGCAAGTGTTCAAGGCCAGGCTGGATGAGTCTTTGAGCCACTTGGTGTGGTGGGAGGTATCCTTGCTCATGGCAGGGGGAGTGAATTGGATTATCTTTAATATTCCTTCCAATCCAAATCAATCTACAATTCTATGAAAATAATAATGCATTAAATTCTGTATTCCATTGTGGGGGATATCAAATACCCCAATTTATGTTTTCCTTAGAGAAGATAGAGTCTTTTGAAGAAATACAGTTTGGACATAGGGTAGAAAGGAAGATACTAATAAGGTTTCACCTGTAAATGAAGCCAGAATATGTTTAACTGCAAATGACAACAGGGAACCCTCAAGAGAGAAAAGAGTAATATATATAAATATATATAATATTTTTTTTTCTGACATTATCTACTGAAATTTGTAAAAGGGTAATACCAGAGATCAGTAACATTCACATTGCAGAATTTTCAAATGACTTGCAATTTTGTGATTTTTTCCCTCTCTCTAATATGTGATTCAGTTAAAGAAATCACATTTTTTGAAGCTTTTCCAGCTAAAGAAGCAATCATGTTGTATAAAGAACTAAGGGTTTGTAAAATGGCCATAGAATTGTTGGAATTTCATTCTAAAAATTAATGCTCGTTCCTTCATTTTTCTTTTCATTAAAGACCTAGAAGACAACTGAAAGTATTAAATTTTATGGGTGATTTCAAGATACATTGCTTTTGTTATCACTGCTCTACCAGTTGAATATTGCTGTGTTTTTTTTTTCTTTGTTGTTGTTTTTGTTTTCTATGAATTTGCAGTTCTTTTGGGCCTATATGCATGTGGAGACAAGTCAACTTTAGATAAGAACTACTTTCTTGAAAAGTTTATAGTACTGAAATGAACATACTCTATATCTGCCCCAAAATACCACCAAAAGGTGTTCACTGATCACTTCTATCTTCAAAAAGCCAAGACTAATAGGTTCTACACTAAGTGCTGACGTATAACCTGGAACTTGCTGCACCCAAAATCAATGTCAGAAAGAAATAGACAGGAAACTAAATTAAGAGAAGTTAAAACCTTCCTGACTTGCCACTAGTATGTTATTGAATTATGAATACTGAGCTTCTAGCCGCAAAACATAGAAAAGATAACTATGAACAGTGGGAATGTTAACAGAATAAAATAAGAGTGTATGAAGTGAAATGAAATGAAATGAAATGAAATGAAATGAAATGAAAAGAAATTCAGTATATGGACTTTACACTGTAACACAAGGAAACTTGATTTGTACTTTTGAAGTGCTTGGCAGCACAAGCTCCCAAAATATCACCAAAACTAAAAAGCCTTCATGGGATCAAAAGAAAAAGGCAAGCTCAGAAGTACTTATCGTGCAGAGATGAAAGCCATGAGATTATGCTCATC
Organism: Nettapus auritus; assembly: GCA_011076525.1. Lineage (NCBI taxonomy): Eukaryota > Metazoa > Chordata > Aves > Anseriformes > Anatidae > Nettapus > Nettapus auritus. Next base: position 4,533,647 of record CM021797.1, on the reverse strand, counting down.
CACTTCTTTGCATTCTCCAGGTCTTCCCTGGGATTCACGAATTTAAGTTTAGAGAGTGACCTGCACCAAGGTAGGAAAGGAGTTGAGCAGCATGCAAGAAAGGATATTAAAATATAATTGGAGAAAGGACTATATGATCTGATACTGATGAGAATCCACCTACACGGTGGTCTGCCCCGCTGTTTTCAGAGCTGGCTGTGAATCTCATATCTGACAGTGAACCAGTACACTCAGAGGAAGCTCTCACCAGAAACCTAAGAAGTGAAACAAGTACCAGTAGAAACTGATACAGCAATTGCAAGCTCCTTTACGTACCTGAGCAGATGCCGGTCACTTTAAGAACAGATATTTTATCTAAGTATCCTTTGAACAGCCTGTTTTGTCCTCATTAAATACCATATACATACCTCATCAGTGAAAGGTAGTTTGAGACCCCTTGGAATTAGTTTCTATATACTAGTCCAATAATTGCTTGATTGCTCAGTTCTTACAATTTTCTCTCTCAATCTTCATTGTGCAATACACCAAATACCATGATTTGCTGAAAGCTAAACTAAGGTGTCATAACTGAACTTTGCTTTTTACACCTTCTTTCACATCATCCATATTGTGTTACAGCCCATAAAAAAAAATAATAATAATAAAATAAAAAAAAAGACCACCACCACCAACAAATTATTATTATTATTATTATTGTTCTGCTATAGCACAAATAACACAAAATAAATAGTCTGAAAGTTACAGGTATGTTTGTAGACAGTATTTTTCTGAAAATAGCTAGGGCACCAGCAACAAACCTGGCATTTTAAAATAATGAAAGCAAATGTTTAAGCTTATTTAAGGTAATGGTGCAGCATGAATCAGACAGTAAGTATATAAGTAGGAGTGTAAAAGCCTTCTTATCTTTGGTTACCATGCCAATGACATCTAGCTATCAGATGACGTCATTTGCTTTGTTTTATAAGCAGGAATGAAACCCCCATCTGCAATCAGTGCTGTGAAAATTCAATCAGCAGACAGCATTGTGCTTTGTAAGAAAGCACTGCTGGCTGAAATAATGGTGCCTGGTGGTACATCCCAGCTCTCCATAAAAAGTGCTATAGAGAGTTTGCTAACTTGGACAAGCCTCAAAATCAGCAAGTCACCTCCTGAAGATAAAGTGTCTCAGAAAAACAAGGATATTTTCAACATTGTCATGACTCCTGATCGCATCCCTAAATTTTTCATCCCTTCTCTGGATATAGAGCATATCTCCTTCCAGCTGGAGCCAGAGGAAGACACCGTAGAGAATAATCCAGAGCGAGGAATCTCTGATAAAGTTGTTCAAAAGCGCAGGACAACTAGAAGTAAATCTGAATCCTACATCAGAAAAGATGCACTGTGCAAACGGGGGAGTCTGCACAGAAGAGGAACCCTGAGCTTTACAGACCAAATGATTTTCCCAGGAGACCTGGAAAGAGCTGCACATCATTCTGACCCAGCAACAAGAGCTGCCCTCTCTTTGCCCCACCTCTCCAAAATCACCACCCCTTATGGGTTTCTCACGCTGGGTGAGAGCCCCAATACAAGGAGGAAAGAGTCTCTTTTCTTTCAACATGACTCTGAAGAGCTTAAGTTCCTCTTGTCCCAAAGGAAGAAGACCACGTCTCTTTTAAGGAGCTCATCCAGCCCTTTTAGTGAACTCCAACAGACCATCGAGTGCATAAAGCCTTCAGCTGCGCCTTTGAAGACAAGGCGGGCTGTTTCCTGGGAGGCAGTCTGCAGCAGCCAGCTTTCTTCTCTGCACTGCAAACCAGACCCTGAAATGTTCCCTATGAAATGTGAGAAGAAAAAGTTTCAGGTGACAATGAAGAGGCATCTGGCCAGCATCAAGCGGATGCGCTCTGGAACTGGGATGAACTGGCTGTGCTAACAGCACAGACAGAACTGCCAACTCCGAGGTTCTGTGAAAATTGAGAAGAGAGAGTCTTCCACAGTGGTGTGTAAGCATGAGTGGGTAGCACATGGTCAGTGCTGCGAGCTCTGGATAAAGGCCAGACAAAACAACCAGAAAGAACTTGCTTACGCCTGGCAGATTGAATGTATCTCTTGTTTCCTAAAGTCACACTCAAAAGCTTTCAATCTTTTAAAATGCAAGCAAAGACAGGACTAATAGGTTATTTTCCAAACTGAATGCTGCCTTTCCTGCTCTCATAACTATATAATCTGTGAAAGGGAATGAAATGACTGCATCAAAGCAAACTGCAAAGAGAGAAAATGTGTGCTTTTAGAATAGCAGTGTTGGTTTCAGACTAATAGCAAAATTGAAAAGAAGAGACATTCTAGATAGTCAGGTTTTGTTTTGTTTTGTTTTGTTTTGTTTTGTTTCCTAATATCAGAGTGTAAGTGAAAACCAATTAAGATTTAATATGTCTCAGGCTGTTTACAGCAGTTAGTTGCAAACAGTCATTCGTAACTTCTGGCGGGAATGTGCTGGCTGAGAGGAAAAGCCAAGTGTCTACCTTGCTGAAAACAGTGACCAGCTAGCTGCTCTCTTGCAACTTTTAGCAGATATATTTATTTTATGCACTCATTGGTTGCCATTTAACCCACCTGGAACTAGGGAGAAAACAATGTGATTTGTTATCAATGTTAAAGTATAACACCACGTTATTTATAACCTGTTATTGTCCTAGTTATAACTGAACCCAATAAAATCTTTTTTTTTTTTTTTTTTTTCTTTAACAGATGTTCTTGTCATTGCTGTTACCCTTATTTTATTATTATTGTTTTTATGATGATGATGATTATTATCATTATTTTAATTGAATGGTTCTTACCTTAAAATTGGACAGGAAGATAAAGCAGGCAACAACAAATAATCAGTTTCCTCAGAACATGTGTTTCTTGTCCTGTTTGTTAAACATTTATATATATATTGGCTAGGAGCTGATATCCAAGTTTATTAGGCACATCAGTGGAAAAGCCATCAGTGACAGCTAGAAATGCCCACTGACATCTAAACACAGAGCTCCAGTCTTCTTGTTTGAAATTATCAACATTTTCAAGACTCTAGATTCCAGATAAGCAAAATGTACTGGATACTGAATTTCAAGAAAGATAAATTACGGCACCTGTGAAAGCTTTCTAGAGTAAAAATCTATCCTAAGCAATGTAAAAAGCAGAGTTAACAGGAGATGAAATCTAGTAAAGCCTATGATTCAATTTATTGAGGTGAAGATACTGTGAATATAGATAAGGTAAGCAGTGACTGCAATAAAAAATCCATCAACTTCAGCTGAAGGAGAGTACTGTAACATGGAATTAAAAACATCTACTACAACCTTTTGTATTTATTTGTGGTGTATCAGTAGTATTTAAAATAGTTTCAGCAGTCCACAGCACCTGGGAAAATAATTTCTATCTGAAGAGGTGTGATGCCCCTATTTTACAGACCAGGAACTAATTATGTGCAGAAAATACAGCTCAAGTAGCCCATGAAGCTCATGTTCCAAATAATCCTAAATGAGTCGGCTGTGCATCCCTGGATGTGCAGCGGCACAGAGATCACTGTGTGTGAAATGAAATATGTATGTGAAATTGAGTAAATTCACAGGTGGTTGACTCCTGTGACCACATCAAAGGTATCAAACCCTGAGACTGTCATCCAGACTCTCTTTATAATCTAAAATATGATTCATCTCATCTCCTACAGAAGACATCTAAAACTTATCAGGTGTTTACATGACAGGCGTTGTCCAAAAGTATCCCAGTTAAATAGTTAAACATCCCCACATCTTTGCAGAACTCCAAGGGCAATGGTTGGGATCCAACCTTGATCTCTCAGCTTTGGGTTTTGTACAAAAAAACAATGCTCTGCTCTCTCTCTATATATAAGATGTTATTCCTTTTTTTATACATATATATAAAGCTATTTTAAAAACTAAGAAGAAATATATTGTGCAGAAATATGCTGGCCTTGGAAGAATAAAAAAAAATACCTGTTGAAGATATGTTTGCCATTTAACACCGTTGTTCAGCAGATTGTTATTAAGGGTGACTATGATATTATCTTATCAGATAAATGGCCTTGAAAAAGAACTGGAGTACAAATGAAGTTGCAGACTGCACACCATAATGTACACTATGAAACTCACACCATACTATGCAAATTTCTGTTTACATTGCAAATACTTGGCTACGTTTGACATTTGCCAAGGATAAAATGTTTACTGCAGAATGTTAGACATCAGAATCTATTTAATTTCTATTTAAACCAGCTATGATATACTTAACCCTACTCAGACACAAGTTTTAAGACCCTGTCCAGAGTTACCACAGAATCTCAGAATAGTTGAGGTTGGAATGGATTTTAAGGGTCCCTCTGGTCCAACTCCTGTTCAAGCAGGGCCACTCAGAGCAAGGGGACCAGAATGACATCCAGGAACCTTTTGAAGATCTCAGAGAAGGAGACTCCACAAGCTCTCTGGGCAGCCTGTGCTAGTGCTGTCATTTGTATAGTACAGATCTGCTTCCTGAGGTTTAGACAGAATCTCTTGTGTTCCTGTTAGTGTCCATTGCCTCTTGTCCTGGCACTGGGCTACACTGAAGGTAATTACTTGGAAGCATATCTTTTTTGTTGCCCAGCTAGCTAAAAAACACAGTACGTTTTGTGTAGCATGGCTCTGTCTGGGATTCTCCCAACCTACAGATTGTATTATTATATTTTCTCCTTCATAACGTGCAGATATACAAAGAAATGAGGTGGGGTGTTTGCTGCCACTGAGGTCTCAGTGATCTCAGCAAAGTCAATTGTCTGTTTGTGGATGGGATATTTAGGAGTTCTGCTAGTGCTTTATGCTGGGCTCCACCTGTACAACTCTGGGGAAAAAAAAAAAATAAATAAAATAAAATAAAATAAAATAACATCTGCCACTTTGGAACCAATTTTCATTCCTTTTCTAATATTCATTCAGACTGATCCTTTTTCACTGAGGCTCTGCTGAAGATTTCTTAAGATATTCATTATTGGGACTTTTTAACCTATAACGACAAATTTAAGAGGGTATTGTTAATTCCCATTTCTACAGATGTCACTGTTATGGAATCCTTCACTAACAGAGGGGTAGAGAAAAGGAAGAAATGGGTGATGGTCTTGTGGTACTAAGAATAGAGAAAACAGATGAAGTGAATATAAATCCTCATTGCATGGGTATGGAAAAAACCTCAGGTGAGGGGGCTTCCAGAGGTCCTGTGTTGCTCAGTTCATTTCTTGTGGAAAAAAAGATCTGGTACATGGAGATAACCAGAGAACTGTTACTCCATAACTCTGTATCTTACCCCTTTCTCCCCCTTTACAGGAAGCCAACAGACTAATTGTCAAACATAGAAGATGTTATTTGTATTCATTCTTGTCACTGAAAGTATTCTCAGAGAGGGAGAGGCAGTAAGCAGTATTTCATATTCAGGTCCAATCCTAAATTTTCAGTCATGCAAAAAACAGGGATTGAGAATTTATTTTTTCCTTTTTCTCCATGATAATAATTTCCCTGGATGAATGACTGAAATGCTAGAGGGAAACAAACAAACAAAAACAAAACAAACAAAACCAAACAACAAGAAACAAATCATATAGAAAATGTGTCTATTTTAAATACACACTTTGAACAAGCTCATGAAAAAGACATACACTGAGACATACACAGAAATAAGACATTAGATTCAGTGGCCCATGAGATCTGTTTCAGTTTAATGTTCACAATCCATTGGCAAATTATATAGTGTGTTAAGGCAAAACAAAACATTCTAGGAAATCACTGTATATACCTCAATATCTTATACTAATTCTTTATATGAAAATATCCATCACTAAGACTTTTTTAACTCTCAGTTGCATGCACAATATTTTCTGTTACAGAAATGTTATTGATCTTAGCAGTTTAGCAAGTGCTTCACAAAAGCATTCAAAAATTGATTTTGTCACTAAAGGAATATGGGAGCATAGTCATCTCTGCTGTTTTTGTGTTAGGAGGGATTTGGATTGGCTTTCTTTCTCAAGAAGAGTGTTAACACTTCTCTTGTGCTGATGTTTGTATTTTGTTGTTGTTGTTGTTTGTTTTGTTTTGTTTTGTTTTGTTTTTAAATTCCCATTTTGAACAAGTTGATAGAAAATCTATTTTAGGAAAATGTAGGTCTTGACAATTCAGTAATGTGTCCCATATATCTTGTGTAAATATTTTTATATGAAACCAGGAGTTTAATGGGAGTCTGAGTAAATTTTGACTTGGGTTTATTATTTGTTCCTGTGATCAGGTAGGTAACTTATCTGCACAATGCTCTCCATACTGTTTCTTTTCAATCTTAATTTAAATTTGATCAGAATTTTAAAATTTCTTACTATATTTGCCTGTTATATTCAGGCCAATATGTTTTCTTAAACTGCTCCATGATATTGGTCTTTGTTAAACTGCAATTATATTTCATTGTCACACAGATATCTGTATTTTGCTAGTGATAGTAATGTGTTTTTTTATTCCTCAAATACATTGAAAATCCATTTGTAGATTGGTTTAGGATACATCCAGGTGGAAGTTCTATAAATATATTCATAAAAATTATGGTTCCATTCCTGTTTTAACACCTTTTTTTTTTTTTTTTAATGAATCTACTGAGATATAGCCCATTGATTCCTCAAAAATATTGATGGTAATCAGGGCCTCTATTTTCCATCACAGATGTTCTCCTGCTTTCTATCCATGTGGACTGCTGCAGATACAATGTTACAGACTGGATAATGTAGTGACCTCTATTCATTTATAGTAAGTTATACGATGTTGTGAAGTCCATGAAATATTTAACACTAATAAACAGTATAATCATTATTTTAATGTATAATGAGAAAGTAAATTAAGTAACAGACCTTTAAATAAAATATAAATACTTTATGTAGTTTCTATTTACCACACCATGGCAGTAATCCATTTAAAGTCAATGAACAACATAATTGAATGGCTCATGTAATGCAAAGATCTCTCTTGTTTTTATTTATTTATTTATTTATTTTTCTAGACTAGTCACTTTAAAATCACTTTCAATTTGCTGACATTTTTTAGACTGCCTGTAAACATGAAAGTATTATCTTTAATAATATTCAACATTTTCAATGAATATCAGAATATCAGGATTCCTGGAACTTGAACATACTACTAAAAAGTAGTGTAGTTTATAGATGAATTAAAATTGAAGCAATGGAGGAGAGAATGAGACTCCCTTTCCACTGATGCTTTTGTGCAATAAATTCCATACTCGCACACTAACTGATATTAAAACAGATGAAAGAAGGTCTAAGCAAAAAGAACTTGCTCTCTAGAGAAAAGATGCTGTTTTCTTCATAGACAACCAGTGCCCCCTAACTTCATTGTTAAAAAGGATTGACATAGGGAATATTAGGGAAGCATGAAGGAAAAAAATACATATATATATAAATTAAACAGAAGTAATACAAGTATGTTGCAATACATAGTAACAAGCCCTTCATTTTTCAAAAAAGTCAGAGAGAAATTTTAACTAATATGAGTATTCATCACGACCTGTGACAAGATTTCACAGATGACTCAATACAGCCAAAATATTTGTTGTTCCACATACGTTTGTTACTATCTGTAGAAAATGAATTGCATTTTATTCTATATACCGTTTGGCTTCTCTTTTGAATATATATACATATATATATATTCTCAGGAATTTTAAATGTCACATATATTAAAAAAGTATTAAAGTTTCAAAGTTCAGAGATAAAAAAGATAAAAATGTAGTAATGAAATGAAAATATTAAAAGACATTTTAGAAATAATCAACTGTAGCTTTCTTTGCATTTTCAGTTCCGATAACACTGAAAATTTAAAACCCATCATTTTTAGGCTATAGTTTTTTTGTTTGTTTGTTTGTTTGTTTTAGGGGATTGGACAGAACTCTTTAACTCTTAAGATTTTAAACAAATGGAAAATAACTCTGTATTTTCTGTATTAATTTAACAAAAATAAACATAATCTAAAGGCCTACAACAGACCAAGAATCTCCTTACTGTAACCTCTAAAATCCCTGGCAAATTATTACACAATATGAGAAGCAGGATCATAGTCTTTTATGAATCAGAAGGACCAAGTAAATAGGTTGTGATTTCTGCATAAGAGATTGATTTTCCAGTATATTAAAGAGTGCTGAATATTGTATAAACATTGCTAGGGAAAATACTTATATATGCTGCTGGATATGTACAGAAGTGGCTGGATAGGTTCACACTAGTATATTAAACAGGGAGTAATAATTTATACAAACTTTATTTTTATAAATAATAATAATAATATATATACATATATATATATATCTCAGAGTAGTCCATGGTTAAAGCTTTTTTTTATGTTGAATGGGATCTTCCTAAAGAACTTCTTGGTATGTCTCCATCTTAGCACAGACCAGGACCTGAGAGGATGCAGCAAAATTTGCATGCAGCCACACATTTTACAAGGCTGAGGCACTTCACAAATGTTTTCAGCCCACTCAATGCTGGTTGGCTCTGGGCCTGTGAACATCTCTGGACAGACTGAGTTTACTTGCAAAGACATCGCTCCTGAGTCATTATGGAGTGATGCAGGGAGATGTTGGGTGAATGCCTAAAGATTCATCTACATTACACTGCATTCAGCTGAGAGGAGAAGCATTACAAAAAGGTTCTGTTAGAGGTGCAAATTGATCACTTCAGCATTTCAGAGCAGCTTGAACTCTACTGCCTTTTCCTTATTTCAGTATTTGGTGTTGTGTCAATTACATCACACACACTAAATATCTCTGTTGTTTTTTTTTTTTTTTTTTCTCTAGGCATGTATTTCAAAGCTGACAGTAACCCACCAAGGCTGTCTAAACAGTATGGATTCCTAAGATGAAGACTGTAACTTTAATTAAGGATAAATGACATATAGAGAAATTGTAGAAATCAGTGTATAACTGTGGACCCGACTCTATATGGGATCACAGAACTAATATTTAAATCAGGGGTAACAGACTGAGTTTTCTGGTTGAGTTTACTTATGTTCTGTATCCCAGCTATGGGGAAATTTTGATTGCAAACTAGTCCCTTCCCTCTTTCACTATTACATACAAAGGGAATGGAAACCATAATGAATAAATCTACATAAATCTACACCCCTGTAGATAATAAAGTGAGCAGGAGCTTTCTGCATGCTGCAGGAAAAACATACATAGATACTAGGTCACCCAGGGACCCTTAAAAAGAGTTTGCATCTTCAGCACTTATTATCTGGTGGTGAGGCCCAAAAAGGGCCATGAAAAGACCAGGAGATGTTCCTGCTTCTCTTAGGTCAAAATAGTTTCATGCATAAGTCTGGACTTTATTATTTATAGCCAGAAGCTATAAGAACAAACTATTTGGAATACAAAGTGCTTGACAGCCCCTACAAGTAAGTTTTTTACAACTGATTTTTTCTTTTCTTTATTAGTTTTTGTTGCTGCCTTTTTTTTTTTTTTTTTTTTATATAGTGTTGAAGTGCTCAGACCCATGAATATGAAATGTAGTCAGAACATTCCAGTCTCTTCCTTCACTATGCCTGTAAAGAACCTGTAAATATTTGGTGGTAAGAGCTCAAAACCTCTGTGGTAAGGAATTAATAAATATGTCTTTTGTTAAGATAACATTTTTCTTTCTCTACCTTACAATTTTAGTGAAACATGTGGATACAAAGCCTCAGTCCTGCAAAATAGCAGTATAGATAACATTTAAACTCTTCTGTATTGCAAAGAGATGAGCCAACCTCTAATGACAGATAGGGAGAAGGTGTACTGTAATGGTTGCTGTGTTTTACCATGGTTACTCCTGAGAATAAATATTTTATCTCCCCTCTGTTGTATAACACATATTCTGACGAAGGAAATAATTTAAACTATTAACACAGACTCACCCCATCAACATAGATGCTTAGCTGATAAATCACAGAAGGGATTCAAGTTGCTTGAAACTCTTTTACAATCAAGAAAGAACATAAAACTGAGAAGAGGAAGTTTTAAATTCGTCTAAGATCTATGGCTCTACTTGTATTTTCTCTATCTTTCACCACTAGATAAAGCACAGGGAAACCACATGCCTGACTTAGCCAGGTGCCTAGAGTTATACAAGATGATCGTGACCACCAATTTAAAATCTGAAAACACTATGGATCATGCATTAAAAATTAATAAGTTAACAAAGTGAATATTTTAAGTTATTAAAATGATAATTATAGACAGCATGGTTAAGACTTGCCAGTAATAAGTCAAAGATGTTATTTCTTCCTGTCTTATTCTCTTATTCTTAGCAATATATATATATATTTATTTATTTTCCCCTTATTTCTCAGGTAGTAAAAATTTAATCTCTTTAAACAGAACAATATCATTGTCAATTCATTAGACTTGTGTAGTTCACTACATACAGAAGCCAATTTTTATGTTTGGTTGCATATATAAAAATGACATTCATACTTATCATTCATATCTACCCTGCACAGTGTATATCACTATGCAAGTCAGAGACCTGTTTGCTGAACAGGACATTCATATAATTCACTGCTGCAGTGTCCCAGACATTGAATATATTACTGCTGTGCAGACACCCATTTCAACTGTACAAGTTATAAACTACCAAAGGAACTTTTGTGTGTGGAAACCCTGTGATAACCGCTTAAAATTTAAGCTAACGTAAAGTACCAGCCATTTTCACTGAGCGATCTTGATTAGCCAGAATATGAAAACTTAACCTAGAATGACAATAAGGAAAAACATAAGTCCTTCTGAGTGGTTGTCAATGCCAGCACTACCATGAAACAGGAGGAAAGATAACACTCATTTTAACTTAAACATTTGCAATGTAGGTATGACTAAATCTCAGCCTGGTCACCCTACATTTTCTTTATTAAAAATGAAGAGAAATGGGAACTTTGTGGCATCTCGTCTGAGCTATCTTAAATGTCTAGTTTAGAATGAGATGAATCCTGCACTAGAAATGCCTATATGTACAAGCTTTAACAATAAGGGGAATTAATAACCTCTGCATTTTCATTTTCTGTAATTCTGTGATTTCAGCAATAGAAATACTTCGACTTGCATGTCGATGCCTGTATTTATTTAAAGAAATAAAGAAAACTGTAATAAATAACCACTTACACCTACACGCTGAAGAACTTAATAGTGAAAACTACAATTTCTAGTCTTGAATTCCAGATATTTTTCAATACATAACATTGCATGAGATCACCAAAAATGTTTCTTTCATACAGTGGACATTTCTGCTTCAAATACATGCTGTGCAGACTTGAATTAGTACTTGATACAAAAACTTTGGGAACAATTGAGAACTTACATGAATCAAATGCAATTGTGTGATGGTCAAATTAATTACTGGAATTTCTACAAATGAGATAAAAACAAGAAGTTGAAAATAGGATAGTTCTTATCTTCACTAGACATTCAAAGAGATGATGAAGCAGATGTAATTGCGTGGAGTACTAGCCCATATGATAATAGGAGAACAAGTTAAAGGTTCTTTATTTAATTAAGAAAAACAACCCAAACCCACATATCTCTCTGAAAACAACTTCATCCAACAATTCAAAAAAATCTTATAGTAGCATGACAGGCAAGTTTTAGACTACAGAATAAACCTTTCCTACATGAAAGTCCTTTGACTTATCCTAAATGAAGCCTATAGGTCTATCTCATGATATGCATAAAGAAACCTCCAGGAAGTATGAAGTATAAGATCTGAGAAGACAGCCAGGACTAGATACTTTAGTTGAAGCTACTCAACTAGTTTGTACTAGTCAACAGTCTAATGACAAGACAGAAGTGACTCATTCATTGCCACAGTAACCTTTACCTGGTACAAAACAGAAGTTGGATTGACATCACCAGGGCTGTTTGCTTATGCATCACTTGCTTGTCATTATGGTCTTACTCTGATGGATTATTCCATTATGTGGGGCCAAAAATAGCATTGACGTCACAAGCCACATCTGCTACCGTAATCATTTGCCTTTCTTCTGTTTTCAGCTGAGAAGAAAACCTGAAAAAGTCCTCAAATTGCACAAAATATCACTAATTATTTCTCTCAATTTCAACCTTATGTTTAAAAGGAGAAACAGCATACATGCAAGCCTTTAATAGTTTCTGTCAGCTCAGTGGAGAAATCAAATTCTTCTGTTGAACTCTAGGAGAAAGTTCACAGACTTCTAACCTGAAATGAAAAGCTTGAGAAGCTTTTAGCTCAGACCTCTTACAAACTCAGAGCTGCACACTACACAACAGCATTGACACCACCTGCACTAGTGCAGAACTTGAGGGAGCAGGCGCATAAAACAAATGTAGATGGATGATAAGTGCTAAGATCTGAAACAGAACAATTGTACCGATAGTAGCCAAAAAACATAGGCAACAGTGAGGATTATACACAGCTCAAAATCCAGTGTTTTCAGTGAGGTTCACTTGAAAGAGTAAGAAAGCCTATAATTCAATTAAAAGAGAAAATATTCACTGCTTTTTTAAGCTCTTGAAGGGGAAAATGTTCTCATACGCACAAGGTTTAAAACTATTATAATACGGTCAAGTGGAAAAACTGACTTTCTGTATGTTAATGTGTACAACACAGACTTCTTCAGCTCTAAGACATTTTCAACTAATTCAAATCTGACCACCGATCTATTAGATACTGGTATTATCTACATGAACTCTGTTCTGTTCCCATTTGTCCTAAGTTACAGATTGTCTGTTGCAAAGTACTTGTTTTACGGTTAGGAATAAATCAGTTAAAATAATGGAGTTACTATCCCATTAGTGCTTTTATGCCAGAAAAAAAAAAAAAAAAAAAAAAAAAAAACAACCATATCCCCCTCCATGTGCTGTAGAACAGGAGCTGAGCAGCATATAGCTGTCACCTTTCCCTGCAGCAGCCCACACAGTGCTGCACTCATAGCTGGAACAGCACTGGTATCACTCCAGTGTTGTGTCTATTGCTGCATAGTGCTGGCACAGAATCAGGACTCCCTCCAAGCCCCAGGAGCCAGCAGGCTGGGGGTGGGCAACTGATGGGGAGGGGACATCACCAGGACAGCTGACCTAAACCGACCAAATGGATATTCCATAACACCCGATGCCACACTCAGCAATAAAGGGGGCTCTTGTGGGGGAGGGATCTCTCTGTCTTCTGAACAACCGGTACGCGTTTTGTGGCCCTGCTTCCCAGGACGTGGCTGAACATCACTTGTTGATGGGAAGTAGAGAATAACTTTTTCCTTTCTCTTTGTGCTTCCATGCGGCCTTGTTGTTTCTTTTGTTACTTTTTCTCCCCATTCCCTTTCCCATTAATTAAATCACTCTCATCTCAAACCTCGAGCTCTTTGTGTTGACTTTTCTCCCCCTCCTCTTTGAGGAGGCGGGGAGTGAGAGAGTGGTTGTGGTGGAGCTCGGCTGCCCATCCAAGTAAAACCTCAAAAAAAAAGCTCAAACATGCTGTGATGGAGAAGAGAAGACATTCTCCTACATGGTTTCTATCCAATTATTTATTTATCTACTGCTCTCTTCAGTTTTCTCTTTACTATATTGTGGCCACTATCATTCTGTTGCTTTAAGAATAACTTCTCAGAATTGTATTCTGCCCACAACCAGGTAGTGCTGGATGTACCATTCACCCTGTGCTACCTCTGATGTACTCTGGTTTATACGCTAGCTATTTTTACTCCAGATCTAAAAAATGGGAAAATCTAACCATTTGGAACATATTTTATACCAGTTATATTCTCCCAATATTATTATTATTATTATTAATTAATAATTATTATTATACTCACACACAGACAAAGAAGAAAGATAACACACAGGAAGGCAGGATAGTGATGTGTGCTTGAAATTGTTAGAAGTTCACAAAATGTGTGGGAAAGAATACATTGATCCACTACACTTAATTTGTAACAATTCTCCAGATCGTATATGTGTTTCATTCTCTGAAATCATATCCACTCAGAACATCCCTAAGCAATATTTGCTTCACAAGAGACATGCATTTCACTGCTTTGGGTGAAGAACCCACTGTAGCCTTATGTGCAGTAACTAGATCATTAACACAAATTCTATTATTTATTTATTTATTTACTTATTTATTTATTTATTTATTTTTGTATTTGAAACCTTCTGTGTCCTTCCCTGCAATATTTTTAAGTCTTTTATGTAATATTTCCTCATTAAGCAGGAATCTTTTTTTTTTTTTTTTTTTTTTTTTTTATCTTATAAACACGTTTCAGGAAATTCATCCCAGTTGTACCTTGATATTTTGTATCAAATAATTGTCCTGACTTCTGGAATGTTAAAGATGTTAAAAGTTAAAACAGTGAATTTTAGTTTGTCTTCAAGGTCACAGTGAACCAACTATAGAGCTAGCAAAAGTATATAGGAGGTTTAAGTAGTGCCTCCTTTTCTTTACAGAATATGTCAACATTCCTCAGTCAAATGGAATTTTCTGATGAAATGAGGCTTATGTTGAAGATACTAACTGCTAAAAGAAAAATACGTATTTTACAAAGCCTTTTGCGAGAATGAATGGATTACTGTACTTCCCTATTCTGCTGCCTGGTGACCTGTCCAGGAACTCCAATTTTCCATTTTTGTTAACAACAAAATTATCAACACCCTTTTCAGATGCATAACAGAAAATCAACTTTTCAGAAAGATGCTTGAATGTTTAGGCAGCAGCAGTAAAATATTTGAAAATCAGGCAATTATAGTCTGAAGGCAGGAAACATGACCAGTAAGAAACACTGCAGGAAATAAATATTAGCCTGTGAAGAAGCAGCATAAGAAATTTCACGTATGTAAAGATGCACTAACAAATTGAAAGTAAAAACAAAACAAAACAAACAAACAAACAAAACTTCCTTATGCCCATTAAGGGCAGGAAAGATGCGAGAGAAATGAGGAGATGAAAGGGATAGGAGTTTTAACATTTTTTTCTCTACTTCATTACCTGAATTTAAGGATATTGGAAATCTAGAACACATTACTTAAAAGGTATTGGATCCCTATTACTGAAGGATTTTTAAAATGTTAGAGAAACATCTGGGTTGAATGATTTGAGTATCACTTCCAAGATTGGTAGTTTTCAGTCTAATTCTATTTAAAAAAAATAATTGTTTGTAGTTAAAAAAAAAAAAAAAAATCATCACCGTCAACTTTCATATTCTTGGTAAATGCTCAGGCAGTCAAAAGAAACAATCATTCTTCAAGTTTTCTTCCTATATTTTATGTCATTAAAAATTTCTTTATTTTATTGCTCAAATGTCATTGGCTACTAAATTTTTAGCCCAATTACCTAAGTATAGAGTGTAGTCTTATATTTAATTAGGTCCTTATCAGAGTTAAATCTTATTTTTAATTAGCTTCTTGCATGTAGAAATGACTTACAAAGACAGATGGTCCAAAAACATAACAACCCACATAGAGAAATTACAATTATGTTGTTGTCTACATATCAGGCTGCCTATAAATGTAAACATAATCCAAAGCTCACTGCTTATTGTCTGATCTTGACCTACTTTTGTGGCTATTCTTCCTCCCAGCACATATTTGATCTTTCATATGATTAAATGGTGAACAGGAGAATGATAATATCTGATAATGATCTGGAGCAAATGAACTGAAGTATACTATACTTCTGTTGGTATATCATCCAAGCTGAAATGCAAAAATAAATACCAAGAAGCTATATTTGATGATGGTTTGATACAGAGGGCTCCATTAATGTGCTATTTCCTAAGCACATTAAGTTCTCTTATGCCAAATAAACCAGAAAATTGTAATTTAAAAATCTTGTTTTGTTAACTGGAGAAAGATTCATTATGCAGTTGTATAGTTGTACTCACAGGAGTATAATAATGTAGCAGTCCACCTAAGGTGTTTCTGAATAAATTTTTTACCTTAGCTTGTTATGGAAGCCAGAAAACAAAAGATTGATGCTTGTAAAATAGATCTTCCTTTATTAATTGATATTTTAATAACCATTTTCCAGTGCTGTCTTAAAAAAAAAAAAAAAAAAAAAAATGTTGAAATCACAAAACTAATATTTTATCCAACTGGAACACAATATCTTTAAGGTATTACCTCTAAGGTATCTACCTCTAAGGTATCTACCTCTGCAGAAAAGCTATTTGCTTGAATCACTTAAGGGCTGGAGAGATTTCTTACACATTTCTTAGATACAGCATAGTCCAACTGCAATGCCATCCACTATATAGTATCTCTTGGCCACAGGGGGAAACTTAATACCTCAATTAAAACAAAATAAAGTAAAACAAAACAACAACAACCTTTTTATGAGAATATGTAGAATTCTTGCATTTTTTATTCTTCATTGTTATGGATAAAATTAGCAAAACTGAAAAAGAGCTTTTCAGATAATATTTTGAAAAAAAAAAATCTATTTCATGTCTCAAATGTCAAAAACAAATAGAACCATGAACCATGAACATTTTCATGTGCAAAAGTGAAGGAAAAGGTTGGAAAACTGTTATTTTGAGAATTTCAGTATGCAGATTTATGGATCATTTAAGCTTATTTAAGATACAATTTTCTCTCTACAGCTTTATTTAGATTCTTCTGGACATTATTAGAGAACTGTGTGAATGTGCAAATGATTTATTGCACATTATTAGGAACTGCAGCCTAGAACTGAGTTTCTAAACAAAATCTTTAACTGGAGCCGACTTAGTTACTGTGTATCCAAGTCCTAAATAGAAATTAAACTTAAAACTTGTAAAGCCACTTCACAATTACGTACTGTAAAAATGAACACATTAACCATGTACTTCTAATTTAATTAAATACACTATAAGAAAACAGAGGCACCCCTTGAGCTCATGCTGAACATTGAATCTTGTAATTTCTAGAGCAAGACCTGTTTCAATCACAGGTACTCAGTGATTATAACAATGCAATTTCCTCATTCTTAATTCTCTCTCTCTCTTTTTTTTTTTTTTATTTTTTTTTTCATTATTTATTCTATTTATGGTGAATTAATATCTTATTACACTCTCTGAAATACTTTACATGAAGCTAAAAGAGCAATTAATATTTTCCATATTGGCAACTTCATGCATGTAATAATGTGCTTCCAGCAACTTAAAAATATGGTCTATAAATTAAGAATATATTTAGTAGGTGTAAAATAGGCAGAGACAGCAGCTCTCTTGCTTCCTAGAAGTAAAAAGCAATTTAGCAAGATAAAATTAGGTGGTTAAGTAACTGAAATGTGTCAAAACCTTAACTTTCTCCTTTGTACAGAAAGTTCTGTTCATAGAAGTTTTTCCCCTACTGCAAATAGGGAAAGCCAAAGCAATTGGCACAGGAAAGCAGCTGCAGTTAAGCTGAGATGAAGTTTTTCATGGAGAAGGAAACCTATTACCAGAAAAAGATTTATTTGACTTAAATAATTTTTAACTCTCTGTGCGTTACCTCTATTTTTGTGTGGAAATATAGATAACAAGTTTCTATGAATAGAGAGTTAAAAGGAAAACAAATATGTGGTCTTTAAAACAGATTTTATAGCATCAACCTTTATCAGTAACTCAGAAATATTACATTCAACAAAGCTTTTATTTATTTATTTATTTATTTTTGCAACATGCAAAAAATCTGAAAACTTGATATTTCTCCCAGGTTGTCATGTTCAGAAACTCATGAGAAAGCAAACAAAACCAGTCAAAAAAAGTAAATGAAGGATTTCCCTGTATATTCCTCATTTTAAATAATTAAAATACTCTTAAAACATATGGGAAACCTTCAACAGAATTCCATTCAATGCCTCACTTGCAGGCCACTGAGAACTTAGATTTCACTTGCTCATAGTTCTACACAACATTGTACTCTAAGCACCTCCATGTTATTTATTTTTCATTATAAACCAGATCTTTATTAATACTGAGTATTTTTATTTACTATTTATTTATTTATTTTTAGGAAATTAATTTAAATGGCAACAAATAAACTTTATCTGTTTATGGCATCACAAATTACTGAGGTTACAACTATTTGAGATTACTAATTAAGTCCCAAACTGGGATGTCTACTAATTAACTTGCTAAGTATATCGAGCTACATTAATTTCTCAGACACCTGCATTGATTAGATTCAAAGGAGATGCATTTTCTCCATTGATCCAGCTACAACTGTAAAGAATACTACTCGTATGGATAATTCACTTGATTTCATCAGTAACATCCTATTAACATCATCTATGGATCCCTGTGAGGGAATTTATTTGCAACTGGTCCTATTGAAATCAGGGAATAGAAGTTTATATACCACAAGACCTAAAAAGCCAGTGTGTTAGGGTGGATGACTTTTTATCAATTGACTAACCAGTGAAGATTAAGGGACAAACCAGGATGGCCAAAGGGATGCCTTGTACAATGTGGAATCATGCTCAGACTTGACAGCTGCGGAAAAGGAGGAAAAGTGAGGGATGTTTGCAGTGATGGTGTTTGTCTTCCCAATAAACCATTACAAGTGATGAGCCCTGCTTTCCTGGGAGTGGCTGAACTGAAGTAGTGAATGAATTCCCTTTCATTTCAGTTTTCATTCCCATTTCAGTTTTGCTTTAGTTTGCTGGAGTGCATGGCTTTTGCTTTATCTGGTAAACTGACTATCTCAGTGCATGAGTTTTCACACTCTTAACCTTCTGATTTTCTGCCCCATACCACCTAGGTAGAGTGAGTGAGTGTCTGGGTTGCGCTTGGATGCCTGCTGGGTTAAATCATGTGTACATGTGTATAGAAATACATATAAAATTATGTGTATAGAAATACATGAGCAAGAGACTTGTTTTATCATACATACCCTGAACCTTATTTTGTAATTCACTGATTATTGAATCGGGTCAAGGAACGCATTTTTTATTACTTTTCACTTGTTTGCACACACAATTTTCTAATACTACATTCAATTTATATTAGCTTTCCTTTATTTTTTAAACAAAGACAATCACATTAATGAGTTAATAATCAGCTCATATGTTATGATGTAATCTTTTTCCTTTCTGCTCCCATTTGCACTATAATGCAAGAAATAGAAGGAAAAGCCACATAATTTTGATTTCATTGCCCTCTAAGCTCTGTGTGGGTGGAACTTTCTGAGTTGGCAAGGGAAAAATAATCACAGTTGTTCACAGCATGAGAATAACTATATTAAAATATCCAGAGTAAAATGAACATACATATATATATATATATATATTTTTTTTTTCAGAGGTGTTACAGAGGGCAGAGGAAAGGAAGAGAGGCACAGAAAAGCCAAATGAATTAATAAATAGATAAATAAATAAAAGTTTCTTCCCTAAGTTATAATCTTACGGTCCTGTCCACATGATTTTCTAACATTGCTGGTGAGCATATATTTTATTTTATTATTTGCAGATGTATATTCTATCATATTATCAGGGAATTCAAAAACACAATGTTGCTTATCATACATTATTGACCCTGGGAATCATTTGCTTACTCTTTGGTGAATAAATTTTGGCAGTGTTAGTGTAACAGACACCTCAGACTCCTCTGCTAATGTTTCATACAAAGACAGGCAAGTAGTGTTTTCTGCTGAACATCAGCCTTCATCTTCAGTTAGCTGGGATAGAAATAATCATAATATTAAAAAACAAACAAACAAACAACAACAAAACATTATCAATGTCAATTCCATCACTTGTATTCAGTGTCTATTTGTACTTCTGAGAGTTTTGCAATACTGTATCCCAGAATGCTTGGGGGTAATATTTTCATCATCAAAAAAAAAAAAAAAAAAAAAAAAAAAAAAAGTAGATATAAAAATTCTAACAGTTAGGCTGAGGTTGAAATAATTTCAGTGACAACACATACCACACAGTTAAATGCAGGAAAAATTCTGTTTTCTGGGAACCTTCTGAAGCTAATGCATGTAAATCAATAGCTGCAAAAACAAACTAATTTGTATGGCTTGCCTGCATTTCTCTGAGGTTCCCAGAGTCTCTTTGCATGTCCATTTAAATTAAATCTGTCCTATGTTCACATCCTTTTTTTAATGAATTGCAAAGTGACAGACTCAAGTTTCAGTTGGCTGCTTACATAGACTCCTTGTGTCACTTTGGAGAAGATTCATTTTTCTACCTGTAAAATAAGGACATTATTTACTACTCCCCTTCTTTATCTTGACTAGCTGTGTTGGATTGGAGGGCTAACATAGAGCTTCAAAACACTCAACGTGTTATGGACCTTATGTCAGTACAAGTACTACTATGATAGAACAACATGGTGCCTTCCATGATTCCTATGTTTGACTTGATATGAATGTTTGGTTGTGGGTTGCTCTTTTCTCTTCCTTTCTCTTCTCCTCTTCTCTCCTCTCCTCTCCTCCTCTTCTCCTCTTCCTACTTCTATTCTATTTCTGCTGTATAAAAATCTGCCTTACGTTTGCCTGTAATTTTCTATTTCATCCCATTGGATAGATTCTGCTCTCTTCCAAGGGCTATAAACATAACATAGCTCTCCGGAGAACCTTTTGTATATATATATATTTATGTTTTAGTCTCTATGGATATAAACCAACTTGCTGGTGTTACCATACTGTCTTTTGATTGAAGCCAAGACTAATTGAATTGGTTATATAATTATTATTTTAAAGACTCTTCTTGTATGCCTCATCTGTCTTTATGTTGCTGAAAAAGACATTTTCTTATCTACATTTTCGCTGCCTGAACAAATATAAAAGTGTTCCTTAGGTCAGCTAACACTGAATACAATTTTTCTAAGTTAATGAGTGTTGGGGAAAAAAAAAAAAAAAAAAAAAAAAAAAAAATGTCCTGACATAGCTACCTACATATCCTCTAGCCCTCCAGACAAAACACATAGATTTCTCTTTCATTAAGCCTGGAAGTCTGAATAAAAAAACTATCATCTGCTAGGATATAGCATTTGTATTCTGTCTTGGTGAACAATGGGACAAAACCATATTAATACCTGCTCAGGGGCATGGGTTGGATTCTACTGTGTTTACTGAGGTTCTACATGACATAAACTCATCTCTGCTAACATCTGCTATCACTAAAGCATCACTTTAGATATTATTAATCCATCACTTTGGTGGATTTGTATCACTAAGCTTATAGAATCATAGAATATCCCAAATTGGAAGAGAACCATAAGGATCATTGAGTCCAACTCCTAATCATTGGAGATTCCAACTCCTGATCATTATCATTCAAAGAACCTCTTTAGACATTGAACCAAGAGAGAGAACACGAGTAATAATGCTTCTGTGTACAAATAAATAAAATAAACCACTGGAGATGGACAGAACTAAGGAAAATGAACCTATTTTACTCCATTAATTAAATACCACCATTTTTGGAGCTAAACATTAACTCCTTCCTAACTGCTTTGTTAAAATACCGACTCTGAAACACAAAGCAATAGAGCCAACACCAAGAGTTTACCAATTTATGTATTCCAGAAGACTTCAAAAGCTATTTTAAAGAGTAGAAAAGTTATGGGGATTTCATTAAACATTATTATCTGGGAACTCACAGTGGTTTGCTGCTCCTGATGAAAGCTTCTATTGGTTTTCCTTTCTGTCTGCTTTAACAATCTGTGTCTGCTGGTTGCTTCCTGATTAGGAAATGACTACACCTTTTGTCTTCAGGTGACTGAAGTAACTATCCTGGCACTTCAGGGTTCTCTACTGAGATAGAATTCTTGAGGGAGGATGCTGGTATGCAGCCTGTTGAAAGTGGCTGGTGCTCCTCTCTTTGAGCTGGAACTGGAACTGGAGCTGGAGATGGTGGTGGTGTTGCCTTAGGAAATGTACTTTGACTAAGGTGTTGCATAAAAAGAAAGATGTAGTGAATGGACTGTGCTCTATTGGAAAGGGTGAAAAGAGATGAAGAAGGCCTTTGCAGAGAACCAGGACCCTAAGCCCAAATGATGTAAGGGTGGTAATATACGGGGAAGCCAGAGATGCTGTATGGTCTCTGTCCTTGAAGCCGTTAGAATTTTGATTGGACAAAGCCCTGACCAATGCATTTTATTTAGATCTCTGCTGTTCACATGTGGTTGGGATAGATGACCTCTCTTGGTCCCTTTCAATATGCAGGGTTTCATGAGAATTTTTTTTTTTTTAATTTATTTATTTTTCCTGATTTCATTGTGAAATTAAAGAGGAAACATTGATAGACAAAACTAATAGCTTTGAATTGATATCAGCCAGGATCTCTGTTTTGTTTTTTTTTTTTTTTTTTTTTTTTTTTTTTTTTTTTTT
>CM021797.1:4488965-4511194 GCA_011076525.1 Nettapus auritus | reverse complement strand
TTTTTTTTTTTTTTTTTTTTTTTTTTTTTTTTTTTTTTTAATCAAAAGAAGAATTAAGTTTATCTAATTTGCTCATGTTTTATTACCCCAAGATATTTGGGCAACCGAATGTTCCCTGCATGGGTGCTTGCAGATAACAAATGAATTTCATTATTGTGAATACTTGAAAAAGTACATGTGAAATTTTATAGATGAATATTCAGAGCTGAATGTTTTTCAAGAGATTGAACACAAGAGGAGAAATTATAGGAAACCACTAGTGTCCTGTAAGACTTGTGGTAAAGAAGAAATAATATCCCTGGTGATTGTTGCCATCAGCTAGATTCATTTACAGTTAGTATAAATTAGACTGGGAGTGTATGTATTAAAGTTTGAAGTGATCCAACAGAATGGTGGCGAGAGCTCTACGAGTCCTGAGGGAAAGCATGGGAAAAGATGTAAATCATCCCATATGATGCACTAAAAATACTTAATTAGGGATGGGCATTATTTAATATATGTGAGAGTGTAGAATTCCAGAAATCAAAACTTAATGAATTCTGCAATGATTCCCCTGAACCTTTCAAAAGAGAACAGACACATAACAACAAAGTTTGCAATGGGGAAAAAAATAAGTGAACTCTATTCATGTCTTTGTTTCTTTATCATACTTTACTAGGGAATATATGAGTCAGAGAAAACACTCCTTTTCTAGCTACCTTGTCATCACTGGTCTTTTAGATCACTTTGAGTCATTCATTAGGATATTCAAAGCTCTGTTTTGTTGTTTGTTGTTTTTTCTCATAACTCCTTCCCACATTAATTTAATTTTATCTAAAGTAATTTCAACAAGAACTTATGACTATTGACCTTCACAAACGCAACAAAGATGAATTTAAAGAGCTGGGACACAAACTTTTTTTTTTTTTTTTTTTTTTTTTTTTTTTTTTTTAAATAAATAGATAGAGAAGTTAACGTCTTCCCATCAAAACTAAATTTTTTAAAAAAATAAATAAATAAAAAAAGTTTTCTGACAAATTATTAACGTGCAATACATTGTGAGAACTCACGCTGCAGCTTTCATAATTAGAAGAATATATTGTTCTCTGTAATTTATTCCCTTAATTCAAAGATTGTGACTTTGTGTTCAACACAAGGTGTTTGTGTGGGAATACTCATAGAAAGTAAGATATTACTTTTAAAATGCAAAATGTTTGAAGAGATAGCAGTCATCACATGTACCCACTATGTATTTCTGACAAGCACACTTTGAACTGGTGTAAAAAAGATAACCATATAGGAACTACAGTGAATGCTAAGAAAAGTTTTATATAGCTTAATTCGAAAACATTGTATAGAATCACCACCTTAAAAAAATGTATCCTGCATATTTACAAGTGAGTACATATGGAATTCTAAAGAACAAATTTAATCTCTCTATAGAGAGGCTTTTACAGGACATAAATGGGCTACTATTTCAAGTGTAAATATCTGTGTTTTAAAAGTAACTTTGATGGTTTCAGTTTTAATCTTGTTGACTGCTTAGATCTGGAGTTCTCAATGAGCATTATATATTTTATTTTATTTTTTCGTTTGTTTTTTAAAGTCAAGCTATCAAAATAAAAATGATAATGGATCAGAAATTACTGTGCTTTGCTTTAGGTAATTTTTCCAAAGCAATAATAAAACGCTTTACCAATCAACCAGTTAATGACCAATGTGAGTTGTTATAAGAAATTGGGTGAAACTGACAGAGCTTAATTTATCTATCTGGTCATTACCTCATCAATAAAAGGGTTACTAGTCAAGAGTGTTAAAATTGTTCATATAAATCTCAGTTATGTTACTATTAAAATATTAAATTAGTTTTCTGAAATAATTTACTTTATCATTATCAAAGAGTAATACCAGTAATTTATTGCTAACACTTTATTTCAGTCACTATTGGCCCTATAAACACAAAATTGACCTGATTGCAACCCTGGAACAGTGAAATAATATTATAATTAGGGATTTGTCTTAACAATATTTTCTACATAGCTATTAGCACTAAGAAGTTCATGATGTGGATCGTGATCTACTAGGATGCAGAAGTCAAGAGAGCATTTGTATCTTGTTGGTCATAGTCAGACATAGTCTTATCAGTAGGTGTACTTTCGTTGTTTTGATATTCACATGGGTATCTCAAAAGTCAGCCTTAGAGGTTTATCTAAGCATATTAAGGAGTGCCAAAGAGATTCTGTCAATTCTTTTTAGGGAATACACTATACCGATATTTAGCTGTAATAGCTATTTTCATTTGATAAACATGGGTTTTGAAATGATCACCAGAACTTTTGCAGCTAGGTGTAAGATCTATGTTTTAATAGAACCATGACCATTAATTACATGTAGAAGTACCCATATCTGTGGCTGTATATCCATTATGTTTCCTCAATAGTTTTGTCCTTGATCTGAAACTCAAAATTACGAGTTTGGCTAAAAATTACCTTGGTTCAAAGAACTTACTCAGGGAACAAAGGAAGTCAGATCAAATCAGTGCAATCTTCCCCATCAATGTTAGTGATGAAACTGCTGAGGAAAAAAAAAAAAATGCCGTTCATCTGAAAATAAGTTCTGGTTATATCTCAGGAAAAGAATGATAAACATGTATTACCATAAAACAATTGTCATTAAGGGTATATATATATATATATTTTAATGCATTTCTAATTGTAGAAGACACGCACCTCTTCACTGAATTTTCCTTTATTGAAATAAGAGTCTGAGATAAATGGAGTGAGGTTTTAATAATATTTATATAATGAATATAAATGGAACTACAGGGAAAAAGTCTTTAGGCAATTTTAAATGTATCCCAAAATATGGCTAGTATATCCATTCCAAATGGACTTAATAAGCACTCAAACACCGTGAAGACATTTAATTAAGAAACAAGTATTAAAAAAAAAAAAAAAAAAAAAAAAAAAAATCAGCTAATTTCCTAATTAAATCAACATGCACATGTAAATGGCTTGCAAGTGATTTTGTTGCTGGTGTCATTGTGTCTTTTAGGTGTAATGCATAACTTTTAATAGGCAATTACTTGATTCTTCATAACCCAGACATGGTCCTGAATGGTTAATTCAGTAATGCTCTCAAAGCGGTACACATTTTCCTCTGATGAAAAATGACAAAAACAGTAGATTAAATCTAAATGTGTCAGAAGATCTGATTAATAACAAGTTAGTGTAAATTCACAATAATGTCAGTGGACTTAGTGGCACCTATTTCACACCTGTGTTGCTAGAACAAAGCTAAAAACCTTTTAGATCCTTTTGGTTTATAACATATTACATGAACATTTATGTGAATATTGTCAAAATAATGCCTTTGGAAGATAATTGAGGTAATTCATTTTGTTGAAAAAGGAAAATCTGAAAAGTCTGAGTAACAAATTAGCTTGCCTAATTGGCAAGCAAAGGAAAAGAAACAGAAATGAAGTCTCTCAATGCCAGTTTCATGCAACGGACTATTTTTACAGGAGAATCAATCTTCTCTCCAATACACTCAAAAGGGATATTGTTTGAACTTACCTAGTCCTTTGTCAATGTATAATGTGACAAATCAGTAGACCAACAGTCAAATTCTCTGTAAATGATGTTATGTTAATCGGAAGAGTTTCGCTCCAGGCCAAAGATAAAGTGCAAGGATTAACACTGCATGTTTGTTCAGATTAGAACGTGCAAGATTCAGATGAGGAATGGTTTATCTTGAGCTTTTGAACAGTTGTATACTTTCTCCCATAGAATTCTTCCCCTTTGGTAGGATCACAATACTATAGTGTTGAAAATTTTTCATTATTTTCCTTTGTCTTCAAATATACAGAAGTTGCAGATGCATTTTGTCAATTAATAGAATAAATTAGTCCAGACATACATATTGAAAAACCCAGATTGTTCCTATTTTGCAAAATGGCTCTAAAGGAACAGTTAAAATGTCATTAGAGTTTCTCAATATTTATGCATCATGCTTTGCAGATATATCACAATACAAGTACTATAAAAATCTTTGGTCCTCCAAAGTGTTAGTGAATTCAAAGAAGCATAGGATCTCTGACTTTATTTTTCTCCTTCTTTCGTTTCTTTCTCCTTGTTTAACAAGTGTCTCTTTTTCATTCATCTGCAGACTGTTGATGTAGAAGTCTTCTTCTCAGTTCTCATCACCTGAAAGAGGCTTCACTGAGCATGCTGCCTCATTGACTTCATTTTTTCCTCATCTCATTTTGAAACTTATTGACTGTTTCTTAATTTCTCTCTCCGTAAGTTATTGCCTTTACAACTGAATGACTTAATTTATTCCTCATCTCATCTACACACTACTGCTTTCTGTGATTTATGGCATATGTGGTCTTCTATTGTTTAACTCCATAAAGGTATTTTGGATTAAAATTCTATGGAAGAAATTATACTCCCCCATGGCTAATGCAGTCAGCACGCACTACTGACTCCTCAGCATCTTGAAAATGTAGACGCAAGTTTATAGATATAGCCGAAAGTGGAATCTCTAAAACATTTTAATTAGAGCTTATGAACCTGCTACACTGTTACTTAAATTTCTGCCTATTCTTTAAAAACAGCAAAATAACAAAAACAAAAAGCTGTTGAAATTCTCCAGACTACAACAAAGCAAATAAGAAACGGGAAACATAATTCATATTCCTTGGGAATCTGGGGATTCCAGAACATCTGTGGACCTGATAATTTTCCTTTTTAATAAGTATGTAGGAAATCCAATCAGCTGAGGGATTTAGAGGGAAGAGAATTTGCAAACTCAAAACAATCTCTTTTCTCTACATTTTTAGGTCCTACAAAGTGCAAAGCATTCTTTTTCTTCATATTGACATTAATGGAAAATAACATTTTTCAGTAACATACAGAACTGGGACCCAGGACCTACTACTTTTTGGTATAGTTTATTATTGTTCATTCCTTCTCTCCTGCACATACTTACACAATTTATACAACTGAAAATATCAGCACAGTGGAGATTTTTCTTCTGCTGCTTCTAATGTACACCTGCTTGTAGTTCATCACCTGTCATTTACTCAGCAAAAATATAATTATGATGCTCTAATTTATATGTCAAAAAGGTTCACAGCTCCATTTGAAAGGATGAGAACTAAAGGGGGAAAAGTGCTATTTGCATATTAGAGATGCTGCATGGCATTATGCAAAGCTAAAAAGACATGAAGAAAAAATGCATAAATTAAGACAACATTGTATTATACTTATGTCTCTATACTGGTCTTCTAGGCTAAATCTGAATATGTATCTTGGAGTCCCCCAGATCCAAACAATCATCTAATGCTTAATGCATCTGTGAAGGTAAGGTAGCTAACTCTCAAAAATCAAGGGAACCTTGTTACCAGTTCAAGTCACTTCATACACGCAGTCCAAAATGCATTTTCTTGTAGCTCAGTAACTCCACAGCTGTGACCATTACCTATGAGTTCCAAAATAGCTTGAAGATTCCCTAGCAAAGTCAGTCATGTGCAATCCTATCGCCTGTGTTTGATCGCTTGCTTATGTATGCAGTCTAGAATTTTCCTTAAATCAGTTTTGGTATATCTAATTGTATTTGTTAGGAAATGGAAATTCCAAAGATATCATGTTATCCACATTTTATCAAATATATTTGGATACCAGCTGTAACTCAAGCTCAACCCTTTTGCACTTCAGAGAATTCATGGCAAATTTCTTAAAAACAAGAAAAAATCCGTGTTAAACCTTCGGGTGTTCATTTGCAATATTCAGGTAAACAGGGATCAATACTTGCATTTTTTTTTTTACTTGCATTTTGTGTTATTACTCATTGTTGTATCCTAGAACTCAGTTGTCCTATAAATGCATGACTGAACTGCAGACTCAGAAAGAGAAGGTAACATATAAAAGTATCTATATTTACAGTGTAGCATACAACATAAATTCTTTACAGGTGCATAATGGTCTTTGTGCTGCAGAGGACAATTATGCACACCACTGCTTTGCCCAGCAGTTTGACCCATATTGTATTAAATCTGTTAATTGCTTTGTAGTGCCTTGCAGTATGGCACAGATCACACTAATACTGAGGTTTTCCAGCACTGTCAGAGAACATATGTACAGGTAATTTTGAAAATATCTACGGGTCCTTCCTTCCCAAGAGATATCCCAAAATTCAACAAAGAGAATAGATTAACTATGGTTATGTTACTAACTTTGGTTTCTTCTTAGTCTTCTTTTAACTGTTACAGATCATACTACACATCTAATACAAAGGTTTTCCAATAAATATGTACATTATTTCAACAATCTGAGTGGCACAAAACCTTTTATTTAATTATTGATTGATTTTACTTTCCACAGTCATAACAAAAAAAGGAGACAGAATTCAGGACAGGTATTTTAGATACCTGAAACATATCAAAGACAATTGTTCTCTAACTTACAAGGGAGGATAAATTAGACTGACCCTCCAGCAGTGTGTCAGAATTACCAGGAAGATTATTATAACAGGATATGAAAGGTATGGGGACCAGTGGGGATCAGATATAAGAAAATGAAGATTGTATTCCTGAAGACAGGCAAAGGAAAAGGGTCCTTCAGCAACATATAGTAATTATGTCCCTGTGACAAATCTGGGGGAGATTTTTTGACTTTGACAACATACTGAAGATATTCATCTCAATCTTCCTGTAAAGGTTTGATGCTTTTTCACAGGAAAACCTCAAGATAACTTTGGAACCTGGCATCCCTTTGGCTTATCCTGATAATAGGACAGTGGATTAGCCTGTGAAGGACTATTAACAATACAGAGATGGTCTATGGCCACACTACAGTCACTGTTGAGTCAGGGGATCCCTTTCCCCTGTCACGTGCAACAGGCCTTCAGTACACCAAGAAATCTCATCAACTCATGCTTATGGGCATGATCGTAGTGTGATTTGTCAGATGGTTTTATTTAACTTTTATGGAGCAGGAAGTAAATAGTGTGTGTTTGAAATATAGCATGGTAGCACAAATCAAAGCATTAGAACAGAAACCATGATTCAAGGAAGTTATCTTCTGCATAGCAACTGATGAGTTTACAAACCTCTGTGAACAGAGCTGTTCCCTCCTTTACCAGGAGAACCTGCAAAGTCTCCATATACAATACTCTGTGCTTGCACTGTTCACTATAGGTACCTATGGAGAATGACAGTCCTGCAACTCCCATAACATTTTTTTCCTCTGCTACAGAAAACAGCTCAGTTTGTTCACTGTTTATTGTCAAAAATGCACAGCGTTTCCCTGTTTGTCTTCTTGAAACCATTAGCGGTGTGGACAAGGAGGATTTTATTCTGTTAATTATATAGAGAACAGTGTTTTGACAAGAGTAGGAGTTGGAGGAAGACATACCAG
Organism: Nettapus auritus; assembly: GCA_011076525.1. NCBI lineage: Eukaryota > Metazoa > Chordata > Aves > Anseriformes > Anatidae > Nettapus > Nettapus auritus. The sequence continues at coordinate 4,503,794 of CM021797.1, read as the reverse complement.
TGATCTCTTACTGTTTCACTCTAGTATACAGACTTTGCAAGGAGAGAGTCTTGTTGAGGAGGTGAAGAGACAAAAGAGACAAAATTGCTTAAACATGGAGTTGAAAGCTTTCAGTCCAGCTATGAAGTTGTAGATAAATTTATGTGTAACACACTAGCTGATAACCAAGATAATAATCATAATGAGCTATACAATCCTTATACCAAACTCTTCCAGACTGCTCCCACATTTTTTGTTTCTGTGCGTATCATGGGGGAGGTTACCAGTAAACAGCACAGGGTTGCCTTAATCTATCATAACCAGCATCCACAGACAAATGAAGGTACTTGAGCCTCTTGCTACTACCTAATAAACTCCGGGGAGCTAATAAAACAAAACAGAGAATGCTGGTTATAATGATATCATGTTCACACCTGCTGTCACGTTTTTTGGCAGTACAGTCCATTTTCAACTGCCTTCTGCCTATGAAAGAAGTTGCTCTCTCTGAAAACAGGCCTGTTTACAGAATAGCTCCTCCATTCCCTGTAGCGTTGGTCCACAGCCTTCAAAGCAACAGTCAATGGAGTGCTCCATCCAATTTTCCTTATTAATCTGCATTTCTTTTAGAAGCATCGCTCTGCGCAAAACTGAACTTTACTGACTTGTCACTGGAGTCAATCACAATGGAAATGGGAAGCAGGATGTGGCCCTCACTATCCACGAAGAAATGGTTGGTGACCTGGTATGGCACTTGGATGTGCACAAGTCGATGGGGCCGGATGGGATCCACCCGAGGGTACTGAGAGAACTGGCAGAGGAGCTGGCCAAGCCGCTTACCATCATTTATCAACAGTCCTGGCTATCGGGGGAGATCCCACTTGACTGGCAGCTAGCAAACGTGACGCCCATCTACAAGAAGGGCTGGAGGACTGACCCGGGAAACTACAGGCCTGTCAGTTTGACCTCAGTGCTAGGGTTATTATCTGGTATGTTATCTGGTTATTATCTGGTACTGGAAAAGTACTTTTGATTTATAAAGGTGTTCAGGTTTATGATACCCACTGATTTTAGTAGGAATAAGGCACTGTTAAGAACTTGGTCTAAAATATTTCATTCTTAACCTGAGTCATTAGATACATTTGTAAATGTCTATGTTTCTGTAGCAATTCTGTAGCAATGTTTCTGTACCTGCAAAACATCAAGCAGTTTATTTTAAAACAATGGGTTCTGTGAATAATAGTCTTTATAATTATTACAACAACTGGAAATAGTAATAAACATTGAAACTTAAATCAGTGCATGTTTTCCCTAAGTAGTGATGGAATATTTAGCTCATTATAACACTTTCTCATCCTATTAATATCCTGTCACTTATAATAAGACCTGCTGATATCCAGTAAAATGTTGGTAAAGATTGAAACATGAGCATAAGTGCAAATAAAGAAAAGATCCATTAATACGTGAAACTTGAGCAGACAACAGAAAAAACAAAACAAAACACAAATATGTCATTACTTATAGTTGGAAGATGATGGAGAATCCTCACTTCAAGTTGCATACAAGAGAAACATAGATGAAAAATAACCATAATCCAGGTATTTTTGTATTTCTCAGATTTAAAATCTGTCTTCTGTTCTAGATATTGCCTATGACAATTAGATGACACATGCTTTTAGGACTATGAAACATAACACTGGATTACCATATCTTGGAATGGTTCTGTGTTCATAGAATTAGAGGCAAGTATCCTCCAAGCTTTTCTACCTGTTCAAGTACAGTTTTCTGTACCTCTCTTTGTAATGGCTTAAGAGGCATGGGAATATCCACATATCACATGCACTTTTCCTAGCCTTTGAATTTTATTCTCAACAAGATGGGAGAATTTAACATACATATCCTATGTTCTTGAGTAAATTCCTTATTCATTTGGCTATCAAGCAGAAAGTGGCGTCATATGCTACATATTTTCTCTCTGCAGGTTTCCATGTAACTGCTTCAGTTATTCTAAATCGTAATGGACTGAAGCAACTGGAGTGGAATATGCATATACGTTTTTCCATAGGTGTACCTGTGTTGACTGTCTTGGGAGGACTCCAGGTAAACAAATGAGAACAAGTAAGAACATGACTTTGAAATCCCTCAGGCTATTAAAGTGTACCTGTTTGTATGAATATAAAATATAAATTCAGAGTTGTTTACAAAATTGTTAAAGTGCCACAGATTTAAACATATTTAGATACAATAAAACAAACTCTGAGAAGTATCTCACAAAAAGAAAAAAAAAAAAGAAGTAAGTAAAGTCACTGTGGTTTCTTGGTTTTGTCAAAAAATATATTCAAAAAATATATTCGTCATCATGTTTGTTATTTTGAAACAGCTTTGAATTTAAGTTGTAACTCCTCGATCTTGAATATCTTCCTTTTAAGTATATGTCAGGATGTATACTCTTTTCTAAGAAGTTCAATAAAAAAATGTACAGGAATGAAGCCTGAACTGCTAGATCAAAGGCAACACAAGACAAATAGACACGAAAAGTTATGTCATAATAATCTTAATTCAAGTGGCTAGGAGAAAAATTTCTGTAAGTCTATGAACACTGCATGTCTAGATGTGATCATTTCTCTGTCATGCCCTCCAGCATCTGACAATCTCCAGTACAGCATCATACAATCCTGAAGGCTCGAAGAGGCCTCCCAAAGTCATCAGATCCAATCTGCTGGTTAGGGCAGGTCTGATTACAGTGGAGTTCTCCTTCTCAGGTCAAGTTTTTATCTTCAAGTATGGAGATTCCATAGCCTCTCTGAGTCCTTGTTGGAATACTTAACCACCCTTTTTTTTTTTTTTAATCTAATTGAAATTGCCCATTTTCCAACTTGAGTCCATTCTCTCCTACATAACACCATCTGCCTCTGAGAAGAATCTGCCTCTTTTTCTGCATCCTTCTCTTAGGCCAGCAGCATATTGTCTAGCACTGCCTAGAAGGCTGTCAGACAAAATGTAGTTAACTGGAAAGCTACCTATATGCTGCTCAGGAGAATGGACATGGATATTAATTCTAATTTAGGTGATAAATCAGGAAGTCAATCTCATTATTCAATATGTGTTACATTTAAAGTAAATATAGTGGGTTATAGTTTCATTCAGACAATACCTCTTCTTAAAAGACCTACATAGGTCAAATAATCAGTTTAAATGATGGAGGAGAAAGGGGTATGTGTGTACGGGTGGAGATCAGTATAAGTCTTAAGTAAAACTGTTTTGCCTAAAACATCTAAACCATGCTGTAAGTGATTCAACAAGTCATTAACTGCTGCACAACTGTTGAAACTGCAGAATACATAACTCATATTGAAATATCTGATACCATAAACATTTTGAGTTATAGGCTGATAAATATAAAGAGTAATGGCTATAGTTATCCAAAAAAACTTCCACAAATGAATGATCAGTATTTACATTAGAACTAAAATGATTTACAAATGACATAGTGCCACATTTTAATTTAATGATATACACATGTCAGGAGATTTTTATTGAATATATCACATCTACTACCCTTTGCACTATATTTCATAGAAATAAGAAATGGGTGACAAATTAAATCAAAGTCACAAAAGAATCAATGGCCAATTTCATGATAATAAGGATGTGTTTTGTTCATTACGGTTGTCAAAATCCTTCTTTATATTCTGGAAAGAGGCAGCCTTCTAGAATGATGAGAAAAGTTTGGAAGCATTCATCACAATGCTCAGTTATTTCAGTTCCCATTTTCAGGGTCCAAAACATTAAGAGGTGAAGAAAACATTCTTGGTTAAACTTTTAGATCTTAAAATGCATTGAAAGATTTGCCCTCAAAGGGCCATCAAAAATTTTCCGATTTTCAGTCTGTTTTCCAATGTCACACTTTGAAACCCAAATTATGGAAAATGGTTTGTTGATATAAAGCCACAAAAACATGTATGGAAATGTTGGGTCAAGGAAAAAAGTCTTCTATTTGTTCCCTAACAATAAAATATTAACCTTTCAATAATGTATGAAGCATTAATCTACCTGAAACAGATGAGACATAACATGGTTAATGGACCAAAACTGACAGCTAACAGAATAGTGTTTCTCAACTTATATTAATATGCAAATACATCTCAGAGAGAGATTTTCACTTGTAAAATTTAATCTGCCAAGGAATAGGTGAATATACAGGTAACAGGAGATATGAATAAATAAATATATAAATAAATAAATAAACAAACAGCAGTATGGAAGGACACAGATCTTTTAAAAACAAAAGTATTTGGAAAAACAGCTCCTGTGTCAAAGAAAAGACCCATCTTCATTCTAATCTGGTCTCACATTATATCAGAGCTTCAAATTAATTATTATGTAAAATCATTCAAATGTAAGCAGTGGTTTAAATGTAAGGATGTTAATCAATTCCTTAAGAATAACAGAGGAATACCTGGAATTAGTTTAACGAATGTCAGCTTAGACAGTTTTCTATTAGAAAGGGGGAGCTGTGGTCAAGAAACTTTTTTGATTCTTCTTGCTAAGGCTGAAATTAGATATGCTATAGGAGTATTCAAAGAATTTGCGTCTCATCTAAGAAAAGGCAGTAGGTAGAAACCTTTCTTCTAAGGATCTTGGTATTGCAAGAAATCTATTAAGTATTCAAAAACATCTATTAAGTATTCAAAACAGCAGAGGTCTAAGTTTTTTTAATCACTTTCTAATACTATAAGGTTTTGTCTTTCCTTTGTAAGATTCCTTTAGTGGGCCTGTAAACCTTTTTTATACATCATTAATGTATATGTTTATATTCCTAGAGGCTGTTATAGGTAAACAAATACCATTTATTTTTTATTTTTTTAGGGGGGGGATACCGAAAGAGCACATGAAAATTCAAAATACACACAGTCCTAATGCAACAGACAAAAACAACGCTCCTATATCCTTCTATGAGGCCATGATTTCATCTCAAATGTATGCAAAGACCTTCCTTCATTTTATTTTATTTTCTCAAGTTTGACATATTTTGATTAAAAAAAAACTCTAAAACTATAGCAAATTTCTAATTTCTAATTAATTGTATTAAAGTGGTATAAGCATTAATTCTGAGTTATGTGCAAGCACTTCCTCTGTTACTGTTGTCAGCTCAGACATTTTACAATTGCCATGAATGATAAGATAAAGAAGATAAAGAGTACTAGGCATATTTCTTACTTGTAAAAAAAATTAAAAAAAATAAACAAAATAAATAAATAAATAATAATAATAATAATAAAAAGGTTTGTAAAGGCTTGTTTAAAGAGACAAGTAATTTTTGGTTTGAGACACATTATGAACCTAATTATGATGCTCTAGACAATCCTTTGTCACTATTTCAATTTCTCTCATTCACCTGTAAGCAATTCTAGCAATAAATAAGTCTAATAATTGTAATAGGTATGAAATAAATAAAAATCCAATATTTGGTTGTATTGATACTCTGGTGTTAAACCTAATACCACAGAGAACAGAAGGTAGTAACTAAAAGTCTGATGGATTTAGAGATTCCTCAGTATTACCTATCAGATGTAGTTGCAAAGAAGACACACAGTATCCTTAAGACAGAAAGAAAAGTACTGAATCACAGAAACTGCTCAGCCCCCACTGTGGGGGGAGAAGGGGGAGGAGGGAAAAGAGGAACAAATAAATGGTGACTTGAATTTTACACTGCCAGCAGGCAATCAAATTGAATGAACTGCAGATGTCAACACCTAACAGGTGGTTTGTAGAAGCTATTTAAACTGCTCCTTGATGTCCTGATTGCCTTGCAAAGCTGAAACTAGTAGGAGTTGTTGGCCTGTTAGAGGAAGGGCTCAGAGGATTTCTGGTTTTAAGATAAAGACTGGAGTTACAGTTAAGATAAAGGTGCTGGATGAAATTTCTATTTATTTATTTATTTGTAATTAAATTACTACTTCATTCAAGAAGATAAAAATATTTGTGGATTCCACTGCCTTTAGGTAGTGCTTTAAGTCTTTCAGAGGCTCTCTAGCATGTAAGTAAGTCTACCATCAACAGTAAAAGTTATACAGAAGCTACATAAAGATATGTCTGGTGGGTTTTCTGACAGAAAGCATAGGTAGAATTGACACAGCTGAAAGGTAATCAGGATGTATGGGAAGCTCTTCTCCACTTTAATAATGATAAATACTGAGGGGGCTGTAGCATTTACTTGGAAAGGTATTCTTCAGTTCTGGGGCACTGGGCTCCTTTCCTGAAAGTAGTTTAGTGGGTGTATTTTGTGAAGGCTATTTATTTCCCTGTATAAATAATGTCCATCTATCACAGCTTTTAATTAATGTTTTCTCTTCTTTACATTTTTTTTTTACCTGTTAACTCTTATTAATTTATCAATTATTCATTAAAACATTTGCACTTCTTCAAACATATTAACAAAGTTAACTAATAATTCAGGAATATAAATGAACTTCTGTAAAAGGGATATGTGATGGACATCTGCCATCATTTTGAGACTTTATTTTGCTAACTTGGTCTGCAGATCCAGCCAGCACTATCAATAGGCACATATATTTGTATTAAGGACACTAGCTATTATTTTAATTTCAACAGAAAGGATTTCTGCTTCATTCAATAAAGAATGTAATCTTGTTTAATGTTTGTTATCTGAAGTGAGGCCTTTCCAGCGAAAAATGAAAGGGTTACTCCCTCTGCATAAAGTACTGTTAAGTCCTGCTCCTGTACACTCTGTACATCCCTGTTCAGGAAAGACAGGAGCAGAAGGTCAGAGAGAAAAGTCCATCTAGACAGAGCAAAATAAAATAATGTGGCTTGTTTAGCTAACAAAGAAGCTGAAAATGGATAACAAGAGTAAAGCTCAGGTGAGATCTCAGCTATATAACTGAAGATCAGTGTGACCACTAAAGCAAATATTTCAGTAGTAAATGAACTAACATTGGCGGGTGAATTTTTCTTTTTTTTTGATTCCTTCAAAAACTTGTCAAAGAAATAGAGTAAGATATATTAGTGGTGCTACTGACAATAACAAATGACCTTGTAAAGGGAGTACCGAATTGAAGCAAATGTGTTTTTCCATAACATAGGAGAGTATTTTGATTGTAAGACTGCTGTGAAGTTACCCTATTATTCCACTTTCCATCACCTTTTATTGGATCCTGTCAGAATTTTGGCTAGGTCTGACGTGTAGAGCCACCTTCATTTTAATTCTTGTACAATCCAATGGCAGCAAGAATGATATCAATTTGTGTCACTTTTAATGTCTTAGTGACCAGTGTGATAATACGTTGTTAATGCCCACAGAACAGTACTTTCTTGCCTAGCAAAACCAATAAAGATCTTGCTATTGTCTCTTTTCTGTGCATGGACTAACTGATAACTGATGAAGAGCTTTAATTTTTATTTGTTAGACTTCATGGTTCTCATGGTAAACGTAGATATTTAATTTGTTTAGACACCTCTAATTATTAAAGCTACTTGATTGAAAAATACTCATTTCAAAGGCTGTTGGAAAAAGAAGATAAATAACTACGCCTATATAACTGCAGTGTAACAAAACACACATCTTCAAGATAAAGTGCTTAAAAAAAATCTCTTCCTGCTCCCCAAAATTGTGTAATCTGAGATTGAAAGAACATGTAACCAACAAATGCTATGAAAAGAACAGGTAAAGCAAAGGCAGAAACCATACAGAAACATTTTGATGCATAAATTGATCACCTACGTATAGCTGTATAGAATGTAATCTGAAAATCTTGAGTTTGAGGAGTTTACAAAAAATGGCCACATTTTGTAAAATCTTTCCTAAAGTGGTGTACATTTACTGTAGTTATCTGTTAATCACATGACAAAAATAACTCTTGTGCATGGTCCTTGCAACTGAAGTTCTCTGATAAGTACAAAAATTCAAAACAGATATATAAAATGAGATTTCTGGTTGTACCTTTCAGCTACTGAAGCTACAATTCTTAATGCAAATATAAAGATGATTTATTCTTATTCATTACTTTAGTCATAATAAAAGGAATACAATAATTTAGTGAATATCTATTTGTTCAGGTTAGCAAAAAAGCCGATAATTATTTGAAGATAGTAATAAAATGAAAAATGAAAGTGCTTGGTAATGGATTATTACATTTTATGGCCATACATTTATTCCATATAATTCAAACTGTTTCATTGCACTCCATGAAGTAGAAAAAAACTACTATGTAGGTACTAATTTTAAGATAGAGGCAGGTGAAGAAAATCAGTTTAACAAAATAAAAGACAAATTTGCTTGTGTTTGGTAAGTTTACAGTAAGGACAGACATGTTAATGTAAATAATGCTTGGGGTAAAGAGAACATTTGACAGCAAAAAGGTTATTTTACACAGCCACAGATTCAAACTCACCCTGAATTTTAGTTTCTCCACACTATAGCTGGCTATTAAACCCAGAGAGTATTGAATCATTGCTAGCATGTTAAACAAGTAATCTGATCAAACTGTAGCTTCGTAAGGTTATTGTTCTTGCTCTGTATCCCAGAGCAAGATCTCCAGTGGTGTCTCAAGGGTAATTGACCTATAGCAGAAGAAATTGGTTGTTTGATGTGTCTTTGAACAGGCTAGCCCACTTACAGAGTGCGTTGGTTTGGAAGGATCCACAAGTGCACTTGAGTCCACAAGAGTTCCACTCTTACTCTAAATGTACTTTTCATGTGTTCCTTAACTGTCATGTTTTCGTGTAGCAGGTGAAATAATCTGGTATTGCTCTGAAAAGAATAGAATTGCAGTGTTTCATTCTCTGCTTATTTGACTTGTATTGAATTATTTCACTTTAAATAGACAGCTATTTTCACACTCTCTTCAGTGGGAAAAGCCTACTTGAACCAAATAATGTGACCTGCTTTTTGTTATAGTGGTATGGTTTCTGTACGTTGCTAAATGTTTATCCTATTCCTACAGGTGTTGTACTGTGGCTGCTGGCATAAAGGATAGTGGACAAAATAAGGATTTACTTTGACCCTTTGTCCACTCTTGGTGTTCTTAAGAATTAACTTTGTTATGAGAAAAATATCAAGGCACTGGATGAAACAAGGAATGTTACTCATGAAACAGGATCTTTGTTGTGTGACACCATCACAGATGAGAATCTAGAAGACATTTTATTTAGTTAGTTTTCCAAGGAAGACATATTTTTGATGGTCCCGTGAGATTTGTTTGCTTAGAATTATGTACATACATTAGAAATAAATTATTTAGTTCTATTGTTGACATAACTGCCCCTCACAGAGTACCCACACCTTATTTTAATTTGTGGCTGCCTTACTCTCTCTTAGAGGGAGAAGTTACTGACTTTAACTTTTCCTATTCTTTCCTTTTCCACAAGTGTGAAAGAACAGCTGCTGCCTGATATAATTATTTTAATTGTTTGCATGCTATAAAACTGTTAAAAGCAATTTTAATTTTAACAGTAAATAGGTTTTATTGCCAAGTTGTGCTGTTGCTTATAGCTATAAGATGGCAACGGGTGGTTAAGAGTATATTTCATTCTGTATTATGTCTCCTGTATCCACTGTATAATCAATGAAGTAATATTATTTTGCCCTTAGGATATGAAAAAAATTCTAATGGAAGCAATTAAAAGTTATGAATAATACTGACACCTCTTTATTATCTTTCAGGTACATTTAGAGTTACCCAACACATTAAGTGGTAATGATGCAGTTACAGTTATTTTCCAGTTGACATGACTAGTTCTGTGGCCTAGCTACATTTATCTTGTGCTTTGAAGCCCTTCACACTAAGTTATTGGATTTGGGAAATAAAATAAATGGATTTATGAAATGACCTCATCCCTGATTTTTGAAAGACATAGGTAAGTGACACTTCCTTGGTCTACAGCACTAGCCTAAGTAAGTAATGACAGTTATTCTGGATTCAAAGCTGGATTCCTTAGACTGGGGATCTGGAAACCAGAATGATATTTATAAAATTGAAAAAATATAGGGCTCTGGACACAGAAATCTTGACGTGGTGTACTACATCTGACCTTCGTCCTAAATGCCTAAAATCACATTTAGAGCTGCAAACTGTGCCTGTGCCTATACTTTTATTTTATGTACATTCAAGGAAGCGTTCCCAGGACTTGTAATGCTTATGTCTTCATCTGAGCTCATATTTTTCCATCTTCTAGGGTATTTCTATTGTCTGAAGAGGGGGCACATAGTAAGACCCGTTTAGAAATGTAAATTTTAACCTCCAAAATCTATTATTATCTGAACAGCATCCTTGAACAAATACAAAACTGTGGTGTGAGAACATAAAAACTCATTTACTTGAATGAAATTTTGAGACCAATGAAACAGTTATGAACTGTTTAAAGTTGTCATAATGAACTGGGAGCCTGAACAAGATTTAAAATTAAATTAAACCGTAGGCTTGACTGAAAAAGACCTTGGTATTCCTTGAGTTACTTTCCTTGTAACTCTTAGGAGCTTTCTAGACTTAGCACTTATGTGGAGCCTAGAGTATTGATTTACTGGAAATAGGAGCTTTGTAAGGGACTGAAATGCAGCTGTTTTTTTCAAGCTTTCAGGATAAACTTTCAGTATAACTAAGTATCTGAGCACTTAAAAGTTAAAACATGGCTTTATATTGCTTATCTTAATGTGCATTGCTATCTATAATGGTTGAAATGAAAGACAGCTTGAAGAACAACAAAGAACTGCTGATTTCTTAAGAGGAAAAAGAAAAAGCTAGTATTAAGACAAAATTGCTAGCATTTTGAATTCCTTTTATGAAGATATATATAATCTTCATTATTTTCTGTGCATATTAAATATTTGTTCTAGTAAAAAATGGTACCTCTTGAAGAGGTGATGAGCTCAGTAATAGCTACCATGATTTTATATGCTGGAAGTCATTAAGAACCCTCCTCTCCCTGTTAAAGGTAGAATCTGGGTAATAATAGCACTGCTTCATCTGGTTTAAGTGTGGTGCCACATATTGTATTGCTATTCTTTGTGACTATGATCTTCTTTGTACACTAGATAGCTGCTGAAAGCTTAGAAATACATGTAGCTATCATAATGTAGTTTATTTTAATCTCCTCATTATTATTTGTTTCACCTTCATAAAAGACATTTTCATTGTGCTCAAATATTTATTTTGTTAGTCTGATTGGCCTATATGCACAACTGTTTACTCCTTGATCATGCTGAAACCTTGAGCCTTCTGTTATGCCCTCCATGTGAACAATCAGTAAATAAGGAGGTCAATAAGGAAATATTTTCTTATATGCTTGAACACTTTGCTACACTGCATGGCAACTATTACCCACCAACGTAAAGGAACTGCACAAAGGAAAAATAAAATTCAAAAACCAAAATAATATTCCTCTAAACTATATCAGGATAATTGATTGATCATAGAATCATAGAGTGGCTTGGGTTGGAAGGAAACTTAAAGAACATCTAATTCCAACCCCCCCCCCTGCCATGGGCAGGGACACCTTCCACCAGACCAGGTTGATCAAAGCTCCATCCAGCCTGGCCTTGAGCACTTCCAAGGATGGGGTATCTACAGTTTCTCTGGGCAACCTGTACCAGTGTCTTCTCACCAACATTTAAAAAAAACAAAACAAAACAACAACATATCTTAATATCTAATCTAAATCCATCCTCTTTTAGTTTAAAGCCATTACACCTTTTTCTATCACTACATCCCCTGACAAAAAGTCCCTCCCCAGCTTTCCTTTAGGCCCTCTTTAGGTGTTGAAAGGCTGCTATAAGGTCCTCCTGGAGAAGGAAAATGCTGATGTTGGTTTAATAAGTGATTGAAATAAAGTGTATTATTATTTTTTTTAATCAAAATTTAAATTTTCTTAATCAATACTACCAATTAAATCTACACAGCAACATTTCTCTAAAGTTGATCATCTGTTCAAGATGTCAGCATCTTTGTAAACAGTAAACCTTTAATGTAGGACACTTGCAAATGAAACATCGAGTGTCAACAAAAGATAAAAAGAGGTCAACAGGAAACTTCTCATGGCTATTAAAATCAAACAGACAAATAGGTAGCTTATATTTCAAAATTACCTGATTGCCTCTTGGATGTAGTATCCGGAGCTAAAACCCCACAAAATATTTGGGGTTTACCAGTTTCACTTTTAGCCACGATGTGTTCCCTCTTGAATGCTTTCTCAAGAAAAAGTATTTTGATTTCAGTAAGTGGCTTACCAAAAGAAGCCTATTAGGAGGTGTAAGGGCAGCTAAGGTGCTTTTGGATTAAAAGACAGATGTGGTGTGATATGAACCTTATTTCTTACTGGAAACACATAATGTCTCGCTCTAGTCCATGAATTATGTTTGGGGATTGTCTAGAAGAATGCTAATTCGAACAAGCCAAAATTATGCTAGGCAATATGCTAGTAGTAATATGCATGACTAGGACTGATATGTGTGACTAGGACTAGGGTTCAAGCCATGACCTCACCTTGGCCCTTGGCTATCTTCTCTGATGTGGTGAAGAGTTTTGGATATATTTTTTTTGAGCCAACACTCAGTTATTGGTTTGCCTTTTTTTTATTATTATTTTTTTATTATTATTTTTTTTAATTCAAAGTTTAAAAGGTATTTAAAAATTGTGATTTTGAATTCCTGTGTGGATAGTCTTATTTATGCAGGTAGTACTTGGAATAAGATGGGCTTGATATATTTTTAGATAACTTGGTTGAAAAGTTAATTTAGGAATCTGAAACTGACCAAAGAGAACTACATCAAAAAGTCACTGCTATTACCTGAGTAATGTGAGTATGACCAGTTTATTTATTTTTACCTCAGTAGTTTTGAAAAGGAAATGAAAATCTTAGACATAAAAAGGTCAGTCCACTCAGAATCTTCCAAGCTGTATTGAGGCTCCTACCAATTATCTTAATGTTTTGTTCCATCATTCTGTTCAACAACCAGTCCGAACCTTGTCAAACTGTCAGTGAAGCTGTCCAATCAAACAGCTTAGGCAAGACTTATGCAACACATCTTTGTTATAGCTGGCACATAAAAATGAGATTCATTGTACTTGAAAAGGATGGCTAGAATTATTATTATTTTTTTTAAGCCAGTAAATGTAAGTTACTCTTTTCAGCCATTGTGTTTTATTGACATTTAAGCACTATGATTCTCCATGAGAGGATTCACTTGATTAAACATAGACCTCTTATATATGCCTATGCAATGGAGAGTGTATGTAAGTCTCATTAATTAATTATAGATAAGGATGAGAAATAAACAACTCTAGAAAACCATCGGTGATTTGATCTCAGTCCAAGTTTCCTTCACCTCTTCTGTTTCCACTGTCTTGGTCCTCTATTCCTCTTAGCTCAAAGTCTGTTGCACTTAATGTGGCTGCCTGAAAAGAGAGCTCACTTTCAAGGGGAAGAGGAGTAGAAGCAGGGAGAATGATAAAGATACGGAGAAGGATGGGAAAGGGAGAAATGAAGTTCTGACGGCTTATATCTACTTCTATTGCTTGGACTGTAAATCTGTTCTCTACAAATTTCCTTCTACTAAAATGCCATGCCCCAAACTGTGCACATTCTCACTTTGTCAACCTACTTTCTCCTTTGTTTATACCCTTTGTTCCTATTTCATTATGAAATGAGAAACTATAGCTGTACTTCATGGAGGTACATTCAGGGTTACAAAATTAACTTCAGACACTAAAGAAACCTTATTTCCCAAATGCTTAATATTCCCAAAATGCTTAACCACTATGTCCCCTCTGCTCCTTGACAAACCTGTTGTGCCCTACTTTGAGGAGATGTTTCCTCAATACATAACTGTGATGATTTTACTCGGGTGGGCCACCAAGCTCCACCACAACTGCTCTCTTACTCCCCCTCCTCAAAGAGGAATGGGGAGAAAAAACAATGAAAAGGGCTCAAGGGTTGAGATAAGGGTGAGGAGATCGCACAGTAATTATCATGACAGGCAAAACAGACTCAGCATAGAGAGATAATAACTTTTATTGTTTATTACTAACAAGCTAGAGAAGTGAGAAACAAAGGAAAGAAACCAAAACCACCTCCCCCCCTCCCATCCACCCTCTTTCACCTCCTCCCCCTGAACAGTTGCAGGGGAACTGGGAATGGGGGTTATGGTCAGTCTATAGAACTTCGCCGCCGCTCCTTCTCAGTCACTCTTGTCCCCTGTGCTGTGGGGTCCCTCCCACAGGATGCAGACCTTGCTGAACTGATCCAATGTGGGCTGCCCACAAGCAGCAGCTCTTCAAGAACTGCTCCAGATATGGGTCCGTACCATGGGGTCCATCCCTCAGGAGCAAACTGCTCCAACCTGGGTCCCCCATGGGCAGCAGCTCCTGTCAGGTCACCTGCTCCTGCGTGGGCTCCTCTCCACAGCCTACAGGTCTGGCCCAGAATCTGCTCCAGCAGGGGTCTTCCACAGGCTGCAGTCTCTGTCGGTGCAGGTCCACCTACTCCACCATAGTACTACATGGGCTGCAGGGGGACAGCCTGCTTCACTATGGTCCTCACCACAGGCCACAGGGGACTTCTGCTCCAGCGCCTGGAGCACTTCTCCCCCTCCTTCTTCACTGACCTTGGTGCCTGCAAGGCTGTTTCTCACTCCTCTCACCCTCCCAGCTGCTGCGTGGTACAGCATTTTTTTTCCCTGTCTTAAATATGCTCTCACAGAGGCGCAAAACATCACTTATTGGCTCAGCTCTGGTCAGCAGTGGGGCCCTTACCAAATGGGACAGCTTCTAGATCCTTCTCACAGAAACCACCCCTATGGCCCCCTGCTACCAAAACCTTGCCACATAAACCCACTAC
>CM021797.1:4462511-4488865 GCA_011076525.1 Nettapus auritus | reverse complement strand
ACATAAACCCACTACAGTAACAAACTTTTTTTTTTTTTTTTTTTTTTATTCATGGGTTAACAAACACCATTTGAGAAGTGGCAGTGTTGGTCATTTCCTTCTATATTAGATATAATAAACTCCTTGCTTAGTTTAACAGTAGTTGTCATAGGCTGTTCTATCCTCTTCCATGAATAAATATAATCTGGATTCCTGTGTTGGTACTGAAGACCCAAGAGAACCAATATTTTTTTCCTTCTCTGTGCTTTTCTACTTGTGACTTCATGAAAGTGAGAAATGACTTCAGAAACATGGAAAATCCCCTTAGTTTTGTCTGGAAATGGGAATGAAGAGCATGGTAAGAGGATGATGTCATACATCATGGGCCAACTATTTCAGTTTCTCAAGTCTGAATTCTTTGTAGGTGTCAAGCAAAGGGATGAAGCTAAAATTCAAACCTTTCAAAACTAGTTTTCTTTGTATTGCCCCACAGCCCTCCCCCTCACACTTCCGCCCATTTTTTTTTTTTCTTTCATTTAATGTCATGAATTCTCTTTTCTTTTATGATATCATCATGTATTGCCTAATTTATATATTGCTCTACCTTATTTTCAGGTGTTACAGCTTCTAGTGAGATGCCAAGTTGTGTTGGTAGGAAAAAAAAAAAAGAAAAAAATGTGAGAATAGATAGAAAAATAAATATTCATGAGCGCTTTAAAATTTGAATTTATGAGAACTATAGTGCACTGCTTTGGGAAAAATATGTAAATACTAAGGAGACCATTATTAATGCTCTGGTTATATTTTCATTTTTCTTTGTGATTTTTTAAGAAGCTGAAATGAATTTGTGTTGTTTGTACACAGTTGTCCCATATTTTAGAAGAGATGAGTTTTATTTTTTTTTGTGTGGGGAAAAAACTACTTGTATCAGAAATGATGCACAAAGGTAGATGTAATCCAGAAATAACTTCTTACAATTAAGAAATCATGCTGAGAAATACACTTGATGGTTATCTCTGACTTGTTTCACATAACTGCAAAATGCAAAAATATATGCATTTTACTTTTGATAGATCTGATAGAATGCCACTGGCAACACTTCATCTGGCTCAAATTACAAGTCACAGCCCAAGCATACCCTGCAGTACAGTGAGCTAAGGATATATGTGCTTCCCTTGTAACAGAAGTCAGGGCAAAGTACCACCACTAAAGAAAATCATGGTGCTACAGAAGTGCTGATGGAGCTTTGTGGCACATCAGGAAGAACAGGGTGAGGTTAAGGTGTGCATTAACCACATTTAAGGCGTGCAGCTTAACTTTCATTTGCAATGAATGAAGTCTTGGAAAAACTTTGCTAAGTTGATGTGATGACTGATGGCCTGGTCAGATACTACAGTCAGAATGAATTTGAAGTGAGGTTTCACTACACCTCTATCCTCATGGAAAATCATACTTTGCAAGTATTCTATGAGAGCTTACATTTCATTTATTATAAATCAGAAGTGATGGCAAATAGAAATGAAGTTTTCATTAACAAAAGATGATCAACGTGACTTTTGTGTATAGTCCATCACAAAATAAGTTATAATACAGATGTTCTTTTTAATACTAGAGATATATAGTTAATAATCCCTAGAATCTGTTTTTACTACCATAAATATCTGGTAAGAAGCTACTTGAAAATGCACATCAAGTAAACAAGTAAGCATGCACATGTTCTTAAGACACCCACTGTTTTGTTGAAATGTCATGAAATTCAAAGATATTTTATGAGTACAGGGTGTCCTATTTTTATCTTCAGTCTCAGACTGGGAGGTAGAGGAAATGCCAGCAGGCAGTAAATTGGTGTGAAGCCAGCTGAATCTCCTGTATTCTACTAGTCAGTAGATCTATGCATGTGCAGCAAGAACACAGTAAAGATTCTTATGAAAGTAGTGCTCTGGGGTTAACAATCTATTCCACCTCCTATTTACGCTACTTATAAGCACTTTAATTCTGAACTATGGAGCTTGAGAAGAAGCCATGACGAAGGTTTTAGCTCTTAGGTGTTACCTCCTTCAGGTGCTCTAGCTCCTGCCTGGCAGCCTGGTGTCTGGGACCTGGGTTCTCTGCCCAGGCTAAGGGACATGGCTGTTGTTTTCCCCTTTGCAGATCCAGCTGGTAGCAAAGCTGGCCACGTACCCCAGGGACACACCGATACATGTGGAAAGAGAGGATGCTGACACAGCCAGTCACATGGGCTTCCCAGCCAAGGTCTGCCTTCAGCAGTGCTTCCACGCTGGGTTCACATACATACAGACACAGCTGGCCAAGGACCCCTGTCCAGACCCCTTGCCTGACTCATGGGTCTTCTTGTTGGCTGGCCTGGCTTGAAGCTTGCTGGCAAATACACACATGTCATGTACACCAGGCTGGAGAAAATGTGGACACTCAGCCCCCAGCAGCCATCCCCAGGCACAGGGGCTGTGACCCATGGTCCTGTTCCAGCCCTCGCTCCTCCCTCACGCTGGTCCCCCAGCAGCTTGTATGAGAGCACATGCTGCTCCCGCCCCAGAGCTGGGAGAAGACCCCACGCCTCCAGCAGCTGATGGCAGGTTCCTGCTTGCTCCCAGAGCTGGCACCACTGCTCAGGCCTACAGCCCCAGCCTGAAGCACCTGGCACTAAATTCATTCTCACACACACAGGTTCCACCGGGAGCTGGCACCTGGTCCTTCAGCATGCACACAGGTGGGAAAGGGTGTGAATGCATAGAGAGAGAGTTAAGATTTAATGAGAAATTATAAGAAGATGGGATAGGCTGTGGTGATAGAGTCACTGATACGAGTCTCCTGCATCTTTCCTGTAGGTTCCCTTTAAATAATGCAACACTGCAATAAGGTCTTCCTGGAACTTTCTCTAGGCTACATAATCCCACCTCTCAGTTTTTCTTCACAGGAGACATGCTCCAGCCATCTGATCATCTTCGTGGCCCTCCTCTGGACACTTATAAACATAGTTTTATGTCTTTCTTATGCTGGGGACCCTGGAGCTGGATGCAGTGCTCCAGATGTTCAGATGTACTAAACATCTCACTCAGTGAAAGTTTTAAGCTCCCTGACCTTTCTGGTTACCTCTTGGAGGATTCTAGAAGTCAGAAAATTAGAAGAGATAAAGGTGATCACTTTATCAAGAAACACATTCGCAGAAGCTTACTTTTATAAACTGTTTGAAACTTTTCTAGTAAACAGCAAGTACATACTTTAAGCGTTCTCACATTTACAGCTAACTTCTGATGAATGTGAACCAAACAATGCTGAATGTTTTCATTTTGCTCAGTAAATATATTTGAAGGAGGATCTGCACAAACATGGAGTTGTCCTGGGTATTTAGTTTGCATTATTATTATACAGATTGTGTTTTAAATGTATTTTCAAATGCATTTGTTTGTTTGTATGTGTTGTTATCTATGCATTTGAATAAAGGTGGTTGGAAGAAAATTGTGTTAACTTTCCTTTTCTTAATTAGAAGTGGTAGTATCTGATATTTCAAAACATTTTCTGTTGCTGCAGTGACTGGTTTTTGCTTGGTTTGATTTTTTTTTTTTTCTTAATTAAATTAAAAACTTGGATGTGTTGGTTGTATAACCCATTTGTTTATGTATTTCTCTCTTTCATTTAAACTCTGATATTAATCTTAGCTGCTTTATTCAGTTTTACAGAAATATAATTAGCACAATGAGCTACTCAATTAATCTGCACAAACAATTCTATTTGTTTGAGAATTGGTTTAAAAATTCTATATAATTATCTGGGATAGAAACAAAGGAGTCTTTCAAGTTCTACTTGAGACTTGTTTTAGTTTAGTTGTGATTTGAAAAAGCCCACAGCTTTCAGTACGAAATTAACTGACATCAGTTTTCCTGCTGACAGGACCTTGTAAATTGTCGATTTAGGTAGGAACTTGAACCTAAGCTTTCTTCTCCCTGTCATTAGAGTCTTAACATGAAGCTCTCTCTTATTTCTCAAACTGTTACTTCCTTTAGTACACTGGCCATTTTCAGAAAAATGCCTATGAAAGAACATCTCTGTTGTTCTTGTAAAAAAAAAAATAATCTTTTTTATTGTAAAAAATAATCTTTTTGCTAAAGATTAGTAAATTTTTGAGGCAGAAGAGAGAAAATTGAACCTATGCCCATAAAATACATTCTGAGTACTTTACCTTATCTATATATCTATATATTTATATATATATTAGGAGAAATATTGTCTTTTCCTTTTCCATAAAACAACAAGCCTGCTCAATTGCATGACAGAAATAATATACATGCCTGCTTTAAGTCTGGAAGCTTCTTTGTTTGTGTAAGGATCTGCTTTCCTCTATGATTGCCTGAAGAAAATCATGTACTGACTACATGATCAGTTCTCAGGAATGTACTGAAGCCACAGAGGTGGGAAGTGGTCCAGAAAAGCCAAAGTACCAATGAGACTGCTCTGCAGACTACCACAGGATCCTTCACAGATGACTTGAGGTTCCCTTCTGGGAATGAGAGCTGTAAGTAAAGGTGTCTATCTTTAGATGAAGTGTACAAAATGTATCCTATTCTTTAATGTGGTGTCTGGAATTCCTAGTGTGTCACATAAGAAAATTTGTTGAAGTATAACCTGATAAGATAGATATCACATCCTTATAATATTAGTGGAATGTATGACAACTAATTAGAAGTTTCCCTCCTGCTGAATAGCTTATCTCTTTATGCTCAGTATCCCCATGTTTCATTCATTGTATGATGTTTTGCTCTCCAAGATAATAAATAAATAAATAAATAAATTAATTAATTAAAAAGACCCTCTGTGTTGGGTCTGTTTGGGATGGAGTCACCTTTCCCTGCTGCAGCCCACACAGTGCTGCGCTTGTAGCTGGAACAACACTGGTATCACTCCAGTGTTGTGTCTGTTGCTGCATAGTGCTGACACAGAATCAGGACTCCCTCCAAGCCCCAGGAGCCAGCAGGCTGGGGGTGGGCAACTGATGGGGAGGGGACATCACCAGGGCAGCTGACCTAAACCGACCAAAGGGATATTCCATAACACCTGATGCCACACTCAGCAATAAAGGGGGCACTTGTGGGGGAGGGATCTCTCTGTTTCCTGAACAACCGGTATGCGTTTTGAGGCCCTGCTTCCCAGGATGTGGCTGAACATCACTTGTTGATGGGAAATAGAGAATAACTTTTTCCTTTCTCTTTGTGCTTCCATGCGGCCTTGTTGTTTCTTTTGTTACTTTTTCTCCCCATTCTCTTTCCCGTTAATTAAATCATTCTCATCTCAAACAAGCTCTTTGTGTTGACTTTTCTCCCCCTCCTCTTTGAGGAGGCGGGGAGTGAGAGAGCGGTTGTGGTGGAGCTTGGCTGCCCATCCAAGTAAAACCACCACAGTCCTTTTTGGTGCCCAAAGTGGGGCTCGAGGGTTGAGAAAAAAAGTATAACTAATTAAAGTAATTACAACTGACACAACTGCTAGTCACAATGTTTGGTTGGCTGTTAATATTTTCCTGCGTGACTATGTTGTATATAATCCGGTCTCTGTTCACCTTTTGCCTCTACATCCGATCAGAGAAAGTGTTGAAATCTGTGTTTGGTTTCTTTATCACGTTGTTCTGTAACATCCTGGCCTCCAGTTTTGTCTGATATTCAGGTCCTGCATTGTTATCATTCTGATCTCCTGGAGATTATCTTTTTGGAAATATTAAGATTTACACCACCTTCTTTTTCTCCCCTAGCAATTTGCGAATAATATCAAGGGTGGTGCCTTCTTCCTCTCTCCCTGTGGGCTAATGGCAGCAGCCTTTGAGTATTTTGGATACCCTTGCTCAGATGTCATCCTCCTATTATTAGTTTTATTGTTTTTCTCCTTACGTAAGTTCAAACAATTTATTAAGAATATCATCCAAGGACCTATCCCGAGACAAAGTAGATGTGTGTGGCAAGGTGTGTAGGGGAGATATGGGCAGGTACCTGTCACGGTTTTCTCCTCCAATGGTTTTTGACTTCACCCCTGAACAAGTGCAAAATCCAAAAAAAAAATGGTAGAATGTTTGAAAGACATATGCCCTGACCCTGGTAATACCAGAGAACTCCACCAGCTTGCTGCACTCTGCTGGGGTCTAACTTATGCCTATCAAATGTCAATTAACACTGCCCAGCACTCTCAAGGGGGTAGGGAAGTTTCTGAATTTGATGATGAGATAATACACACTGTGACCACCCCAGAGGACCAACCATCTCTGGTATCAGTTGCCCCTATAGTCAAGACAAAACAATGGAAATGGAAGTCAGCTCATTTAGTAAGGGAAGAAGCTCCTCCTGAGGAGGGAGAGGAGGAAAAGGCAGGCAGCTCTAAAGCAGCGTCATCACAACAACATCAGGGAGAAGAGACTGAAATCATTAATGAATCAGAAACCACTCGATCTCTATCCTTGAGTGAGTTGAGAGAAATAGGAAAGGATTTCAGTCGTCATCCAGGTGAGCACATCCTCACCTGGCTGCTTCGATGCTGGGACGCTGGGGCCAATAGCCTACAATTGGAAGGCAGTGAAGCCAAGCATCTGGGATCCCTCTCTAGAGAAAGGCTCATTGACAGAGTAATTGAGAGAGAGGCACAGGTCCTCAGCCTCTGGAGGCGACTCCTGGCAGCTGTGAAAGAAAGGTATCCCCTCAAGGAAGATCTTGTATATCAAGTAGGCAAGTGGGCCACCATAGTTAAAGGTCTCCAGCAACTGAGGGAATTAGCTGTGCTGGAGATGATTTATAGTGATTTAAACAACGCCCAGACACCTAAAGACCCCGATGAAGTCCAATGTACAACATCCATGTGGCGGAAGTTTGTACGAGCTGCACCCTCATCACATGCCAGCACATTGGCAGCAATGAATTGGGGATGAGGGGATGGGGCCAACAGTGGATACTGTGTCCATTCAGCTTAATAAATATGAAGAAAATCTCATTGCCCCAGAGTTTTAGGTTGGATCTTAGGAAGAACTTCTTTACCGAAAGGGTTGTTAGACATTGGAACGCGCTGCCCAGGGAAGTGGTGGAGTCACCATCCCTGGAGGTCTTTAAAAGACGTTTAGATGTAGAGCTTAGGGATATGGTTTAGTGGGGACTGTTGGTGTTAGGTCAGAGGTTGGACTCAATGATCTTGCGGTCTCTTCCAACCTAGAAATTCTGTGATTCTGTGATTCTGTGATTCAGTGCGGGCCTGCATTTCAGCTGTGGATAGACTGTCCCAACACTTAGAAGAACACATAACTTCCTCCTCACCTAGATGGAAGAATCTTTCGGCTATTAAGTGCTGGCTCAAGCAAGGGAGAATCCAAGACGCACACCACGGGGTACCTTGTGGTTTTATTTATGTGACCATGGAGAAGATATGAGGAAGTGGGATGGTGGACCAACCTCGGTCCTAGCTGCTTGGGTACGTGAACTGCGAAAAGATGGTGCAATGAGAAAAGAGGCCCCTAGGAGGATTGCTGCCCCAGTTTCTGTTGGGCAATCCCCCAGAGGCAGTAGAAGGAATAGTATTACTTCTGACACTGATGAAGAGACTTCTGCTTCACATTTGGAAGAATTAATTGACAGATGCTCCAACCAGGACTAGTAGGGCCCTGCTTCTGGCCAGGTAGAGGAGAGGGATAACCGAATTTACTGGACTGTGTGGATTCGATGGCCTGGCACACCAGAACCACAGAAATATAAAGCTTTAGAGGACACAGGTGCACAGTGTACCCTAATGCCATCAAGTCACCAAGGGGCAGAACTCATCTCTATCTCTGGAGTGACAGGGGGATCCCAAGAGCTAACTGTACTGGAAGCTGAAGTGAGTCTAACTGGGAATGAGTGGCAAAAGCATCCCATTGTGACTGGCCCAGAGGCTCCGTGCATCCTCGCATAGACTACCTCAAGAAAGGGTACTTCAAGGATCCAAAAGGGTACCAGTGGGCTTTTGGCATAGCTGCCTTGAACACAGAGACGATTAAGCAGTTGTCCACCCTGCCTGGTCTCTCAGAAGACCCTTTTGCTGTAGGATTGCTAAGGCTTGGAGAACAGCAAGTGCCAATCGCTACCACAACTGTGCACCGGCGGCAACACCGCACCAGCCGAGACTCCTTGATCCTTATCCATGAGTTAGTTCATCATCTGGACAGCCAAGGAGTAATCAGCAAGACTCACCCTTTAATAGTCGTATATGGCCAGTACAAAAGTCTAATGGCGAGTGGAGGCTAACAGTGGAATGTCGGGCCCTGAATCAAGTTACCCCCCCCCTGAGTGCTTCAGTGCCAGACATGGTAGAACTCCAGTATGAACTAGAGTCAAAGGCAGCTAAGTGGTATGCCACAATTGATATAGCTAATGCATTTTTCTCCATCCCTCTGGCAGCAGCATGCAGGCCACAGTTTGCCTTCACTTGGAGGGGCATTCAGTACACTTGGAATTGACTGCCCCAGGGGTGGAAACACAGCCCCACCATTTGCCATGGACTGATCCGGACAACACTGGAACAGGGGGACGCTCCTGAACACCTGCAATACATCGATGATATCATCATAAGGGGTAACACAGCGGAAGAAGTTTTTGAGAAAGGGAAGAAAATAATTCAAATTCTTCTGAAAGCTGCCTTTGCTATTAAACAGAATAAGGTCAAGGGACCCGCACAGGAAATCCAGTTCTTGGGGGTAAAATGGCAGGATGGACGTCACCACATTCCAACGGATGTGATCAACAAAATAACGGTTATGTCTCCGCTGACTAACAAAAAAGAAACATAAGCTTTCCTAGGCCTTGTGGGATTTTGGAGAATGCATATTCCAGGCTATAGTCAGCTTGTGAGTCCTCTATATTGAGTGACTCGAAAGAGGAACTCTTTCGAAAGAGGAACTCTTTCGAGTGGGGCCCCGAGCAACAACAAGCCTTTGAAAAACTCAAACAAGAAATAGCTTGTGCAGTAGCCCTTGGGCCTGTCTGTACTGGACCAGCTGTGCAAAACATACTTTACACTGCAGCTGGGGAGCATGGGCTCACCTGGAGCCTCTGCCAGAAGACCCCAGGGGTAACTCGAGGTCGACCTCTGGGTTTCTGGAGCCGGGGCTATCGAGGATCAGAAGCCAATCACACCCCAACTGAAAAGGAAATATTAACAGCTTACGAGGGGGTTCGAGCTGCTTCAGAAGTTGTTGGTACAGAAGCACAACTCCTTTTGGCACCACAACTACCTGTGTTACATTGGATGTTCAAAGGGAAAATCCCCACTACACATCATGCAACTGACACTACATGGAGTAAGTGGGTAGCGTTAATTACATAGTGGGCTCGAATGGAAAAACCAAACCACCCAGGAATCCTGGAAGAGATCATGGTCTGGCCGGAAGGCAGAGATTTCGGAGTACCAACAGAAGAAGTAACTCGTGCTGAAGAGGCACCACCGTATAACGAGTTGACAGAAGACAGAAAGCAGTATGCGTTGTTCACTGACGGATCCTGCCGTGTGGCAGGAAGCCATCGGAAATGGAAAGCTGCTGTGTGGAGTCCCACACAACGAGTTGTGGAGGCCATGGAAGGAGAAGGCGAGTCAAGTTAATATGCAGAAGTAAAAGCCATACAACTAGCCCTAGAGATTGCTGAAAGAGAAAAATGGCCAGTACTGTATCTTTACACTGATTCATGGATGCTGGCAAATGCTCTATGGGGGTGGCTGCAGCAATGGAAACAGAACTGGCAGTGCAGAGGTAAACCTATCTGGGCTGCTACCCTGTGGCAAGATATTGCTGCCCGGGTAGAAAACCTGGCTATAAAGGACTGTGGTGGTTTTACTTGGATGGGCAGCCGAGCTCCACCACACCCTCACAACCAGTTACTTTGTTAGTTGTAAAGGTACAGAAAGAACTGATTTATCACCTCCTGACTTCTTATTTCTGAGGCTGCATGTGAAATTATTCACCACATCTAAACAAACTCAACTTTTAGTTGAACAAGGGAACGTGTGATCTGTGTAACTGCAACTCAGCAGGAAGGTTTGCTGTGTGCTGTGAAGTGCACCATTATCCAAAATAAACAGCTGGCTCCATTAGGAGTTGGAAAAGAGGGCTGATAACAAGCCTGCTCTTACTAGGATAATAAACACCTATTGACTTTCCAGGTAATAATTCAGAAAACCTAAATGAGTTCTTGCCATTCCAGGAAGACATGTTTAATGGTAACAACAGAAGATTAGTTTCCACTCCAAATTACTGCTAATTGAATCTTGTTCTCTGTGTTTGTTTCTGGCTTTATCTGACTCTTCAGGTTTATCTGAAGCTCTGTAAATGTTTTGTGTTCATTCCAACACAGTCTCAAGGAAATTCATTGTTTCCAAAATCCTTTTCCATTACCTGTATGTACTCCATCTCTTATTCATTGATAGTTAAAAAAAAAAAAAAAAAAAAAAAAAAAAAAAAAAAAATTCAATGCATCAGTTGTCCTGACACACAAGCTTTTGGGAGATAGACTTTCTCTAATTTCAAGCCAAATTCCTGATGTAAATACTTGCAATTCATGCAATTATTTATGACCCAAATACAGACTAAAACCTTTCCTTTCAGTTCTCATGCATGCAAGAGCAATGCAAAAGTTGCAGTTTCCCATCCCAAGCAATAGGCAGGAGAGTTGTACTGTTCCACCAATTTCATATGACATCAAAAACACAAAACAGCTGGCTCATGCTACAAATGGGGAGGAAAACAAAACAAAACAAAACAAACAAACAAACAAAAACTCTTTGTTCTCCTCTCCTTGAAAATCTATAGCTGTTGAAAATCTGTGTAGAATTAAAGAGCAGTTTAAGTCAGTTAATGTCTTATGTTACTCCTGACACTTCCCATAACCAAAAAGGCATATAAACATAAATGTGATGATAATCTCTTCCCTTACTAAAAAAAAAAAAAAAAAAAAAAAAAAAAAAAGTAGGATTTCAGACCTACCTCCCAAATTACACTTTATGTTGTTTGTTATTGAACTTACCTGTGCATCCTTTTCAACTTAACTTTTTAGTTGTTTGACAGGCTGCTCTGTTATATCAGTAATTGCTAAGATGGAACAAACATGATGTGGTAATTTTATTCCATTAAATGGAAGCTTATCAAGTCTTACTAAAAACAACAGAGAGAGATGATGTAATTCACTGCCCTAGAATTCATGTCGTATTCAATGAAAATCTTTTAGCATAGTAGATGTGCAGACTTTCATTAAAGATTTAGGTCATGTTAACTCATGCCTCCTGCTCATCTCAGCTCATCTTTGTGCGGAATATGCTTAAATGCATTACAATATTTCCCTGTCGAGAATTTGATTTCAGTGATGCTGGAGTCTGCTTTTAGGCCTGCAGTTGCATCATTCTGTGGTAGAAAAATGATGGAAAGAAAATGACAGGAGGAAAATATTAACAACAAATGTTAACCCATTCCTTGTGCCTAGACTTTTTTTTTTTTTTTTTTTTTTTTTTTTTTTTCTTATTAACGTGTCTTTCATATTAGAAATGCCAGTGAGCCACGGGGGGTGGAGGAAGAGGAGGATGGGTTCAGAAAAATAATCTAAAGCCTAAACTAGACGTAATTAAAGTGTAAAACAGTCTTTTAAAATTGATTGTTCTACAGGCTCTGCAGTGCCATGGAATGAACTACTTTCTTGTCCCCCATTCAAATAATAATAATTAAAAAAAAAAAAAAAAGTTGTGAAAGACTTTAGCTTGTTCACAGTTATCATCCAGTGCACAAACTTTCCTGGTAACAAGGCAAAGGAAGGCTTTGCCAGCATCACATTTTTCAGACAATTGATTATAATGAGGTAGTCTGGCATTTGCTAACTTTATCTGTTTTTCTTGCTTCTCCTTTGAATATTTAGTCCAATCATATGTGAAAACATATTTAAGCAGGATGGATGAATGTCTCACATTAATCATAATGCGTCAATTAGGATGTCATGATGAAGAAAAAATGATGAAGAAAAAACACAGCTTGTTAAGGTCTGTAACTGTTGATATTTTTAGATGGATTGAAGTGACCATGTAATAAACTGGACAGAAAAAAAACAACATTTATCAGCTTTTAATTGGTAGCCTGCTGTTGGTTTATTAATTTCCACTAGTGGGTACACTTCTAATTCAGCTAGAGAAGTAAAGCATCTGGGTAAAATAACAGGATTGCATTTACTGTGTAATACATCGATCTTACAGATACAGACATTGTGTTGGTTCTCTGCCACTGGCTTTGTCTGTGAAACCTAAATTCAATTACTCTACTCTAAAAAGAGGAAAAATCTTGAGTGGGGAAAAAGAAAAATTCTATGATATAGCATTCTAAAAGGAAAATAAAAATAAAAATAAAAATCTGTTTTCTATCAGAAAATACCAAGAGCTGATTTAGCATCAGACTGAGTTTATGCAGCAAGAGCTATCTAAAATTAGGTGTTTTTCCTAAACTGCTTGTCTGGGGTCTCACTGTTAGAAGCAAGAAAAGGCTAAGATACAAAATCATTCATTAGAACCTCTTGTTTTTCTCTACTCACTAAAATAGGAGCAAAAATGATGTCCTTAAAGTAAACGGTTGACTTTTCAATGACTGAAAGAGGAATGATTCCTACTAGTGTAAATTCCTTTACGTGAAGAAAATTTGAGCTTCACTATTCTAAGGTGGGTTTCCCTAGGAGAGAAAATGACAAAAACTCTTTGCGGAAAGTAGACAAGTTGAGTATATCTCAGTTATGCAGAGCAAGAATTGTCACTGCTGCCAACTTTTATAGGACTGAACAGATATCAGAACACTTTCCTGAACAGAAGTTTATTGAAATACTGTACACTTGTTAAAATCCCAAGGGATGTTTTAGTTGCATTTCCATATACAGTAAAAAGAGGAGAGTAGGAATTCAGGACGTGTTCCATCAAAGCTTGTGACCTACTTCTATGTTGAAAATTTAAACCAACTGTCTTGCTGAAAATATCCTAGTTAATCCCATTGGGGAAAAAAAATAAAAATAAATAAAAATAAAAATAAAAATTATTTCAAGTGAAAACTAAAGTATAAAACTTGACAGTGGGGTTGGCTGTTGATATATATATATATAAACATGGAATTATTACTTGCATTAAGTGTTCAGACAAAAATCAACTACTGATTTCCACACTTAAGTATGGAATGAAATCCTATGGCCTTTGATATAGTGGAGGTCACAGTAGAATTTTGGGAATGAAATATGTGCATTCATATGAAATTCAGATGAATTTATTGAACTTCCAGTCATTCTGTTCTTGGTAATTTTGTTTGTTTATTTGTTTGTTTATTTTAGGTAGGTTTATTTGAGAATAGCCTTTTCTTATGTTGAAAATAATGAACTTTAATTATATATGAAACTTTCTAATTATATATGTAAAAAAATCTGTGTTACAGAATGTTTATTCCAAATAATGAAGTAGTTTTAGCACAGTTACAGAGGAAGAAATCAACATAGTTACATAGGACAGAATGTTTTTATCCCAGCTTAATGGCTAACATTAACATGTAATCTTTAGTATATTTTTCTTCATTTATTTTATTTTATTTTATTTTATTTTTTATTTTTATTTTTTCAGTAGTCTTGTTTACATATTTCTGACAAGCCATTGCTTACTGCATGTGCTCCACTAGATCCTCTTCCTTGGTCCATGGTGACTAAAAAGACAGTTTAAAATCAGAGAAATTAAAATGGGTACCAACAGCAGGTGAAAGAGTATGCATCTTTGACTCATGGGAAATACAAAACAGGATTTTTCCAGCTCTGCCATTAATTCAACCTTCAGCAATTTTCAGTCACATTAACTTTAAACAAAATAAAATTAGAAGAGCTTCTGTGAAGTCTGACTGACTAATGATGTTAAGCTCTTTGACATTCTTAGGTAAACTGTGCTAAGAAGGCTAAATAAAGCAAAAGTAGTAGCATTACTAATAGTATATCTCATTTATGTCACATCAGCATTAGTCTGAAATATGTTTATTATGATTGCTTTTGCCTGGAATACTCTCATTTTTACAAACCACAGCATTGGCTGTGGACACATTTTTTTTGTTTGTTTGTTTGTTTGTTTTTTATGGTTACTGCATAACCTCAGGTATGTAATTAATATAATTTTTAGTTAATACAAGTTGCCTTGACCTTTTCCTCTAAGCAAACTGTGTATTAACAGTCAAAGCTAGCTGGTTTCAGCATGCAAGTCTACAGCTAGCACATGGGTGGGTGTCTGTTCTTCAAAGACATATGTAAATCATAAATCCTGCATTGCAAGAAAATCCCTGCTTTCTTTTCCTTTTTTTTTTTTTTTTTATTTTTATTTTTATTTTTTTTTCCCTTTCCACTGCTTTGATTCAAAAATGAATATATTTACCTTTTTCTACTGCATAAACTTTCAGTAGCAAGACACTGAGACAAGACAGACACCCATTCACTCATTCTGTAAATTTTATTAGGAAGAAAAGACAGCAACTTACTTGAAAACACAGTGGCAAAAAGTTCAAACAAGGTGTTTGTGGGGTTCCAACCTCTTTATTTAACCATACATGTATTTGATTTTTAGAACATGCTGAGCATGTTCACTCCTGTGAATATTCAGTACCTCTTAAACTCTTGTGTGACTACAACCACAGTCAGTACAATGTTTTATTGTACTTTATTAACAAGTTTGTTAAGTAGCTCTCAGCAATTTAAATTGCAATAGATTGTCCTGGGCAGAGACACTCGACATGAAGATAGTCTTTTCAGGTATTAGCAAACACACAAGGTGACATCACAAAATTACATTGTATGTCTTGTTTCATCATCATTGAATAATTACTGTCTCTTTCAGGCTGTAACATTTATGTGTAAACTTTAATCATGGAAGATGTTAGAAATTTAGTCCAGATTCATCATTAGAATTACTATGGTTAGCATCTCATAGTTATAGACTCTAAGATAAGAGGCCATAGACAGAAGTTGCAACAAAATGACATTTTGATTAGGTATTAAGGAAAAAGAAATCCTAACTCTGAATGTGGTCAAGCATCAGAACAGGCTTCCCAGATGCTCAGACTATGGCTAGCTATGATACTGATCAGCCTTATCTAAAATTGAAACTGAATCTAATATTAAAGTTAGTTCTGAGCTGAATGAGACTTGGATGAGATGACTTCACATATAGGTAGGCTAGAAATTTTAAAGGTTTATAAAGATCAAAGCACTGGGGTTTTCAAACAGCTTTCACATCAAAAAGGCGAACCACAAATAAAAGAAAAATGACAATAAATTTCTGAAGCTGACTATATTATATAGTTCTTTCCATATCAGGGGATTGGCACACTGGACTTTGGGACCATGATGCAGGACTTCAATCTTATCCTTTCTGATCCAATGAGATTTATCTCAGCCTTTTTACTAAATACATGAAAAAGAGAAATTCAAGTGCTCTGTAAAGTAAACATTGCGAACTCTCACTGACTCCCATCTTTGATTCTGGCTTTTCTATTGCTATCTTCTATATCACAAATAAGAGAGAGGAATTTGAGTTTAAGGTAATAAAGATACTCTGTTATATCAAGATACATTATAAAGCTGATGCTGAATGAGAACTTAAGTGTAAAATGAATATACATTCAGATTTATTTTTATTTTATGATGTAGTACTGATATTTGTTTCATAGTGCTTAATTGATGGGAAAAAATAAAATACAGTCATAGTATATCTAATTTGTTTATCTTTTCTTAAATTAATATTTTTTTTGTTCTGTGACATCTAATAAAAATCTGATTTTCATTGCATGCACCAATTTATATCAAAACAAAAACCTTTGTCAATGAACTTAATGCTGATTTATTCTGTTCTCTTTAATTAATCAGAATAGGATATTGAAATGATTTACTTCCAGAAAAGCTTTTTCACACAGGAAGCTTTTTTTATTATTATTTATTTGTTTTATTATTTTATTATAATAATTATTTTTTGTCAGAGGGAAAAAAAAAAAAAGCTGATTGCAAATCCAACTGTGGGACAGGTTCCTCCTCATTTGAAATGTAAATTGCTTATGTTTTCTTTTTCATCATGTTTTTATGTGTAGATACAGATCTCAAAGCACTGATGCTTTTAGAGCTGCTTGAGGTGAGAGCAGTAATTAAATACTGTGAACCTTGGGTTAAGTAGTTCACGTCAGGGTTTGAGGAAAAAAGCTGCAAAATATTTCAAGATACCTACAGAGAGTGACTTCATGTGGCACATCTGCTACATAATTTTGATGTTTTTTTAAATGTTTATTGTTATGAGAAATGGTTGTCTCTTTCAATCATGTACGTTTTCCTACCCATGCAAATCTGCAGCACTTTTTTTTTTTTTTTTTTTTAATTGGGTTGTGTTCATATACTTAAAAGACAGGATAAACTTTTAGTGTACCTCCCAAACCTCCTTTCTCTTTCTGCTACTTCTAACCTTCTTGTTCTCATATAGGCTTTCTTCCCCTTCCCAGTGTTGTCTTTCAATGAGATATTCTTACATAAATGTTATAGTGACTGCTACAGGCAGAAGAAAACACAGGTCTTTATTATCTTCTTAGAGCAGAAAAATAAGACCTAGTGAGAAAAAGAATAGTGATCAAAAACAATCAAAATTTTGATATTGTTTATACATGGGAACTTAGACAACATACATAGTCTTATGGAAATAAGTATTGCACCTTGAAGAAAGTCTTCAGACAACCTCACCTTGTAGCAAGTCCACATAAAATCAGAGGCAGAAAGACCTATAGAGAAGATGCAAGAATAAAAAATGTACATATGATTTTTTTAAAAATGGGAAAAAAGGAAAAGGAAGAAGAAAAGGAAAAAAAGGGAAAAGGAAAATGAAAAGGGAAAAGGGAAAGGGAAAGGGAAAGGGAAAGGGAAAGGGAAAGGGAAAGGGAAAGGGAAAAGGAAAAGGAAAAGGAAAAGGAAAAGGAAAAGGAAAAGGAAAGGAAGAAATGAAAAGAAAGGGAAACAATGCAAGGAAAATAAAATAAAGGGAAGAAAAAAAAAAAAGATTTCACTCTCTGTTATGGGTAAAACAGCACAGTGATAGGCAACAATTGTGTTTATACAATAACATGACAGTTTCCAATACGTGTGAGTAAGGAGCCCATATTATTAGACCCAGTGCCATTGCTGGATTTAGACTGATGCCATATTTCTGCTCCAAAATGTCTGGTGTTTTACCATGTTCCAGTCCCTCCAGCCTCTTCTGTTAAGAATCCATTTACCAGGAACCTATTTTGGCATACTATGGGTGTCCCATCTGACCCAGTCCAAACCCATGTGGTGATGCTGCTCTGAGCAAAACAGAACCCTTTATTTCCTTCAGTTCCTGTCCTTGCTTTTCTGCCTTACAGATGTGAAGAAGTTGATGGAAACTGTTAAAGCTTATCAGCTAAAAAGCTTTGTGACACAACAGTGTGAGAGATGAAAATTTGTGGTACTTTGGGTGTTAACCTCTCTTCCACACTGCGGAAGCTGAAGAATTTGATTTCTGTGATGTTTATGAAAGTCCAGATTTGTGAACAGTGCTTGAAATGTGCATTCATTTCAGTAGTGATAATGGAAGAAGTAGCTATTTTACCTGTGTAGCAAGCAGTTATGCACACAGCTAAGGCCAGAAGGCCTGGAAAAAAAAAAAAAAAAAAAAAAAGCCTTCTTCACATCTCCCTGGAACAGGCCCTCAGTGATATAGAACTCAAAGTTTTCAACACCCTTCTTGAACAGGAAGGCCCACAATAGACATAGTCCGCCTGGTATGGTGTCACCAGTACTAAGCAGCAAGGCATAATAGCTGCCCTTGGTCTGATGGTTGTGCTTTTCCTAATGTAGTCCAGCATACAGTCTGTCTCATGCATAATAAAAACATACTTTAGTTTTGTGTGTGACTTGGTATCCACTGTTACCCTGAAACCTTTTCAGCAGAGCTGCCAGTTCATTCCTGGCCTGTATCAATGCACAGATAGGTCTGTTGTGCCCTGGATCAGGTCTTTGTATTTTTCCTTGTTGAATATCATAGATTCTCTGATTACCAAAACTTCAATTCTAGCAAGGTCTCACTGAAACAAAGGTTTACTATTCATTTACCATTTTCTCCTTCCTTAGATTTGAATAATCCAAAAAACTGACAAAGAATCACACTTTCTCAGCATTTAGTAGCTGCTGAAGATATTGAACAGTATTGGCTCAAGTATTGATGTCTGTCATGCGCCACTTGTTACCAGCTGCCAAACAGACATTGAGTCATTGATCAGGACTCTGCCCAGCTGTCTGGACAATTGTCAGCTCATCTAACAGTCTGTCAATGAAGCTCTGGTAGGAGAGTTTTATGTAAAGTTTTATCAAAGTCAAGATTTTCTCACTCCCTCTTTTTTCACCTTATTCATGGAGTAGGTCATAGGTAGTCTTTTGTCATAGAAAGCAATCAGATTGGTCAAGCATAATATACCCATACGAAATCCATACTTCCTATTCCAGGTCTCCTCATTCTCCTTGGAGGATTGCTCCATGACTTTCTTAGTGACCAAACAGAGTTTATAAGTTCTGTAGTTCCCCAAATTGTCTCTCTTGCCTCCTTTGAACATGGGTTCAACACTTGCCTTTTTTCAGTCTTTAGGGACTTACTCTGATCTCTGCAATTTCTCCTGACTTCATCCTTTTGCTCCTGCAAAATTCCTTTAAAAAAAAATAAAAATAAAATAAAAAATAAAAAAAAATGTTTTGTTTTGTTTCTACTTCAATTTCTAATGAACAAAAATATGAAAATCCTTTCTTAGTCAAGAAGATTTTTGTGAATATCCTTCAGGATGAGCAGGATGCTTTTTCTTACCTACAAAGTCTCTTAACAAACTAAAGCTTGTTCTCCTGAAGGCCAGTATCCCTCTCTCCTCTGTTTTTCCTCCAGATGCTGAACTCATTTATCTTATGTACAGTGCCTGCACCCCAGACCACCACCTGTGACACATTCTCCACACTTCTTTCTCATTTATTGACTGTGGGACAATATTTTGAACCAACTTTTAGTCTAATATCTCTGCTTTTTACCAAGACTGTAAAAGTCCACCTGGCTCACTCCTATACACTTCCAACTGCTATTATTATTACCAATAGGAAAAACAAATACATAACAATGTTTTAATAAAGAGATAAAGGTGGGGGAAAGAGGGAAAGATCATTTTTCATATCATTCTGCCTATTTATTTATTTGTTTATTTTCTGTTAGTAATGGAATGCCTTGCCACATCCGTTTTCTTCTGACTGCTCATAAATTGATAGAACTTAAGGCACCCCTGCTGATTGGTCTTCTCCATAAATACATAAATCAGTCCTAATTTTCCTGGTTCCTCTCACAGTAGGAAAATGAAGGGCTTCATTGTATATCAATGTATAATTCCTTAATAAGGTAACATCCAAATGAACAATCTTCTGAAGATTTACATAGGGACTGTTCTTGTAGTGGCCCACAAAAAAAGAAAAAAAGAAAAAAAAAAGTCTCTCATGTGCCTGTGGACCCTTAGGTGTTGAGCTTAAGGGTGCAGCTCTAGAGGATGACTTCAGAGCTCCATGACTGGTATTTCCATAGTATTCTCCATTCTATGCCAACTGCTGTGTTTGACTACTCATTTGAAATATCTATTTCCATGTCTTCAATGACGTTCTTTATTGATTTGACAAATCTAGACAATTTGTCCAGCCACTAAGATTATAGAGTAAATCAAAATACTTGTCCCTAAATTTGACTTACTAAACTGTTAAACTGCTACAGTGAGGAGTCATTTTTGCTATTTTGCCCTGAAAAATCTGTTTTGGCTCAATGACAATAAAAGGTGACTAGAGGTAAAGAGAAGCAAATTGCAAGAGACTAGGTGAAAAATATGAAAATAGTCCAATCAGGTGGCTGTAAAACTTTGCACAGTAAATCTTCAATACTTTATACTAGACACAGGAGACAGATGTTAAAATGACAGGTTTCAGATAGGGGGAACTCTAAAAAGATTAATCACTGCACCCTTCTCCCTGCTTTGCTTGAGAAAGAGAGGGCAGAGAATTACATGCAAAGAAGATTAAAACGAGGTTGGAACTTCCCACAGCTTTCACTAAGAAAACCTGAAAAGAAGTGAGACTAGTGTTAGAGAGGAAAAGATCTCATGATATTCGGAAATTAGAATGAGGGTGAAAAGGGCTCAAGGAAGCAGGGACACATTGTCTTGATACACTCATAAGCCTATGAGAAGTATATGGAAGGAGTTTTGCCGCCATCTATCGGTGAATAGGAGGAAGACACAAAGCAAGCAAGACTTTATGTATTTGTCCTATGTATTTGTTCTGTGCCTTCTCACAAGAAAATATATGTAGGTATATATAATTATTACCTTAATTAATGAATATTCTGAATGCAGAGAAACCAATGATTGATGTCTCTGCTACATGACAAAGAATCACTTGCTGTATTTAGTATGCCCACAGCAAAGATTCACACTAATCAATACAACTTTCATTTTAGTATGAGTAACTGGAAAGGGAACATAGAGAAAAAAGGGCAAAGGACTTCGATCCCATTATCCAATTTTGCAAGCTGCTGCTGGTAATAGAAGAGATTTCTACTTTTTTAGACTCCATTCCCAAATTCTGTCCCTAAAAATGATGAAGGATAAGGAATTAATAAATAAATAAATAAAATGCAGTCCCTTCAGTGCTTAACTCCGGCAGTCATTCCCCTGAGCATGCATGTGCATTAGTGGCTTAGTATGCAACACAAACACCTTTTCTGACATAAATCTTTAACATCTGCTCTTGATGCTTGTTAGGTTACGCTTTACACTATCTTGGCACCATAGTAATAGGTTTTCTTTTCAGAGAAACCAACCTGTACAATAGCAGCCACAGTAGTGTGTGGCATGGGAAATAAGGATATAAGGCATTGAAAGGACTCAAGACCAGGAAGATCTTGTAAGTGAAGCACAGGATATAAAACTTTGTAATCTTGTATAAGACACTAACCACAGGGTTCAGGAGGTGCCTGTGCAGCAACAGTGGGTTATCACTCCTTGATCATCTGTGCATTACTTCTGTTATTGTTTGTTAATTATCTAAAATTTTGCCCCACCCTACTTGTAAACAGCTCAATTTTGATTAAGTTGTTCTCTTTGCATTTGTTGACTTTTTTCATCTGTTTCCATGCTACTTCCATTTTAAGGTTATTGTTGTTTGTTTGCTTTTAATTTTACTATGTCTGCTAATATATGCAGACAAACAAAGGAGACACCTTGGAGGAACAACCAGGTAACCACTGGGAACAACAACAACAACAACAAAATAAAGAAAACAAACAATCAAACAAAAAAAAAGTTGTGAAAAGGCAGAGAAGTTTGTCAAAAGGCAAACACAACCTGAGAAAAATCTTGAGAGAAAATCTCCAGGCAACTACAAGCCACTGGTATCAGGTGATAGTTAAGACAATAACTTCATTTGTACTTGTTGACAAAGAGTGCTTTGGAGGTGCTGGGGTAAATTATGGACATGGAAACAGTGAATTGTCTGTGTGTGTCTTTGTGAGATGGTGGGAGAAGTTGTAACATCTTTGTCTCTTCTGTTATGAAGAAAAAGAAAGGTGTTCTGCTGTTTCCAGAAAGAGAAGAAGGTAATTAAAATGTGTGTGTGAAGACACTATATTTTCATATACTGTGTGAAGGACGTATATTTTCAGCCTGGTAAGGTAGCACTCTATCAAAATGCAGTCTCCATCCTAATTTCAGCTACAAGCAAGACTGCCCTCTTCCAGTCTACTCTTGCTGTAGGTTAAGGCAAACAGCTGGGAAGGAGGATACAGACTCAAATTCTCATGGGTGTGATGCAGATTTGGCTGTTGTGAGAAATTACAAATGCTGTATGAGAACTCAGATCATGAGACTAATTCTGGGCAAAGAAGGGAATTATGAGGATCCCACCTCCTCCTGTATGTGCTGTGGGTATGATCTGGGTATGCTGATGGTACCAGGCTCCTGTGATTGTGGCAGAAGTCAAGAATTCACTGTCCAATAGCTTCTGATGAGACTTGGGTGTCAGCCAGGGTTTACTTGCTCAGCACTGCTAGTGAGAAATAAATGGCCTTGTGAATATCCAGTAGTGGGAATTTAAAATGCTCACTATAGCTCCTGTGTGTATCTATGAGACCTTAATTTTAAAGCCGTGTGAAGGTACTTAAGTTCCTGACACCTCCTTATGGATCCAGGTCAAATGAGTAGCACTTTAATGCCCTGCTTCTAGCTTTTCAGGTGGCATTAGGAAGCATTGTAAATCCAAAGAGCCAAAGCACTCAAAAAAACCTCACTGAGCCTTGTTGTTGGAAATGCCTCAGCAAATGCAAAAATATATGAGAAAGAACTTTGTGGGACAGAAGTGTATTAAAAGAGCAATAACTTTGGAAAAAGGAGAGGCCTCCATATGCTAGTGTAGGAAGGGGCTGTTATAAATGAAGTGAGGGGTGTTGATGTGCTCTGGTTGGGGTGCACCCAGCAACAGACCAGCTGTCTTGGAGGAGCTGCACTGCTGTAAGGCTGTTGCCTAGAAAAAAAAAAAAAAAAAAAAAAAGAACAATAGTGATGTGCCTCTGTTGGACAGCAAAGGACCCACCCACCTCTTTTCTTCCCCCTTGAATTTTTATTAATGTAATTGCAGATGGGACTCTAATTGTGGCCTGGGATATTTGTATAGAGGTTAGTTATATAGCTTAGGACTACTTTGGATCTGGAAAGGGAGGACTTGCAGAAAGGATTTAAATATTTAAACAGCACTTCAACCCAGTGCCTAAAGTGTTCTGTTTCTTTTAGAAGCTTAGTAAGGCTGACTTCTGGAAAGCCAAACAATATATTTGCTGTGTGGTTTTCTATGTTTGAAAATCCATACCAAAACAATATATATGCATTATAAAACCTAATCTTAAATTAATCTAGAAAATAACTTTATACATATTGTGTGACAACATTAGCTCTTATTAAAAGATATGTCCCACTATGTCAAATAAGCGTAAACATATATCTTCATTTATCAGATTTGTTCTTTTTTTTTTTTTTTCTGTCAAAATTTCCACATGTCAATATTGTCATTAGATAAATTTATGAAGACTGGGGATAATGGCATATTTATGAAAATTATCTTAACTAGATATTGCAAATCTTTTCAGAGCTTATAATTCTTTATTATGGTAATGCTCCTGACATCTATCTCATGTGAAAGCTACATTAATTATTTCCATTATGTTAATTCTAAATTCTTTTCTATTCCATTATTTATTTATTTATGTAATGTTCTGAAACACATAAGAGTAGCCTTATTTCTTAAAACTGCTGAAGTCTTCTTAAACTCTTAGGCTGACAAGCACAGATGGCTACGGTATTAAAAGCATTGTCACAGGGTATAAATTTTTAATAATCTTTTCTAACTTTAGCTGTGTTTGTTTTTGCATTTTCTTCTCTTCGCTAATCTATAAATTGAAACAAAACCCACATTATTCAGATTTCCCTAAACTCCAATATAAAACAAGCAGCAGTTTGTTCATTTTTTATTGTCTTTGTGAACTTGTGGTGTTTTTATGGGACTAGCCTGAAAGAAACTGCATGTT
The DNA here is from genome assembly GCA_011076525.1 of Nettapus auritus. NCBI lineage: Eukaryota > Metazoa > Chordata > Aves > Anseriformes > Anatidae > Nettapus > Nettapus auritus. The sequence goes on along the minus strand of CM021797.1, from coordinate 4,465,201 downwards.
TTGTTTTGTTTTGTTTTGTTTTGTTTTAGTTATTATTCAAGTCAGTAAGGTGTAATGAAAACAACACTTATGGAAAAGTCATTTGCTGCTGTTGGGACTCTTCATATTCTAATTCCATACCTGGGAGAAAAAAGAGATTTTGAAGCCTAAGGTGGAATATTCAGCAAATTTTTGTGTTTCTGTACATAGGGAGCCTCAAGTGCCCAATGCAATGATTCTGCACAGCAGATGTTCTGATCCCCATGCTGGCAGGTATGTAAGACATTGTTAATGTCTCTTCTAGCCAGAGCTAAATGTTGTTTTGTATTTGCTTTTATTGATACAAGAAGCAACCTCTTGTAACACTGTGCAGAAATTTGCAATTAAAAGCCCTGGTTACTGTCGCCTTCTCCCCCATTTTGTTTAAAAATTCCCTCTAACAATCCCCCAGGTTGTATTCAATAAACAGTCTCAAATAAAAGTATTTTCCTCTAGATTAGCTGAAATACAGAGAAGGCTTCATGCCTGAGATTTTTCCTCCATGCACACAAGGTGTGTCTCTTCTGTTCCTTCCCATAAAAGCACAAATAGACAGATTATGTCATGGGAAAGCTAACTGTTGAGAATATTGATGAAAACCAAATACAAATGGCTATCAGGACTTCTTGTTTGCAGAATATAAAAGACACATATTTTTAAGCAGAAGAAAGAGCCATTAATCAAGTGAGAATCCATAAAGTAAACAACCACCATATGTATCACTGCTCAGAGACACCAAGCTGATAAAGTTGCTAACCAGAATTCAGGAAGAGCTGTATAAAATAACCCTTAAGCTATTTATTTTATGGGTAAAAGAAAAGCAAATGAAGGACCACTTCAGTTGTGTCTGCAGCATAGTAGCTGCTCCTTGTCAATCTGAAGAAAACATAGAGAAGAGGTAAATGTTTAAATATGAGTGACTTATTTGTTATCTTTGCTTTTCTATGTTTTTTTTGTTGTTGTTGTTTGTTTGTTTGTTTGTTTGTTTTTCCTTTTTGGGGGGGGGGGGGGGTTTTTTTTTTTTTGGTTTGGTTTTATTGTTATTAATTATTATTGTCCTAATATCTGAACTAAGACAAAAAAGAGTATGAAACCAGTTATGGCATTAAGTTAAAAATCAAGGTACAGAGTTGACATGATAGCCTTCGCAATGGTTGACTAAGAGTGTAACATATGTTTTGTTTTTTATTTTTACCTTTGAGGTTGTACTTGTAATCATGCAACTTCATTGTCAGCCTTAGTTTTCAACCAGATTGGTGTTTTCAGTGAGTTAATTTTCAGTTAAAGCAAGGAACTGTTGTAGCTGCCAACATGAACAAATAAGGACCTCCACATGCACACATGAGGAGGCAGGGTGAAAGGAGAGGAAAGATCTTTTGGTTGCACACAAACAGACACACCTGTTTCAGCTTCTGGCTTGCCATTTGTTGAGGTCTTAATGTATATATTGATGAAATAAGTAAAGTCTTTTTGCTTTGTTTACAGGTAAGATTAAATTTATTCTTAGATTACTTATTGAAACACAAACAAAGCTCTGAGATTAAACTGAGTGTCATAAAAATGCCCAGTGGTAAAATGCACTAATTGGTAAAATTTCAATCAGAATCCAGTATAGTAGGTACCTTGGTAGTAGATACCTTATAGTGGTGTTGAACAGAAATGGAGCAGAAAGTGATGTAATGTAATGTGGAATTCCTATTTCCATCTTCCAAGTCATATACAAGCAGTCACATAAACAGAAAATGAGATGTTTGTCTTAGAAGCCAGTTAAATTAGGTTACTGAAAAAGTACCAAGCTGATTGAATAGCAATAGAGTACATATGTGACAGAGATGAGCACATCTCTGATGTCAAAAATCTGTGAACACTTACAGTCTCCAAAACATATGATGTACAATTTAAGGATGAGACTTTTTTGGTCAAACATGTATTTACTACCCCTGACTTCCAAGTGTCCTCCCTGGAAGCCAGACCAGATGCAAGTCACTTCCAGGTCATTTGTCTTATCTGTCAACTTTTTTCCAAGTGTCCAAATCACTTCTTACATTTCAGATGAAGAAATTATCTTTCTATATTTCAATTCCAAGCCATTATGCTTTCACCAACCATGTTTCAGAACCATATTTCAGTAATGTTTTTACTAGGATTGAGACTTCAATTTGCGTTCTACTAGATTTGATATGAAAACAACAAGAGTTTTTGGAATAAACTGCAGATGTATAGAGATAACTATTGAGACAATTGAAAAGTAACAATGTTTTAAATGTTTTAAACAATAAGATATACAGTAAATTGCATACCTTACTTAAAAATAATATTAAAAGATGTATTAATACATTACTACAGTGATATGGAGAACAGAGGAAAAAGATTGAAAACTGTTCTTTGTCTTTATCTGGAGACAGAGGATAAATAATCCAAAGTCGTCTTCTCTTGAATTACAATCAAGTTCCAACAAGAAAGGAGTTGCCTCTTGTGTTCATTATCTGTCTTTCTTTTAACTCATTGTTCCTCATGCCAAAGTAGAATAAAATGAGATAATGCTCTGGAAGTGCTCCAAGCATTGGCTGCTGAGAGTGAGAAATGAATAGGGTTGATAGTTATGATCCATCAGCTTCCCTATGGTAAGATTGTTTCTGTCTAAAAGTCCTAATAGTGATAAGTTTGGAGGG
>CM021797.1:4414436-4462411 GCA_011076525.1 Nettapus auritus | reverse complement strand
TTTTTTTTTTTTTTTTTTTTTTTTTTTTTTTTTTTTTCCTCCCCTCAAATCTTTGGCAATTGTGTGATACTGATTCTCATTCCTTTTTAGGTTTACACAATTAATTTTAATGCAAAAACAAGGATATTTTACAAAGGTGGTCTCCATAATATCAGGCTTTGCATTTTCAGTAAAACTTATCCTATGTGGACACAGTAATAGGCAGTGGAAGATCATAAGGATGCATCAAATAAAGTGTTTGTAAAGATGGGGTTGAATCCTGAAACTTTTATTATTATTATTTATTTATAAGATACTCTAATCATTTTGGGGTAAAATAAATTTTCCATGTTTATGAGAGAAACTCACATCTGAAAAACATGTGGATGTATTTATTACCTTACACTCAGAATTTTCTCTCTGTCTTTTTTATGTACCAGCTTCATCTGTATGAAAAATGTGGAATTGTGTTAATGCATGCCAGTTTTTACATAGTCCCAAGTCCAATGGCACAAAAGTTCCCAGGAGGTATGAAAGAGTTTCTGTGAAAACACGCATTAATGGGCAGTTCACCTCTTAAGACTTTACAGTTTTGACAGAATAGTAGTGGAGGAAAGGGATGGTGATATTTATTAAATCAGTTTTTGATGTTAAGTCTCTCACTTGGTTTTGTCAGCTGCTGGTGTCTGTGAACTCTCCCTGCAGCTACTTTGGTGAGGGTTGATGGTTTGCTTTTGTAATGTTTGATTTTATCACTCGCTGGAGACTTTTCTCATGAATATTAGATTAAGCTTTTTGAATTCCTGGGCTTCATCTCAAATTCCTCTTCTGCCAGGTGTTGCTCCATTTATCATGCCCACTGATGCTGTTGTCATGTATTTCTGGGCAGACACTGCTGTTCTAAGAGGCTGCCACAGTAGACCAGTGCCAGACCTGGAGGTGGGATCCTACCTTGAGACTCAGCTACAGATTAAGATACCTAAATTTAGGTATCTATAGGTCTATCTCTCTCAATACGATAAAGGAAGCTATTCAGCAGGACAAATCCAAGTGTCTGAGGTAGGGCAAGCTAGATGGCTCTCTAGACATCTACAATCACATTTTCTGTTCATTTTGAAGAGTAATATGTGGAGTAGTGAAACCATCCAGTTATTACCAGCAATTGTAATGTGCTTAATTTTCACTTCTCAGTTTACTGTGGTCACTATCTGGAAAACAAGCAATCATCTTCAGCTCTTTGTGATTTTATTGTTTGTTTGTTTGTTTGTTTTTGTCATACAGGTAAAAAAGATATTGTTGGAGAAAAGTAGAAACGTGATGAATTATTATTATTATGATAATGTGAGAACTGGAAAATGTGTCTTCTTAAAGTTGTCCATTTCTTATATTAGGGTAAAAAAAAATATCTCAAAGAAACAAATCCATCAGTGAAAACATATAAGGAATAGTCCTCTTCAGTAAGACCATGACTTAACCCTAGCATAACCTAGTTCTTTTACTAACTGATGTAAACTGACTACTTCATAACACCACATGTGTCTCAGGAGATTTTTGTACTATATATATATATATATATTTAGTACAACTATATATATATATAGTTGTAAAAGGCAGCCTGAAATACAAAGTTCTCATATACTTCCTTGATCTTGAACTATACCTGCAAGCAGTTCCTTCCCACACGTGACCCTCTGCTGACATCTCCATAAGTACATCAGTCTGTCCAGATAAATTAATCAACAAGATCATGAATGGGAGATGGAATGTCAAAAGCATAAATGATAAGTGGGAAACATGAGCTGTACCCCCATTTCCTTCTTTTGCAAGGTCTCTCATAGGAGAGACCAGATCCTGATCAGCTGAAGTCTGTTTTATGATGGAAATGCAGAAGGAATGACTGGGAAAGTGACCTCTGGGGCAAGCAGCCAGTCACTGCACGCATGCTAGAAATGCTAGCTATGGTTGCAGCGTCTCTCCAAATAGATCTCTCACCAGAGAAGCAAAGTAATTTAGACATAATGGAGTCACCTTATGTTGCTACCCAAAAGCAGGTTCATTTACACAAGACCTTTGTAAAGTGAGCAGTGTGATAATGAACCAAAAAAGTCTGTACATAGAAACAAATACATGCCACATTAAGATAATGGGAAAAATGGTATATCTAAAGTAAACTAAGCACAAGTAAACAGAAGCAAGAATATAATCTATATTTAGAGCTAACCTAAATTTACACTTAGAAGAAGCAGGGAAGAATGAAACCTTTATTGGTCCTTACTGGGGAAACTCAGATGAGTTTCAGATAGACTCTTTTGTTAGAGGCAATGCACTGGACTATGGAGAAAGGAGTCTGGGTCCTGTTAACAAGGTGAGAATTTCAGGACACTGTGAAGGATGGTCTGCATCTGTAATTTGAAAACATTGAAACTCTTATATGAAAGGTGAAATAACTTATGAAGGTGTCTTTACCTCAGCTTATTTTATGAGAGAAGCCAAGAGGGAAATTAATCAAACCCAGCAAAAAATAGGTCTAAACCCTAAAGAAAGATGAATTGTCCTAGGAAAGGAAGAAGAAAACTTTTATGAAGAATTTGTGTAGAGACACAAGCTATAGGAGCAGGATAGCAGTAGATTAGCAGAAATCCCCCCAAAACCACACTTTATTCTTCAAGTAACACTACAGGCAGTAAGAAAAACATGTAATCCCTGAGAATAATGTGGGGTTATGTGGGGAAACACAACCCTGCTTAGGTAACCTTCACTACTCTCAGTTACATAATGTAAGCATTCCCCAAATATTGTGGCTATACATTAAATGATTCTGTGCTTAGTAGGCAAATTAAAACTATTTATAAGAAAGTTGTGATGATACACTCTGTTGGGGAGTGAGGAGAGAGGAGATAATGGTATGGGTCCTATCTAGAATTTTAATGGAACAGAAGGTAATATTTCATAACATGTCAAGGACAAGCTCAATTTAAGAGACCTCCTGTGCATAGTGCCAATTTCTATTACTCCTAATGGGGCCGTGGAAGAAGCAATTAATAAATCCTGTACTGAAGAGATATTCAATACAAGTTTCTCTGAGGATATCAGTGGTGGAAAGATGGCACGAAAACTAGTTCAAGAATATAATCCAGTAACTTGCATGAGGTAAAGGCACTAAAGGGGAAAAATAGCCCAAACTGATGTTAGATATCTTCCCTTGTTTGGTTTCTGCCTAGGAGTGGACACCACAGGAGCAGTCCATTCAGATACACAAGAACACATCTGAATGTGCATTCTCTGCTCCATACCACACATTCCCATGTAAATCAAGTCTGTAGTACAAGAACTTCAAATATTTAATGTTACCGCAGAAGAAGAGGGAAACAAGAAAGGTGGAAGTCAGAGATGTGATGAGAAAGGAGAGGAGGAAAACACTATATATCTTATGATTTCCCAAATATTCTAGAATGATTCTGGACTTAGAATCACAAATGTGAAAGGAGTCTGGCAATGTGTGTTGATTGGACGTCCACTCTGAAGGTTATGAATCACTGAGACAGTTAACACACAAGTGCTACCACATATGAAAAAAACAATAGAAACTCAGAACTTTCCAGGATGTAAAGAAAACACAACCCACTAAAAACTTCTTTTCCTGTGATTCAGCTGTAGTTTCTGCAAACCTTTGAAGTCTAAACTGCACAGACATAAAGCACATTTTGTTCCTAATGCCCTGACAAATGTGACAGAGAAGCATGAAAAGTTGAGATAATGTAGTTCTCTTTGGAAAAGAGCAATTTGCTTCACCTTAAGATCCAAAATGGTTGCATAATCTGATCATCAGCTTCAGAAAGGATTCTGAAGATGCTAAGTGCACCCAAATGGTCTATAATATGTGCTACAGAAGCTCAGATGATGTGATGGTAAAAAATTGTCCGGATGAGATATTACCATTGATGGGTAGGCTGAGCAAGGCATATTTTCCAGGACACAGAACAGACAACTGTCTGGAGCTGGACTGTGATTCCTGTAGACATGCTGCTATACTTTTGTAGATGAGGAAGGGTCAGGGAGAGAGAGAGGGCCCTGTACAGATATTACATCATCAGAGGTAAGTGCTTTGAACTGCAGGGTAGGTCAGGGTTGAGAGAGACAGTCCACACCTGTGTAGCAGATGAAAGCAAGTGTGAGCCCACTCAGAATTTGCGGTGCTGGTGAGAAGTGCCTCAGTTGCCCTAAACATTACAAGGGCCTTCTATCAGCAGTTCTGCAACCTGTCTTTCACTTGCAAATTGTCAATCTTCATCTATACACCCTGAAGTTGCCTTTAGTATGGTATTCCAAGTGCCATAATCATCACTGTCTTGCAGTGAAGCACTGTTATGAAGATGTCTTCCACTCATTTGTGTCACCCTTTTCTTTCCTTGTCATGCTCTGCCTTGTGGCTTTTTACAACACAATATTATGGTCTCTTTTCCCTATAGTTTCTAGTTTTTAGTTCACAGAATCACAAAATTTCAGGGTTTGGAAGGGACCTCAAGAGATAATCAGGTCCAACCCCCCTGCCAAAGCAGATTCCCTAGAGCTGGTTGCCCAGGTAGGCATACAGACGGGCCTTGAATACCTCCAGAGAAGGAGACTCCACAACCTCCCTGGGCAGCCTGTTCCAGTGTTCTGTCAACCTCACCATGAAGAAGATTTTTAGCATGTTGGTGAGGAACTTCCTGTGCTCTATCTTGTGGCCATTACCCCTTGTCCTATCCCCACAAACCAAGTGGTTGGCCAAATCCCTCTGTCTCCCACACTTAATATATTTGTAAACTTTGACAAGATCCCCTCTCAGTCTTCTCTTCTCAAGGCTGAACAGACCCAGGTCACTCAATCTTTCCTCACAGGGGAGATGCTCCAGGTCCTGTATAATCTTTGTGGCCCTCCACTGGACTCTTTCCAGGAGATCTGATATCCAATATTTATATAAATATATATATATAATATATATACATATATATGATCCTCTATATAGAAAGAGAGATCTATATATATAGGGGATCCTCATATATATATATATATATATATATATATATCCCCTATATGCATATATGTAGTTTACTATAACAGATGTCATATACATTACCATTAAATATTAATAAATAGTATGCATGTCCAAAGCTTAATAACCAATCAGACTTGGTTGACTGTGCTCCAATTAGTGCTAGTGACACCATAAACAGAAACTTTTAATGGGCAGTTCCTGATTGAAACTGCATGAGTATGGTGTGAGAAATGTCTGGGATGACCAGCTACCTACCCTGGAGAGGACACAGGAGAACAATGCTCATCTGGGGACTCTATCACTCCGCTTCCACACAGCACGGAGGAAAAGTTTTCCTGGTGCTCTTGCTCACCCATTTTTTTCCTTGATTCTTTGTTCCAGTCCTCCCCATACGTAATTTTCAAATCAAGGTGTGCCATCAGCTATGGAGCCCACAGACATGTCTCAGCTTTCCCTGTGCAACATCACACACTTATTAGAGTGTGCCTGGTGAAGCAGAAGGAACAAATTAAATTAACAGCAGGAAGAAACCTAGGAAATAGTGCTTCAGAGCTGGGGCAATAATGTAGCAAAGAACAATGAAACACTATAGGAAGGAAATGTGATATTGTTTTTAAATTAAACCAATTCCACTCTCAGATTCTTGTAGATGCATACTTCAAAGCACATGCTCTAAAGCACTCAATTGCATGTATTCAAGTGTTCTGGTCTGAATTACTTGCAATGACATTGAAAACAAAAACAAACACAAAAACAAACAAACAAAAAACAAAACAAAACAACAACAACAAAAAAAAACGCGGTATATTTCACTACATCTCCTATGCTATTCCTTATTTGGCTTCTTCATGCCTGTTTTGGATATCTTTTATACACTTAAGAAGCTGACAGAGAGTTTGGTGTTTTGTTGCTTATCTTGTCAATCTACTGCATGTCATTAGGGTTATCCCACTGCATTTTATCTCTTTATCTGGATTTCTTCTGGCTCTGTTATTTATCTTGCCACCATCATTTCTTAAAGGCTTGAGTCTTGCTTTAGACTGTGTCATGTTTCAGTTTGGTTGAAGGTAGTCCCTTGTTATTAAACTCTAGTCCCTTTTGTCTCAATGTTTTCCAGTGGGTGAACAGTGTAAATAAAGATTGGAGATTTCAGCCTTAGCAAGAACCTCTCAGTAAAGGGTGTAAGATGATACATGAGCTTATCATGTTCAGGTGAGCAGCTGTGGCTCACACTCCAAAAAACAACAACAACAACAAAAAGAAAACATGTTTCACAAGGCAAACATAAACTAGGCACAGCAGTAGTGGAAAGGCAAATGGAGAACACAGCAGAGAAATAGCACACCCAGACATATAGAGACAACACCAAATAGTAAAGACATGGGAAGTGCTTCTGTCATAATTTGGCTTGGCAAAGAAAACTCAGAAGAAGGTGTGTCTTGAGATGTAAAAAAAGATTAGTGAGACACTGAAAAATTTACGTCTTAAAAAATGCATAAATTTCAAAACTTTTGCTTCACCTCAGTTTTTGTTGTTTGTCGTTGTGTTGTTTGTTCTTCCCTCCGTCTCCTGAAGCCAACAACTCCTTCTCACATTTGGATCTTTTTTCTTCTGCAGATTCTCTTATTCATGGTCCATTTTGTCCTTCAGGCATTCTCCTCAATACCTCCCTCTCCTGGGCTTGAACCATTTTCATCTCCGATGAAAAATCAGTTGGATAGAATCTTGTTGATCACAATAAAGAACAAATAAGAACTTAAACTACTGCTTTAAACAGAATTCTGACCATATGAAATGTATATCATGATCCTTTGTGTCATGTCCATCCTGAAATATTCTATGATTCTGTGATTCTATAAAGTTTATAAAATATTAAATATATTTAATAAGTATTGTTTAAAGGTAAAAGGCAGATACATTTTTTTTTTTTCTGTATTAACTATCGTCATTATTTTGCATGGTGCTTGCATTTGGTATCCTAATGTTAAGAGGCTATTATTCTCAGACAGGTTAAAATAGGGAATGTAGAAGATATACCTTCTTAATTGCCATTAAACCTGATGAGGCTGATTCTTGTACATCTCTAAGTACAAATAAGAGCATATGTCCTCCACTTTATACTAATAAGTCATATGAATGACCATTTGCAATGATTAATGAACTGCATATATTTTTTGTTTAAAGTATTTCCAAGTTACAACTATACACAAGGATCAGAAAAAAAAAAAAAAAGAAAGAAAAAAAAAAAAAAAAGAAAAAAAAAAAAAAAGAAAAAGAAAAAAAAAAGAAAAAAAAGTGTCCTTGTTATATTTCTGTGATTTATTTATTTATGTTTTAGAAGTTTGATAGGAAATTCTTTCCTGAAATAAGCTGGAATATCTTACAGAAGCCAGATCAGGTACATAATCCTTAAGCTATTTACCTTTCTTTTCTTAGAATTGTAGTAGCTTTGTAAATTTTAGAGCAGGCAGTTTTATTTTCTACTTTCATTTTCTGTGTTGATGCATTTCACTTTCTGCATACTTGGCCTACTTTGTAGAGTTAAAGTCTCTAATGATGTGGAGAGCTGCATCTGCCATTAAGGAAGTTATGAGACTGGTGCACTCACACACTGGGAAAAAATAAGTAAGTAAGTAAATAAATAAATAAATAAAGGTTTTTAAACATCTCATTGTAGGCCAAAAATAAGAGAACAGTATAATTCCCAGATATTTCTCACCAAGACAAAAATTCTACTGTTATTTTTAGCTAGAAATATGTAGGTAGAATGAAGAAAGATTTTACTGTCTGCTGTTGTCCTTGGGTCTAGCCAATGACCTTGTTCCATTAAGATGTGAAGAAAATTTGCAAACCTTTCTCCTCTGCTACCACTAAATGATGATAGGTAATTATGAGAAGCATCTGGGAATTATCTAGTATTAAAAAAATAGATTAGCACACATGATCAGAATCTTAATATGTTCATTTCCTATCTATTTTTCTTTATATGCTTTGGAATATTAAGAAGGAAATTAGTAAGTGAAGGGGAAGTATTTTATGTTGTTTTTGTTGGTTATGTTTTCTTTTAAAAACACCCTCCCCTTTGTCCTGTATTGCATTTATTTAGAAAAGGAAAACTAAATTAAACAAATTGTTTAGGAGGGATACCCCAATTGTTAAACATTAGATAGGGACTTAGTTCTGTACCATAGGTGGAAATAGAGAAAAAGATACAGTATCAAGAAATAACAGTCAATACATAAAATAAAATGTACAATAATTATGTATTGGTTTTGATTCCAGAGTACATTAGAGAGTCAAATAGCAACTAATCATAGAAAGTGAAAAATAACATGAAGAGGTAAGTGGAAAGCTGGATATTCGAGCAGGCAGGAAAGAAAAGACATTAAACCACCAATGATTGCACAGGGGATAGTAACTCTTGTAGAATCAAAGAAATGATTTAGCAGATCAGCTGGAGAAAATCCACTCAGATCATTGGAAAGAGCTTTCTGAGAAGGTGAGAAGACAGGGGAAAAGTGAATGTTCATAATGTGCTTGTCTATCCGAGAGGCAAAGCAATTGTCCTATAATACAGTGTGAAATGGCATTGCTTTTCTGGTCTGATCTCTGGAGAAAAAAATCTGGTTTATCTCTCCTGAAATACCTTCAGCCAAATAATGACCTATAAGGGCAGAGAAGAGCTATTTGATCCACAGAAGCAGCATCTGAGAAAATGTAACCCAATGTAACCCTACAGCTACGAAATTTGGTGAGGAAGTCTAAAACCAAGGAGTGAGGAGTTGAACAGACATTGGCTCTTGGAGTTAAAGGAGCGTGAAAAGAATCTATATAGTGGGGAGGAAGGGGAGTTATTCATGTTGTGTTCATGTGGTATTCATGTGGTATTCATAGAGGGGTGTTATTCATGGTAGTATTCATGTGGAATTCATGGAGGTATTCAAGACCAGGCTGGATGTGGCTCTGGGCAGCCTTGTCTAGTGGTTGGCAACCCTGCCCAGAGCAGGGGTGTTGCAACTAGATGACCTTTAAGGTCCTTTCCAACCCAGACCATTCTATGATTCTATGATTCTATGTTTATGGTGCTTTATTTTTTTGCAAATAAAAAAACTACCCCATACCTCTAATTAAATCTACATTTCGTATTTTTAGGTAGAGGAAATTGGAGTGTCCATTTCTTTTCACCTGTTGTTAAGGAGACTGACTGATACAGACACAAAATTTATTTCATAAAAATTTAAATGTAATAATTTCACTTTAGAAAGACAGCAGTGCTTAAATTGTTTCCAACAGAGGAGGTTTTCTTAAACTTTTGAAATATATTACATTACTAAACAAAGATGTGAAGAAACAATATTTCATAATGTTACCAAAAAAAAAAAAAAAAAATCATACCAGAAGTTAAAATTTAAAGAGATTCAATATTTTATTCTTGAAAAAATATAATACACCCCTCCAAACAAACAAACAGTCAAACAATAACAACAACAAAAAAGACTGAGCCAACAGGGAAAAAATACCCCAATATCGCAAATAATAATAATAATAATAATAATAATAATAATAATAATAATAATAATAGAAGTTTAGGTAAAAAAATTGTTATAAATTCTGCAGTACACTGTCCCAGAATTTACTTGGATATTTTTTTTTTTAACCTTATTTTACTCTTATGACAGAACATAAATGATGTAATTTAGAGTGTTCAAGTAAGATAGAAATAAATAATTACTGTGATTATGTAGGAAACATATGTTGGTGGAATTTCTGAGTCCTCCTTGAATTGCTTCATATTTAAGATTTTCTTCCTCTACCCTGTATTCATCTTTAGTCCATAATATATAGTTTCATTAAGTCTTACTCACTTTGAAATTCTGTTGGTTAATGACAGTGAGAAAACCTATTAACAGACTCCTTGCTAACAGTAGCGAGATATATTCATAGGGATAGTCAATGAGCATATTCGCTGTGAGAAAAGCTTCACGTTTAACTTTCAAATAGGTGGCATGTAATTTGACAGGTTCATTTGTTGTGTTTGGAAAGGATTTTTGATGTTGTCCAAGTTTTGTATGATGTTCCCAGAATATATTTTCAGAAAAGCTCTTTTTTTATGGTAAATCTTCTAATCTTTGTAAAATTGTGTTGAATTATTTCTTTACCATTAAGAGTACATCAGTGATGTAAATTGCCTTAAATTAGAATACCATTTAAGACTGTGTTGAAGCACTTAATGCACAACAGCTATTCTACCAAAACACTAGATCAATATAGCTGATTAGGTACATCACAGTAATGGAAAATCTGCACTTTAAAAAAGAGCACATGAAATCTACTCTTTTGTTAAGGCAGCTACTATATACAGGGTGCAATCTAGGCATTGGAGTTTTCTGAATTAATAAAAAAAAGTAAAAAAGCTTGAAAGTCCTAAATAAAACTCAAGTTTACTTTATGCAACTATAAGGATCTTTCCAATATACTCAATCAGAGAAGTGGAAGAGAAATAAATTAAGATCCATACATTTCTCTTTTTGTCAAAAATGATCTGTAGTATGCGTCCAAATAAACATAAAAAAAAAAAAAAAAAAAAAAAGTGTAATTTTCTCCCTAATAAATTTAATAAATCTACAGGCTAAATATATTCAAACAACACTGAAACTACCAATTATATTTTTATCTCTTATACTGACAGAATCACAGAATCACAGAGTTGTAAGGGTTGGAAGAGACCTCAAAAGATCCTCAGGTCCAGCCCCCCTGCCAAAACAGGTTCCTCCGAGAAGGCTGGCCAGGTAGGCGTCCAAATGGGCCTTGAATATATCCGGAGAAGGAGACTCCACAACCTCTCTAAGCAGCCTGTTCCAGTGCTCCGTCACCCTCACTGTGAAGAAGTTATTTCTCATGTCAGTGCGGAACTTCCTGTGCTCTATCTTGCAACCATTGCTCCTTGTCCTATCCACACAAACCACTGAGGTTGGCTATATCCTTCTGTCTCCCACACCTCAGGTATTTGTACAAACTGATGAGATCCCCTGTCAGTCTTCTGTTCTCCAGGCTGAACAGACCCAGGTCTCTCAGCCTTTCCTCAGAGGCAAGATGCTCCAGGCCTCGTATAATCTTTGTGGCCTTCTGCTGGACTGTTTCCAGGAGATCCCTGTCTTTTTTGTACCAGGGAGCCCAGAACTGGACACAGTACTCCAATCTTCTGAAGATTATAGAAATCATATAATCTGAAGATTATAGAAATTGTATAATCTGAAAATTATAGAAGTCAGTTTCTGCTAGATTATAGCAATTGGGACTTGCATCAAAGACTGCACAAAGGTTAAAAAATGCAATGCTTGAAAGCAGTAACAGCTGAGACATCAGTGATGCTGATTTTATTTTACACTGCAACAAACTTTGGTACACAGAAGTACTTAATAAATGCCAAATACAATTAAACATGTAGCTAAATCTTTAGCTTTTGAATTTTGTATCCATCATTGACCAGTGGATTCAATGGATTATCTGTAAATTGCTTTCAAAATATTTTGTGTAATTAAATATAAATATTTCAGATATCAGACCTAGAACTAAGAATGACAAAAAATAAATATTAAAAAAGTACTTTTTACATGTACAAGGACATGTTTCACCTTCCTCCTTTCCCTATACATTTAACTCATAGACAGATTTTTGTCTAGTGTCTTCTGTTTTAATAGAATTCATCTCAAGGAATATATAAAATATGCATTAAGAACTAAAGGTTACTCCTTGTATTTATTGATGTTGTTGAGAATCATATTTACAATGTTGAAATTATGGACCATCTATTTTTGGGCAGCTCAAGATCCTCATATGTATATTCCACACTACACAGTAATGTACATATGTGTGACTGTGGCTGCAGAGACTTTAGTTTCTGAAGCTAAAATTCTTTACACATAACCTGTATCCAACTATAATTGTATTGTTTCCAGGACCCAGCCTAGATCATTGTAAATCTCAGTAAGGTATCTGTTCTATGTAGGTGTTATTTTCATATCATTTCATATCAGAAGATAACACCCATTTTGAAATTTAAGATAGTTGTCATTTCTGAACTCTGGATTCTCTTTTTTTGAGATATATGTTGTCTTCGTCTAAAGTGCTTCATGTATGTTGTAAATCTTTGTAACAGAAACTACGTGACTGAATCTGAGCCATACCTCTTGGCACCTAAAGAGACTAACAGATTGCTCCTCCGTTCTATGGGTCCAGAAATAATGAAACTCCATAACCAAGAACCTCTACAAGGCCTGTTGTAAGGTTTTGTTGTTGTTGTTCTTTTTGTTGTTGTTGTTGTTTGTTTGTTTGTTTTAACAGATTGAAAGTAGTGCAGATTGAAAGAAGGGCGTAAGTAGATTTAAACTGTTTGTCATGAAGACCTGATGCCCAAGCTATGCACAGTTCAGGGAATTTTTACTGTGGAATGTCTCTAGTCCAGCCCAAGGGACTGAATGTCCATTTGCAGCTGAAATAAATAAGGCAGGGTTTTTTTGGTTGTTGTTTGGTTGGTTGATTGTTTGTTTTTTTTTTTTTTTGTTTTGTTTTGTTTTGTTTTGTTTTGTTTTTTTGTCTGTTTGTCTGTTTTTCATAGATTATATTGCTGCTTATCAAATACTCACACTGAAAGAGTTCAAAATAAATCAAACACCTAATTAGGTCTTGCCCTAGAGTCTTTACACTCACAACTATTCTTTAAAGTCTACGTACTAATCACTAGGCAGGACACAGCCATTTATTTTCTGCTCTGTCTTATCTTCCAGGCACTTTTGAAATTTGCTGTCTTCTTCTCCCACATGTCTGATAAGCAACTCTGTTGTGTGTAGTCCATATGGATGGAGTCCCTCAGTACAGGAGTTGTTTGTTTTTATCCATATAGTTTTTAGAGTGAATCCATTACAGAAGGTGTGTGCTCTAGACATATCTTAGTTGCATGTTAGAAGACCATAAAAGTACTATGAACTCTTTTATACAGTTACCATGAAATGAAAATGCATGCCCATGACCATAGTCTCTTACCTGGAAATCTGCATGCCAAGTTTGAGGAATCTGATATCATGCATTTGTGTCACAGTGTCAACACACCTAAGACATGAAACATCACTGCTCCAAGAATCTTGTCTTTAAAGTCATCAAAATCTAAACTCTGAGACAATGGAGATCCAGAATGATATCATGTATCTTGAAACTATGCCAGGTTTCATTTCTGTTTCAGAGTACAATGAAATTACTTGAAAATGAGTTTATTATATTGCAGGAGGGAGCCATCTTTCCAGTGTTTCCACCTGTAGTAGGAATAATAGGCAATTAATATTTTATAAAACCTTGTGGAACATGTAAAGCAGCAATTACTGTATCTGTAATAACTGGTCTATGAATATGTATGACTTAGAGCTTTCAAAATAGCTGTATACATGAAAGACATGATCAAGATATATTAGGACAGGAGTGAAATGGAATATGAAGCTTTTGAAAACTGAATTTCATGACATTTCAGTAGGAAATATTCATTCAACTGTATAGATAAAGTAGGATAATAGAATTTTCATGTTTGTGTCATCTGGAGAACACTTGGGAATTTACTATAAGACTTAATGTTCAGTGAGTTAGGATTTTTTAACATAAATTAATCAGAACATTTGGACATATCAGAAAAACACTGAAGTGATCATTCTATCCTTTATTTTTTTTCTTTTTTCTTTCTTATTTTTTCTTCTTTTTTTTTTTTTTTTCATGTTTTGCTGACAGATGGTAATTACTTCTGTCAGGTAATTCTTAGATTCAATGGCATTCACTAAAACTACACCATCATTAAAAAGAAGAAACATAAAAGGATTACTCCCTTGAATCAACAAAAGAGAGTATCCAAGTCCCATTACATGGGGAGTGGGTAATCTCCCATCCAAAGTCATTAAGACTGTTTGTAGGCAATTATTTGGTGACAGTAGGTTCATTCCCACAAACATTTGAAGCATAGGTAAATTTGTATTTCCCTCTTGTGCTAAGCACAAACTGCACATCCCAACACACAATGAACTACAAACAGAAGATTATGCTGAAGCTGTACCCTGCACTCATTTCCGATATCTCAACCCTAGTTCCAACCAAACTGCACTCACTGTCTCTACCACTACCATATCTCACAATCCACATTGAATCCACTGTACTGCTTTTTATCTAGCATTTTTTGTATTAAACTGTATCTCAGATTTCCCTGAATATAAATTTGACTATCTATGAAGCAGTCTGTGATACAATGGGATACATCACAAGCTTGTCTCTGTCTAGCAATAGAGAAGTGGGAAGGAGTGGTGGAAACACTGGGTGTCAGGTTTAAATGACATTAAATGGTTGTTGGATTATTTTCTTAGATTTAGACATGAATATCTTGGTATTACCTGGTGGATTCTTAGGAATTGCCATAAAGAAAACTTAACAGAATCACAAGAGCTTCCCAAGCTGTCTAGACAGCTGCTGAATTTGACTTATGGGATTGTAGTACAAGTTTGTCAAGAGGTTGAACTTGAGGATTTCAGGTTGGGACTTTGTTGTTGTAGACATAGCACAAGAAAAGAATTAGAGAACAGCAAGGTGCTAAATTGGGTTTACCTGGCCACAGACAGGTTTGGAAAATGGTTAGAGGGTTTGTGTCTTTGCCCAATCTTGTAAGCATCTTAGAGCCTAGAGTTGTTCCGAGAAGTTTTGCAGAAGAATGTTTCCCCGAGCCATCTGAAATTTTCATTTTGCCTGCATTTTCAGACTGTACTGTTATCTACAGAAATGAAGGCACAGCCTTTAGGCTGGTATTCACTGAATATGTGACTACTATCTTTTCTCTCTGTGTATGACACAACATGAAAGCAGTAAAGCTCCTTCTCAGTTCCTTGATGTTTTTTCTCAAATCAACCCTTCTAAGCAACACACTCCTTCAGGGCTATCAGAAAGCAGTCAAGGTAGGGTTCAGCAGCAGAAGTAGCCTACGTGCAGTTTAGTATCCAATAAATGTAACCCACTGCACTGTGAGACGGCAGGTATGTTTGATCCCCATAGCATGACTGAATACAAGAGGATGCAGCAAACTTTAACCAGCAAAGCCATCAGGAAGAAGATAATACCACATTTAATCTACCATGCTGCAGTGAAATACGACTTTATTTTACAAAAAGATTTACCGGGGCTTTATCTGAAACCACGAAATAAAAGAAAACATTGGTATTGGGTTAAGGATTAGAATCATATGATTGCTAATGAAAAATACATACTGAGCTAACAAGCATGTGCAAATTAGTTTTTTTTTTTTTTTTTTTTTTTTCTCTCCTTCTTAACACAAGCTATAATATTCTATTTCACTAAGTGATCCTATCAGAATATTAAATTTTTCCATTAGCAGAATTAGATTAGGTCTTAATATTAAACCATGTACGTCAGTCCTATTAAACAAGATATGTTCCCCAACCCTGCCACCATCCTGGTATTATTCCAGCTAAATACCTTTTTCTTATATTCAGCTGGGATTTGAGCAGGACACAGCTTTGAATATTAGGAGCTGTCCTGGGTAACTGTTCATAATGAAGAGAAACAACTGGGAGGCAAATCCCTGTACTCAATTAGGCTTAAACAAAATAATATTTTTATTTTTTGTAATGCAATGAAATGCTAAGAGTATGGATTTAATGAATATGACTTTCTAAAGATACACAAGATTGGGTTTACATATGTATATGTATATATATAAAACAGCACAGAAGAAACAAATTAAATTTGCTCTGAGATGTACTTCTCATAACTATCATCTGTGTTGTAAACATCCATAATCAGAAATTCAGTGTTACAGAAAACAAAGCCCACTGAGGTGTTAAGCTGAAAGATAGATAGCAAGCAGGGTGAGCTTTTTCTGCAGAAAAAAATGTTGTTTTTTGTTTGTTTGTTTGTTTTATTTTTGTTTTTGTAGTTGTTTGTTTGTTTGTTTTTCCAAATGAAAAGCCTTAAATGAGATTTATTTAGTGGATGGTTGGTAAACGATACCTTATGTTCAATTAGGAAATTGTCTTATTAGAGCTTGATGACTCTACAGCCCTGGGGTGGATACTCCATTTCTTAGATATATCAGGCATTTGATTTTTATTATTGATACTACTTGATAATATTTAGGCATACTTTAGTTTGAAAGGCGTAGCAAGAACCTTTTGCTTACACAGCTTACACATAAAATCCTTATTAATGTATCAGAAATATAGTGCGCAATGCAGTAAAACATTTGAAGGAGGTTTTCAAGGTGTGCTAAACCAAACAGGTAACATATCATATTAAAATTAGCAACTGCTAACCTAACAAAACAAATGCAAATTCCCAATTATCTGTTATCAGCAGACATATGGATAAAAGTAATTGAGTGAATGACTTGTCCTCTGCAAGCAAAGAGGATGGTGTTATTGAGGTCATATTTCATAAACAGGGTTTCCCCACAATTTCAAATTCTGGGGGAGATCAGGCCCCTGAAATGTGGAAGACAATTGATCAGAGCAGTGGTACGAGTCTGTGAACAGGTCAGAAAGCTGGTTTAAGTGAGACTAAAATGTGAAAGAGGAACATGAATTAAAGACAGTAGTCAGGCATCATGATCACAGAATCACAGAATCACCAAAAGGCCAAGGTTGGAAGGGACCTCTTAAGATCATCTAATCAAACTCCCCTGCTGAGCAGGATTGCCTAGAGCATATTGCACAGGATAGCACCCAGGTGGATTTGGAGTATCTCCAGAGAAGGAGACTACAACCTGTCTGCGAAATCTGTTCCAGGGCTCAGTCACCTCACAGCAAAGTGCCCCTTCATATATTGAGCCGGAACCTCCTGTGTTTCAGTTTGTGTTCATTGTCTCTCATCCTGGTCCTGGGCACAACTGAAAAGAGACCAGCTTCATCCTCTTGACACCCTCCCCTCAGATATTTGTACATGTTGATAAGGTCTCCCCTCAATCTTCTCTTTTCCAGGCTACACAGGCCCAGCTCTCTCAGCCTGTCCTCATACAACAGGTGCTCCAGTCCTCTAATCATCTTCGTAGCCCTCCTCTGGACTTGCTCCAGTAGCTCCATGTCCCTGTGGTACAGGGGAGCCCAGAACTGCACACAATACTCCAGGTGTGTCCTCACCAGGGCTGAGTGGAGGGGGAAGATCACCTCCCTTGACCTGCTGGCAACAATTTGAGTAATGCTCAGCATAAGAACTCCAAAAACTTACAACATTTATTAGTAAAATAACAACTTCATCTCCTTCCAAGTCCCCATGTCCCTGTCAGGTTGGAGACAAGAAAGCAGTGTTACTGTTCTGCAAGCTTCATTACATCCAAGCATAAACTTGCAGAAATGTGGTTTCCCATTTGAGGCACTATCCTAGCAGTTTGAGATAGCAGCTCTATGTTGAAGTTGAACTTGGGATGTGTGTGTGCAGGTAGATGTGTCTGCATGAGAGGAGTGAAGCAAACATTTTTGAAGCATCAACAGGATGTATATCAACACCCTTCTCTCTCCTAATAATAAGTAGATGCTGTTTTGTAACTAGGGTGATCAAGGGACATTTTTGTCACTGTGACACACAGAAATTGTGTTTCCACCTTGGTCACAGCAGTGAAAGAATATACTAATTCACTGTAACCTAACAAAGATCACACATACATTTCCTCTGGTAAAATGCTAAGCCATTTTAATAGAATTACTGGTGATTTGAAGGAGCACACAATAATGAAACCAGAGACAGGCTCTTTGTAAATTCTCTCCATCCTAAGCTGTTTTAAATGGAACTGCTGGCAACAAAGTAATTCCAGAGAGATGCAGTTAATTTACAGGCAGCAAGGTAGCCTCCACATCTTGCTATTTTATTAAGAATTTCACTATATTGAAATCCTGTCCACTTGAAATCAACGGTAAATTTTCTGTTGACTTCAGTAAAGTCAGTATTTCACTTTTGGTGATCTTTTTATAGTCTGAGTGTAAGCACTTGAGACAGCCTGTTTTTTTTTAAATAATAATAGTTGCAATGTTCTGACTGCAGAGAGAGTTCGGAATATCTCTGGGGGAAAAAAATGACAAAAACATCCTGTACATATATATATTTTTTTTTAATCTCATAATTTAAAATCTTTATAGCCAAGACTCATGTTTTTTCAATGTTTCCACTGGTAATATTAAATAATATAACAGCAGAGTGCTGGAATAGATCAGCTCCTGAAACATATTAATGTACTAAGCAATCAGCTCAAAACTGTTTGAAATAAACATGTCTACTTGCTTAAATAAAGTCAGTTCATTTTCCTTTCTCTAGGTATGACTTACACCCTTCCCCAAGTATTTGTATCCTTTAACATAATTAAAACCTACTAAACAGTACTTAAGTTCATCATCCCCAACATCACTAATGGATCCTTTTTGCTCTCAGTGATCTGATGATTACAGATAATATTTCTCTGAAGAAAAGTCATTCATAACAGAAGTACATTCCAGAGTAAATTTAATTTGTAACTTATGTGCTGTAAATATAAACACTACTCTGAAAAGGTTTGTCTTGTTTATGCTTTTATGTAGACATATTCATTAAACATATATTTTTCTACTGCCTATGGTATTCACTCAAAATTGAAAAGTCACACAGTTAGTTTAGTCTATATGACTACAGAGAGTTACTTGATGATTTTGCTTTTCATTATTACCCATTACCCTGATGTCTCTACTCCATTATGCTTGCAAAGAGTAGGTTATTCTTACTGGTTACAACTTATCGCATTCCGTTCCTTTGAATGTAAGATGCCTTGCTCCTAAAGAAAAGATATTTAATGGAGGGAAGTAGCCAGGAACAACTGCGATGGATGCAGTAGTTTATTGAACAAGATGCACCTTCCTGCTTTTGTTCTCCAGATGCTGGTAAAGGCATGTCTGTCTAGCAAGAGACAATTCTCTTTGTATACAAGAATAAATAAATTAAAAAATAATGTGCATACAGTAGAATGTCTCTGTGTAATTCTGAGGCTGGACTTTGCTTTTGACTGACAGCCCAACAGTAGCATGCAATGATGAAGAGTCCTTCTTTGCCTTGATAAGGTAGGGTGAGTCTTAAAGCACCAGGGAACAGCAGAGCCAAATGCTTCATGCTCTCTATGACAGGGATAATTCTGTGCAGTTCTGTGGCCTTTGTTATTTGGGAATTTAATTGAGAGGTTCACTTTTGTTTCCTTATTAAAGTAGTTTTTTTGAGAAAGTTTTAACTTTCTTTTTATTATGCAAAATAAATAAATAAATACATAAACGAGTCTTTTCACCACTAAGATGTCAAGATTGTTTCTGTCAACTCATTGTTCTAACAGTCTAGTTCCACTGTAATGTGATTTTGCAATTTATTTTGTTTTCATTCTCTAACATGTGTATCTGATCTTCATTTATAGAGGCTTAATCCAAGCCTTTGCTCTCTGAATTTTAAGTGGTGCTCAGTAATTGGGGTGAGAAGTAATTTAAGAAGTAAATGTGTAAACCAGAAATAACTATCAGCAGTGTTATCTGTGTCATCTACCTGATGCTTCCATAATGCAGGAGAGTTGCTATGGCTGACATTAGAAAACATGTGAAACAAGAGGTTGTTGATGGGATATATGGATACACAGCATGACATACAGTACCTTCTTCTGAAAAAGAAGGCTCCAGAAGCAACTCATGGCAGTTTAAGTTAAGCTCAGCTCTGTTTCTCACTCAGCATCTGGTAATTAATCCAGGCATCATATTTTGTAAAGCAATTACCCAATCTTCAATTCAAATTCCATTTATTACTTATAGTTTGTTCCTTAGATTCATATTTAGACTGAGGCACCAATTTTACCTGGAAGAATTATGAATCCTGCTGAAGTTCATGGAAAATCTCTTACAGATATTGGTAAGAATCGAGGTATCACCTTTCATATGAATGGAACAGTTTGAAATGAACTGTTTCCATCTATCTTTATAATAATTAGTAATCACGTAACATATGTACATGGATTGTTAATTTATCTTGAGATCCCTTTATGGGCTTTTGTTATAACAGTTTATATACGGTGGTTTTGGTATAGTTTTTATTGTATGAAATTTAATACCTGGATAGTATGAAACTTGCTAACCTCAATCAGAAAAAAAAAATGCTACAAGACAATTAAATAAATTCTTGTTAAAAATATTTTAATCCATCATATATTGCTAAACGTTCTCATAGTCTTAAGTTTGGAAAGATAGCTAAGACTGTTTTTTAAAATGACTTGTCTTATAATGACAGTATAAGAAAGGAATATAGATATTCCTTTTTCTTTATGTCAGGTGGTCCAGTTTTAGACACTTCAATGCAAGAAAGAGAAAGACATTGATAAGCTTCAGTAAGCCCAGCAAAGGCCAACAAGACAGTCTGGGGCCAGAACTTAAGCCCCTGTAAGGAGAAGCTGAGTAGAGTGAGTGAATATAACAAGACGATGGTCAAAAGACAAAGGATATTGGTCATAAAATGAAATAAGGGAGGTTACAACCTGAAGTAGAGAAAATATTTCTCAACATTAAGACAGTCAAGCTTTACAACAGGTAGCTCAGGGAGGCTATAATTCACATTTGAGGAGACTGAGCTGAGCATAATATAATCTTTAAACATGAAAATAATATATTTATTAAGTTGAACAGTTTTAAATTGAGCATTTTTTGTTTATTATGTTTGTTTTTTGTTGTTGTTTTTTGTTTGTTTTTTTTTTTTTTGTTTGTTTGTTTGTTTGTTTTGTTTTGTTTTGTTTTGTTTTCCAGGGAAGTCAGGGAAGATATATATACGTATAAACATATACATATGGTTATTTTCTTCCTTGAAATTAAAGGGTATTGGGATGTTACCATCCAGAAAATTTACCATCTCAATAAAAATCAAACACAGATCAATTAAGTGTGACTTCATAACACTCTCTCTTTGCTAAGCACAAAATCATTAAGTTGATTCAGAACTTATTCCATCAGTTCCAGAAGAAATATTCTGACTTTAATACTAAGTTTTGACTAATTAGGACATTCTCATTGAGCTAATAAAGTCAGAATTTTGCTGTGCTACCAAGAACATTTGTTACTATATATAAAATGGATAATTCTTTCTTTTAAATTCTCTCCTACTTTACAGCAGCTAATAATAATAATAATAAAAAAAAAAAAAGGAAAACTTAATGAAATTCAGATGGAGAATGTCAAGCACTGTCAAGATTCAATGACTACTTTAATCAAAACTAGAACCCATGTTGGCTAAGATGGGTAGCAATTAAAAGTCTTTCCAAAAAAAAGTTTTGATCTGTTGATGATACTGACGTTTAATATTCACTTATCCAAAGTTAACATCATGCTACTTCAGCACAAAGGATGACATGTTTACTAAAAAAGCCTCTGCATGTGAATAATGTCCCCCATTTATGGCAAGTATACCACCTTCTGAGGCAGATAAGTAAGGTATAAAAGTTAAGTGATGTTCACAATAATAATAATAATAATAATGATCCTCAGTGAAATGAAAATTTAAATAATACTTTGATGCAGCATAACAGTCCATAAACACCATCAGTATGTGATTACTCTTTAGAGAAATGTATGAAGTGACTAATATGAGTACTGACAATATCTACTTTCTAATCGATTTTACAAGTAAGGTACTTGTAAAATAGTGTACTTTTACTAAAGCATAACTATATACAAACATTTTATTAGAATCAAAGCAGTCAGCATGGTGAGAGGTCTACATAGGGTGTGTCTGCATATGCCCATGTGATAGCATAATGATGGAAAGACAGTGAAGCAATTTAGTGTGAACTTTGTCAGTCTAAGGACCACATGTTCAATGTAATTGTTCTTGCAGTTAGGTAGATGGCAGCAATAACCTAACAGAAAGGCCAGCTGCCCTTGAATTAAGTCACTCTATAGAGGGCTTTCTTGGCTTTTATTTGTCCACATTCTTCTTGCTGTTGTAAGATTGAATAATCCCTTTCATATTGTGGTGGTTTTACTCGGGTGGGAGGAAGAGCTCCACCACAACTGCTCTCTCACTCCTTCTCAAAGAGGAACAGGGAGAAAATATGATGAAAGGGGCTCAAGGGTTGAGATAAGTGTGAGGAGATTGCATAGTAATTATTGTGATGGGCAAAACAGACTCAGCGTAGGGAGGTTGCAAGATTTATTACTTATTACTAACAAGCTAGAAAAGTGAGAAACAAAGGAAAGAAACTAAAAGCATCTTTCCCCCAGTCCACCCTCTTCCACCTCCTCCCCCTGAACAGTTGCAGGGGAATGGGGGAATGGGGGTTATGGTCAGTCTATAGCACTTCTTCGCTGCCGCTCCTTCACGGTCACTTTCGTCCCCTGTGCTGTGGGGTCCCTCCCACAGAATGCAGTCCTTGCTGAACTGATCCGATGTGGGCTGCCCACAGGCAGCAGCTCTTCAAGAACTGCTCCAGATATGGGTCCGTACCACGGGGGTCCATCCCTCAGGAGCAAACTGCTCCAACCTGGGTCCCCCATGGGCAGCAGCTCCTGCCAGGTCACCTGCTTCTGCGTGGTCTCCTCTCCACGGCCTACAGGTCCGGCCTGGAATCTGCTCTCGTAGGGGTCCTCCACAGGCTGCAGCCTGTGTTGATGCAGGTCCACCTGCTCCACCGTGGTCTCATCCATGGTCTGCCAGCATGGAACCTTGCTCCACTGTGGTACTCCATGGGCTGCAGGGGGACACCCTGCTTCACCATGGTCCTCACCACAGGCCACAGGGGACTTCTGCTCTGGCACCTGGAGCACCTCTCCCACTCTTTCTTCACTGAATTTGATGCCTGCAATGCTGTTTCTCACTCCTCTCACTCTACGAGCTGCTGTGTGACACCATTTTTTTAATCCACCTGTCTTAAATATGCTCTCACAGAGGCACAAACAACATCACTTATTGGCTCAGCTCTGATCAGCAGTGGGGCCCTTACCTAACATGGGGCAGCTTCAAGATCCTTCTCACAGAAGCCACCCCTATGGCCCCCTGCTACCAAAACCTTGCCACGTAAACCCACTACACATACTTACTGTTATAGGAAATAATAATAATTATTGTAATAATAAAGATCTGTTATTCAGAAAACTTCCAGGAGTCTGGAGCTGCAACAGAAGTCAGACTTCTTGCATTCGTTGGTAATATCAATTTTTGTTTTATTTTATGATCTCCCAATTTTATGATCTCCCAATGATGCTATGGGGCTTTTCTGTGGCAGCAGACAGCTGGAAGTCTGTGGTTATGCTGTCATAGCCACAAGAGTACATTTTGATAAAAGAGTGGAGGTATACCATTTCTATGGGCCTTGTCTGAGTGGAACATGGACAAAATACCTTATGGGTTTGCTTTATCATAGAATCACAGAATGATTTCATAGAATCATAGAATGGTTTGGGTTGGAAGGGACCTTAATTATAATCTGGTCCCAGCTCCATGGGCAGGGACACCTCCCATTAGATGAGATTGGTCAAAGCCTCATCCAACCTGGTCTTGAACACTCCCAGGGTTGGGGCGTCCATTTATGTGGGCTTCAGCTCATACATTAAGGTCCTGCAGTAGACACAAAAGGAAGGATAGACAAGAGCCTGCACAGGAGAAATGGAAAAGAAAAAAAAAAAAAAATCAAGAGGAAATGTTCAATGAATTTTAAAATTCCATTCAGTATTAGCTTGTATAGATCAACACCAGGAAGAAAACCAAAAGTATTCAGAAAACTCAAGCAGGAATGTAGATCAAATCTTGAGTCAGATTAATGATGCCACAATGACTGTAATTCAAAGGGATTTAGACGGTAATACTTTACATTAAAAGGAAAGTATGATGCACGTAAATGTTAATTTCCATGGAAATTACAACAATAAAGCACTTTGAAGTACTATCTTTCATGCAGCAAAGGTTCCAGGGTACTTTACTACTCAAAACTATTCAAAACAGCATCAGACAAACTTTTCTGTATTTGATTTAACATCAGCAATGAAAACATCTTTCTGCATTTCTGAAAGATGATAAATATTTAACATTCATTGAGAAAACTTTTGCTATAGTGACTCCACTCACCTGAATATTGTACTGTTATTCTACTTCTGCTTGTTAATAGTGCTAGTTGTCCCCATCAGTCATTGAACATCAACCCTCCCTCAGGTAACATCTTTACAGAAGTAAAAACTTACTAAATCATATTTAAAATTCACTCTTCCTTTGTGTCTCACTCTACTGCTGGAGAAGCAAATGTCTTCCAAAACATTTTAATTACAAATGACAACAGAATATTGCCTTAGGGATATCAGTCCTCTTTCTATAATGCTCCAGCACTCCAGTTCTAAGGAATGGTCCTTAGTTGCTCATTTTTGGGGACATTCTTCTCAGATTAAATACCTCTGTAATTTAAAGATCTGCACTGGAATAAGGTTCTATAGGCTTGTCCTCACTAGAGCTGCCTCTACCTGTTGCACATTTATTTCTCATCTTAGAAGGCCTAACTTCATTTTCTTTTCCCTTTGTGTGGATATGGCTTTTCTCTCTTTGAAATTTGTGCAGTTCCAGAGAGATGACTTTGTAAGGGCTAAGGAACATCCAGGAGGTATTCTTTGGCTTAGTTCTTTCATTATATTGATGCCACATTTTATTAACTGCAGATCTCTAAACCCTTTTGCACACTAAGTTAGTTTTAAATGTAAATCCTCCTTAAATGCTCTGGAATTAATTCTTACTATGTTTCAGCCAAATTTGGGATAGGAAAAAAAATAAATAAATAGCTGGATGGAATGTCCTCAAAAGAGATTACTTAATATTAATTGTCATTTACTTGCATATCAGTGTTTGAAATGTTTTACCCATTTTCTAGTTAGTTTACTGTGAGGAATCATTTGCCATGCAAAGACATTTATCGTGTCTGGGAAGCTAATTGGAATCGGAGGGTTATAACACAGATTATATGGCTAATTTTTGCAAAGTTTGCACTAGTAAAATACTTTTACTACTGTAGAAGAGTTTAAAAAGCACGGTTCACTTTTTGGCCCAAGGACTGGGTATGATATATGGGTCCTTTTCATTTGACTGTCTATCATGTCCATAGAGGATTGTTCCGTGACAGTTGACATTTTTTTCTCATACTTGCAAGCTACCCAGCAAAAATCTGAGTGTTTTCACATGGAGTGAGGTATTGAGAATCTGAACACTTCTGCTTGTGCAATCCATCAGACAGCAGCAAGCTGGAACTGCTCTCCTTGCTTAGACTTCATCCCTCGGGGTGTCATAAGAACCCCAAAGCAGGGATCTTCTTTCTGTATTCACGTAAATACCATGCAGAGTACTTGTTCAAAAAATCATTTTTTTTTCATCTTTTTTTTTTTTTTTTTTTTTTTTTTTTTTTTTTTTTTGGAGAGAAAGTAAAGAAAGATTTTCAACAGGAATCGAAACTTCCATAGAATCACCATATATTTCTACATATTTTTGTTGAAATGCTCGGCCATATTGCCAGCATGACAATAAGATGACAAAGCATTTGTTTTTAGCTTGTCAAATCAGGCTGTATTACTGAGATCAGTTGCACAAACATTGGTTTTGGCAACAAATTCAGTTTTTGAAATTTTCTTTCCCTGACCCCAGCTGCTTGGTCTAGTCTCCATACCACAGTTTGCTCTCCTCTCACTTGTGCCAGTGCCATCTGTTTTTTTCTCTCAAGAAAATGTTTCTGCAATTACATCTCAGGCTGCCTCAGTGTACTCTGTAAGTCCTATTGCCTCTTTCTTAGATTGTGAAATGTACAATATACACCCAAGCAGATGGCAGGAGCTCACAGAAAGAATATGAGAATGGCCTTTATGAGTTGGGCCAGAGATTCAGTTTCATCCTCTGCTTTTGAACACAGCCAAAAGCAGATTGTTAGGGAAAAACATATGCAGAGGACAAGTATACAATGAGAATTTTGCTGAATACTCTTCCATGTGTGGTGTGGAAACTTCCAGAAGTGAAGGTCATTTTAACCACACAATTGAGTCTCTCCTCCATTACTCTGTCCAGCCTGCCTTTGAAGCAAGACAGATTTCAGCATCCACAACACCTTATGGGAAATTACAGCAGTACACATGAATCGTTGAAACTGACACCTATATATTTTTTTTTCTTCATTGTAAATCACTCATACTATCTCTCTCTCCACTTACTAATAATTTCTCTAGATTATCTATCTATTTCAGATACCTATCTACTGAGAATCATACCTGCTTAGTATGGAGGAACACCCCAGCATACATCATGGCACACAGTAACGTAAGTATTTTCAATACTTTTTTCCCTGTTCCTTTCCTTTTTCATTTTTTCTTCTTCCTAATATGCTTTTTCTGATCACTCCTGGACATTAGACTGGTACTGTCATAGACTATTTTAAACTCCATATCTCAATTCTAGGTTACAATAATTAGTATAGAACACATTCTTTTAACATAAAATTAGTTTTTGGGGTGTCAGTCTTCCCACATGCATTGTTTTATATTTGCTTTACAAACTTCATCTTCCCTTATAATTCTGTCCATGAATCTTATATGCTAGTTCCTCTAATTCTTTAGGCAGTTTTTATGTTTCCTCCAAGTAAAGATTACAGCACCATTACCAAAACTTATTATGCATTATCAAAACTAGTTGTTATGCTATTTATCAATTGTTCTAGGTAATTTATAAATGTGTGGAGAGACATGGGTCATAACACAGATTTAGACAAAACTCCATAAGCAGTATTCCTCAACTGTGAAAGATGAAACTTCTGCTTTCCAATTCTTATATTTCAGTTGTCTTTTATTCAGTGCAAAGACTCATAGTAACTTGGTTTCCTTTAAAACTTCTGTTGTCAGTGATTTTAACAAAAACTTCTTCAGAAATCTAACTAGACAAATCAGCCTAACTAATTCCCCTTATCCATGGTATCCAAGGTATTAAGCTATTGTTTTAATGAGGTACAATGGTGCTTCAAGCCCGTGAAGCTGAGCCATAAAAATAAAAAATAAAATAAATAAATATATATATATATATATATATAAACTTCATCACTTTGTTGCTGTTCAAGTATTTAGGCATTTTTAAACTTTTTTTAACATCAGTTTTTCAACTGTCTGGGATGGAGACAACTTGTTTGACTCAAATAAAATATGACAGACTTTAGGGAAGCAGTAGTTATAGAAGAAATAAAATGTTTTAATAAACTGATAATTTGAAAGAACTTTACTAAAACTTGTAAACTTGGAATAATTTTTTTAATATCTTTTAAACATTTCATGAAATAAAATTTAATTTAATAAGTAACTTAGTTTAATTTGATAAAATTAAAAGATTTTATTTTATTTTATTTTTAAGTTTTTTAAAAAGATAAAAAAGCGTTAAGAAAATCTAACACAATAACATCATATTTTATCCTATAGCAAATCTCACCTGAAATTTTAAATTTTAAGTTGTAAGGAATGAAATGTAGTTTTGTACAAAGAAGGGAGAAGATCAGGAGGAACATGAGTGAAATGAGAGAAGAATGGAGCTTCAAGGCAAAGACTATTCGTTATCTGTTCACTAATACAACACTGCATTATATATATGTATATATATTTAAATGGCTAGTGACTGTATTTTATTTGCTAACTTTGGTTGATTTTTATACCCTATACAGATCTAAGATAGTCTGATTTTGATCTGTGACAATCTGTAGGTGTAGAAATTAAGACTATTCCTTGTATAACTTCTCTGTAGCCATCGTTCTTACGTGCCCTCTAACACTTTTCTGTATGTTATTCATGCTTGTTTCCTTGGAGTGCGGATCTTTATCTTGTGTGTGTCTAACACAGTGTGATAGAAAGCCAGTCCATGACTTGGACATTAGGTATTGCCAGAAGTCTATGTAAAGTGAGAACATCAAAGTTTCTGGGGATAGAAAACCCAGATTTGTTTTTCTGTACCCAGACCCAACACTTCAAGTGCCTGTTTGAGGCAGACATGCAAGAATGGAACTTACTGTTGAAGGCTGAGGCTGGCATAAGTGCACAGAAAGATGTTTAAATATGGATTGTTACTTTCCTTAGGGTAACAACAGCTATTCAGAGCAAGGATAACCTTATCCAACATTAAACAGCTACAAAATAAATGTCTGCATCTCAGTTAATCTCCTTTCTAGTCCATGTTGAGAAGTACAAGCTCCTGAAAGTGACTAATTTGCCTTATTTTTATATTTTACTTTGGAATGAAATGATCCCTATGTAGTCTTTATTGACTATATCGAGTAGCTCTCTGTTTCCAAGACTGGAAGTCTAGACACTAAATCAGATGTCTCTGATGCCTCTGTTTAGTCTGATGACCCACATCCTTTTTTGTTTTGTTTTGTTTTGTTTTTGTTCCAAAAGCACGAACTGTGCCTTTACAGAAAACATGAGAACATGAGCATACACAAATACAAAGAAAAGAGCATCCAATTAGTTCTCAGTTCCTCTTCCACATGAGTTACTACCATGGGTAATAGTCTGTTTGCTCCTGTGCACATTTGTCACTGCTATGATTAAGCACTCGTAATATGAGTAGGAGAAAAGACTTAAGGAATTTGTAAAAGTGAATATGCCACTCCTGTCACACAGCTGTCAAGCACCTTTGGACAACCTGGTTTTCTCAACCTCTAGCAATTAGTATATTTTCAAGATTTTTTTAAAGATCTTTTTAAAGATCTTTTCTAATATTTAAGGGTATGGACATATGTTATAAATTCTGCAGGTTTCTTTCAGTGCATTATTTTATATTTTATTTAATAAAAGTTTTTAGTACCTTTTTTTTTTTTTTTGCATAAAAAAGTAAATTATTGTAACCAAATTTTATAGAATAGGAAAACCATGCTAAACATTAAGGAAGAGAATTTTGCATTTTTCAGTATGCAGATTTTTATTGACATTGATGTTTCTCTTATCACCTTACCAGTAAAACTTCTGTTTTCACAGCAAATATCAGTAGTGATTCTTGTAACTTCAAATTTAGGTGTTTACCATGCTAACTGGATCTTCAGTACTTCTGACATCTCTGGCTTAGGTCTAAGTGGGAGTCACAGGTGACTGACCACTGAGCAATTTTCTGCCTTATCTATGATGGAGCTGTGGAAAATTGGGCTTGCTACTGATGATACTCCATGCTCTTTCTCTGCTCTTATATCCCTGCCACCTCTCTCCCCCCCCCCCCCCCCTTCTTTTCCTTTCATTCCACAGGAAGAGTTTCATCCAGGTCCTCAAACTGGAGAAGTGAAATTCAATTTGCTTACATTTTTAAGAGGCTTTGTGTCCACTCTGTTGGCATTAAACAATTTAATTCTTATGGTGCATTTCAAGCTATTATGGGGGAATTGTCCATCACTTTACAGACGTTTAATTTCTGTCTAGAGAGTGCAGGTTGGTAAGCAGGGTTAATTTTTTATCTGAATAGGAGGAAAGAAAATAGGCATCATTACTCTTCAAATCAAGATCAGAGTAAAATAATCCAGAAATATCACTGTGAGTTGATAATAAATTCCAAGGGATGTAGGAATAAATAACTAAATTAAAAATAATAATAATAATAATGATAAAATATCAATGATTTAACATGTCAAATCTATGTAAAAGATCAGGGCTTTGTAGCTCTGGAACCAACACAGAAATGTTTAAAAAGAGCAGATTGCAGAAAGTAATACAACACAGTGCAGTACTGGATTAAAATCACTATGTCTGTCTGGCAGATACTGGCTGTTTGTCAAAAGCACTTTGTTAACACATTGCTTTTTATTCTCATGAATTGTTGCTGAAATGCTCTGTATACAGTGATACAACATTCTGGCTCTTTATATTTGCCTACCAGCTTCATTTCAGAGTGTCTGAATTACAATTTCAAGCACTGTCTATAAAACTCTTGAGGAATTTACAGATAAAAATGAGCAAAAAATCATCTGCCAAGTATAATAGAACTGAAGTGATGTGTAAAAAATTCAGTTGCATGGAAATTATATTTCAGAAAGGACTTTGAGTATTCAAAAAATTCCATAGAGGAAAAAGAACTATTTCAAGGTAATCAAAATATTGTGCTCGTTTGTGACAATAATAATACAAAATTTCATCACAAGGTAAAGACAGAAACCTGAAAATGCCTGAAGACTCTGCCTTCTCCTGATGAACAATGATCTGGCCAATGATCTGGTATCGCATGTCACTTCTCAGTTGGTCTACGGCAATATGATATTCCTGGGCATGATGCCTTCACTCTTTAGGAAAAGCCAATTAGTAGAGCAAAATAATGGAGCAAAATGAGAGTCTCCACCGCATATGCTACTTTCCCCCTAGGAAGAGTATAAAAGGGAAGCTATATATGACAGTATACTTGTGTTGCTTAATGAACTACCGGAAGGAACCCAGGTATTGCTTTGAACAGACTAGCTGAAAAGTTTCAAAGAGCAGAAGAGGATGTTTTGCTTCAAAAATATGGGAAACGGATATGAGAAACCAGTTTAATTTTTGCTTGTTTGTGGGTGTTTTTTGTTGGTTTTGTTGTTGTTTTGTTTTGGAAAATTAAAATCTCATTAAATATTTTGCATAAAGGAAACTCCAATTTATTTATTTATTCATTTTTCATACATGGACTCATCCAGCACAAAATTAATTTTAATTTTCTTCTTGGTAGAAGTCGGTTCCAATTAGGATTTTCTTTCAGAATTAACAGACTACAGATGTTGTAGCTGCATGGCTGGGTGTGGGTGGTTTGTGATCAAAACGAAACTAGATTCTAAACAACAACAAAAAAATCTATAGCTAATGTTATAAGCTAAAGGTCAAACCTGGAGTCCAACTCACATGTGAAAGGAAAGTGCTTTTCTACATTTTATCCACTGATCCTCTCATGACACCTGAATCTGTCTTTAGCTAGGATCACTCACATTTTGAAGTAAGGTGTTTTCAGCATGTTTTGCAGGTATAATATAAGGAGGTGGTGTTTTTAGAGCATAAGCCATGGAACATAAATATAAATAAGTAAGTAAATAAATAAATAAGAAGTCATTACCTTATGATACAAAACTTTGTGCTGAGGAAGAATCCACCCTTGCCTAGAAAGGTTTTACCTACTTTCCAGCTACAATATTTTTCTCCTTCCTTAGTCCCATCTCTCCTAGCTAATACTGACACATTTGGTATGAACACAAAGCATACATACCTGGAATTTTCAAACACCATATTCGTAAGTTGTAGGGGACAGCCTCTCTGTATTTTCTCCTTGATGTCACCTCTTATCCTTTTCCACATACGCATCAGCAGTGATTGCCCATATTCAGAGGGAAAACTCCCATTCCCATCACTTGGGCAGGATCTATAGCATTCCCTTCTCCCTTAGGGGATTTATAAGGAAAATATCCTGCTGGACCAGTCTCAGTCATACAAAGTCTCTGCAAAAAAGAACAGTTCCCTAACCAAGGAGCTCAACTTCAAAGCCATTCCATTTCTGCATCACTACTTAGACAGCAGGGACAGACTTGCAGTGACTGCTAGTGACAAAAGAGCAAGGGACTCCTACACAGGTGAGGAAAATAATGTTGAAATGGAAAGGAAGGAAAATTGAAAAATCTCATCATGTGAGTTCCTGTTGAGATTTGGAAAAGTATATGAGATTTGGAAAGGAATATACATCTTTTGGGCATCTCTGATCAAGAAAAAGCTGTCAAATCGCTCTGTGAGATTTGTTACTGCGAACAGGGGGAATGACATGGAGAACTGGGGACTCCGGAAAGTAGCTCAGTACCAGCAATACAGACAGGTCCACGAGATGCTGAATCAGGGTAAACAATTAGCATATAAATATTCTGAACAGCTGTGTCAGTTCTGGGACTGATGAGCTCAATCAAATACTGAGCTCTGCAGATCAGATCCAGCAGTGATGACAAGTCTGGATGATGCTGTGCTACCATCCTCACTGCTCATTGTGTCTCTGACACTTGGCTACGAGCCTAAGCAAGGGGAAAATGAAGCGAAGTGGGCTGGATTTAGCTTTTGAACATGAATTTGTGGCTTTTACTGCTAGGTGTTAAAAAGGAATCGTCAGCGGGAAGGGGGAGCCAGCCCGGCTGAGCAGAGTGCGGAGTCAGTCAGCTTGGAGCGATGCAGCAGATGCTCTGTGCCATCTAGTGGGAAGAAACATCGAGAGTATCAGGTAACCGAGGATAGCTTTGTGAAAAGTATTTAATCACACAGGTTATTTCATGGACTTTTTCTTCTGGTGACTTCTAACCTTCTGCAGGGAGCAGGGCCTTGCTCTTGGATGCCTAAATACCTACTTATAATATCTTATTACATCAACTCAGAAAGGTTTAACAAAGCTGGTTTTTTTTGTTGTTGTAGTTTGTTTGTTTGTTTTGGTGTTTGTAGCTTTGTTCTGTGTTTTTTTTTTTTTGTTTGTTTGTTTGTTTTTCTTCCCTCCACAGCAAGCATCTAATGCCTCTTATCTAGCAGCTCCAGCTCTAATGTGTATGGTTCTGCAAAAGTGAGCATTGTTCAGCTGCAAGGATTTCTACCTGTTATACAATTCCTGTTTTCTGGGAACTAACATTGAAAAAGAAAGAATAAAAGAAAATGAAATTGTTTTTGTGGTTCAAGGTAGATACAATAGATTCATTTAGGAGACAATAATGTTACTTGGTGTCTAATAATTAAACCTCTAATTATTAGATTAAAATGAAGGCCTCTTCTCACCCAAATTTTCCTTCTAATGAACCCAGGAACTTTAATTTCTTCACACATTAAA
This sequence comes from Nettapus auritus, assembly GCA_011076525.1. NCBI lineage: Eukaryota > Metazoa > Chordata > Aves > Anseriformes > Anatidae > Nettapus > Nettapus auritus. The sequence continues at coordinate 4,429,548 of CM021797.1, read as the reverse complement.
CAATGTCTTGTCTTTGTAGCATTTTAACTGATGACATTAAAGCTGGAAGAAACCAGGAAAACTGTTTAGTTGATATGATTGTTAAAAGATCTGTGGGAGACTGAGCATATCTGCTCAGAATTTGTCTGACCATCAGCTCACCCTATAGTTAAGGTGATCACCTTTTCTGATTAGTTGCTGAAATTATTATAGAAGGTCACAAATTTACTGAAGCAAAAGCAGAGAGACAGAGTTAACATACTTTCTTTTTAAAACCAAAGTGTTGTTGTTTGTTTATTTATTTTAACCACATATATCTTAATCTGGAAGAAACAAAAGTATTATCTCCAGACATATTACTTAGGGAAAACTACAAGAAAATACCTGTTAAAACATTCTTCTTGCATCATGCTATATGAATCATATGTCCTTTTTTTCCAAGTGATTTATTACAATATTTTTCAATATGATTTATCTTATTATCACCAAACTTACATCAGTCATGCTTATATGAGGTTACAATTCCACTTTGCATTTTGGTGAAAGGTAAAAAACTGCTCTGGGGAAAAGCTATGACAGTTGCTCTTTGTCAGATATTTCACCTTTATTTTCCTTCTTGAATAAATAATAAGGTTACTATAACTATTCCTATGAGAAACGTATATCCACATTCCTAGAACTAATTCATTTCTAGTCATGAAGCTTATTCCCAGTAGCATGTATGACCTAATAAGAATGGTCCTGATTCCTTTCTGATTTGCTATCAGACTCCTCTAGCTCACCTGACTTTGTTGAGACCCCATTTCTGAACCAATTCAGCTCACTAATCTATCAGAACCTATTCAACAAAATATAGCAGATAGGCTTCTAATTAAGGGTAACCTGTAAGATTGACCAAGACACTGAAAGAGCTACACAGTAGTGCATATATATATATATATATATACATATAAGATATATATATACATATTATATATATATATAATTTTTTTCCAATTTCCATTAGTGTTTCAAAAAGCTGAACCACGTCAATAGACTTGGTGGCATAAAAATTCTGACAGCACTTACTGGGCTTTTGCAACTAACCTGTAGGGTGTATTTTCTCTATTTTAGTAATATAAAGGCTTTGCTTATTCCTCAGAAGGAATGGTATCAACTAAATCTGCATGATATGGATCTGGAAGTCAGCCAAATGCAATTAAAACATACAGTCAGCTGCCACAGCAAGTGGATCTATGTGGGTGCTCAGAGTCCACACAGGTACTTAAAGGTACATAATGATATGATGTATATATATATATATATATATATATATAACATATATATATGTTATATATATGTATGTTATATAAATATAAATATAACATATATATGTATATAACAACATATACTTATAAAAGCAGTAGGTTTTTCTTATTAAAAAAAAAGAGAAAAAATAAAGAAAGAAAGGAAAAAAATATAATAACAATGAAATGTTTGCTCCATTTTTCTTCGGTCAGTTGTTTAAATGCCCAAGTGAGGGTGTTTTTTTTTCTCAAGATCTGACCCAGTCTGAATTAGGTACCTACTCTGAATCCAGCTGCCACGTCTAAATTTGAGAGTTCCTTCTGACTAACACAAAATTCTCTTTGTTCAGCTGCTCCTGCATTGGGAAATTTATTACTCTTTGTTCAGGAATTTAATTAATGGATCTAGGTCTATGTCAGCAAGAAGAATGAGGTGTGAATGCATGAAACTTCTCCAAAGTAGCCCCAGAGTAGGAAGAGTGAGATCTGGGTGCTTGTGTTTCTGCCACTAGTGTTTCTTGTGTTTATTTTTTATTTGAGGATTGTCTAATCAATAACTGAATACACAAGCCAGGGATTTTTTATTTTTTTATTTTTTTGTTGATCAGTCAGTGAAGTTCAGGGTTTTACTCTCTCTTGCTCACTCTCTGACCATAAGGTATATTTTCACTTGAATAGAAAATGATGCAGATTTTCACCAATCTGTGAAAATGTTTTACCAATTAGTAGGCAAGATATAATATTTAAAAGGGAAATTTCCTTCATTTGGGGTAAAAAAAAAAAAAAAAAAAAAAAAGTTTTTTGTTATACCCATCATCTACTCCCTAGTGAGCATACTTTGATGATTATAGGTGAGGTGGATAACATGTCTGGCTGCTTCACTTGCCTTGGCCAGTGCAGCAGTATCCCTTTATGCATGCAAAGCCTAAGAAACTTCTGTAGGTTTTGAGGTGAAAACAGAGTCTAAAGACACCCGGAGAGCTGGGAAGGAGGAAAGGTTCAAAGAACTGTGAGTAATCTAAGAGTGGAATATCAACTCAGCCTCTGGAAAAACCAATGAATCTCATTACAAAGCTGGGCTGTAAGTCACATAATCACAAAAGCAAGATCATTAAAAGGCTCAAGGTCTACAAGATACATGAAACTGACAACTGGTTTCCAAACTACAGCCAAATACATCAGTTTTCAGAAATCTCTCCCTCAGCATCCTGAAGGTGGGATGGATTCAAAAAGATATTTTACTGTAATATATAAGAACCCTGTCTGAGGCTGAAATGGTGAACATGGATGAAAAATCTAAGTCTCTGAGTGTAGGACATTCAGAAATTATAGACTTTTAAAACTTTTGGAAGGTCATGCAAGGTCATATAGGATCATGCAGATCATTAAAGCTGTTCTATCTGCACTTTAGAAAGACTTCCATTACTTCAGTGGGAAAAAAAATAAAAGAAAATAAATCATATTAGGCAGCAATTAAGTGTTACAGAAACTATATCAGGTTCTCTAAGAGGTGGAAAACACACGCAAACACAAAATCTCCAAACTCTAAATGTGGAGGAATATATCATGCAGATGAAGATAAATCAAACCAGATCAAGCAGCAGAGATTAACATCAGTAAATAGTTGCTTGGTAAAGGCAAGGGTTTTTGGTAATGTCTGAGAGATTTATGCTGCTGATAACTTTTAAAGACATTTAGAAATAATAATAATAATAATAATAATATAAGTATTTTGAAAATGTTACTGTGGATGGGAAGTTTTATAAGAATTCTCTGCTGAGTCTAGATTTTCAGAAGTTTTTTTTTGTTTGTCTGATTTTCTAAAGAGATTTCAACACTTCGGATGCTGAGTACTGCTGAATATGGCTCCACAGGTATCACAGTAAATTCCTATATACCCGCTGTATCCTTTGAAGTTTGGTAGTGGTTGGAAGAAATGAATTAATGGTCCAAGGTGGGTGCATAAATTTCAGTGTAATGATGACATGACTATGTGTGGGAATTATAATAATTCATCATGGTCCTGGATATGTTCATATAAAACATTACAGTCCTCTCTCTTCACAAATCTGTTTCTATCTGAGATCCTATTAACATTTACAGAACAGAAAATATGAATAGTCTATACTGAAGTGCAAAGAGAAGGATTTACTCCAGTTCACATTGAAGACAATGACAAGGACTACCACTACCACTGTTTTCATCTCTGATCTTATAAATAAAGGAAGGTGCACATGAAAGTTGAGGACAGCCAACGTGGCAAAAGACATCGCAAAAGATGCTGCGATTAAAAGGGGAAGGAAAAATCCTTCCGTGCATGTGTCAGCTCTGTTTGCAGGTCACTGCACCTCTCATTCATGTCTACAGGTGTTTCCCTCAGAACTCCAACACCCACAGACTTTCCTAAGGGCCTCTGCCTTAATCAGAGCAGGAAGAAAAATTCTGAGATAAATACTATCACTTTTTTGACACTTGAGAGAGGAAAACTAAAGCCAATTCATTTAAGAGAATAGAATAGAACACACATGAAATCTGACATCTGTCCACAGACTAGGAAGTTTTATTGCTGAAAGCAGGCAATTTTTGGTTTTATCCAAAACATTATTATAAAAAAATAAAAGCATAAAAATGCATATTTTATTTGATAAGAATGTTTAGGAAATAAACTTCTGTTCTGGTGATTTATTTCCAGCAAAAAAACTTTACTTTTATTTTTTTAAAGAACATTAATTTTGTTTTCATATGCTTATTTCAGTGAAATATTCTAATTATCTCTTCAAATTATGCTGCCTTAGAAATCTATTTCTATTTTCTTAGTGTTTTTAATTAATTTTCATAAAGTTTGAAAATTATTTTTTTTAAAAAAATAGTCCTAGATGAAATTAAACATTTTATTCAGATCAAAGCATGAAATGAATGAAGGAATAAATAAATAAATTCAGGTCATATACTGACTTAAATCTGACTTAAAAAAAAGAATTATTCAAAATTCCACTCTTCCCATAGTATAATCTTTTACTGAGTTTGTAAGTCACTGTCACTCATTTTAATGTGCAGGCTTTCTCTTTCAGAAAAAAAAAGAAAAAGAAAATCACAATTCACTTTCAAATTTGACTGAAATGCATAATAATTCCCAAAGATTTAAGTGTAGAAACCTCTTGTATAAAAATCTGACTTCTCATGTAATTTGGGCTGTATACTTTCACCTAGTGATTCCTAAAATAAAGAGAATAATTTTTCTATCTGTAGACATATTGCTCTGTGCTCATTAATTTTACAGTACATGGCACTCAGCCGTCCTTATTCACATAACAGAAGAGCCAATGAACCTCTAAATCATGACAAAACTTTGCATAGAGCAGATTAAGATAATGGGTTGACAAAACAACAACAACAACAAAAACTCTGTTAAATCCTGCTCAAAAAAAAAAAACAAAAACAAAAACAAACAAACAAAAACAAAGAAAAAAAAAAGCTAAAAGGCTTGCTTGTAGCTGCTAACAGTGTAGTGCTTGGGAAAAGACAGACACAAATTTGAGTCGTGTTAGAAGGTGGCTTTTATATGTCCAAGATACACAGTATGATGAAAAATCTTAGAGTTACGGAGTTATTAACTAACTGACAAAATGAATAGGAGACATTTCTAACATTTCTGCTCTTTATTACATATTGATCTCAACACAATATAGAAAGATCATTTCAGGACAATGATAAAAGAGGATATTTAGGAGAAAAAAAAAAAAAAAAAAAAAAACCCTCTCCAATAAATATTTTTGAAAGACATAGAAGGAATAAACCCCCATATATAAAAATCCCCGCCCCCCCTTTTTTTATGTTTTTATGTTTTTATTTTTTAATCCCTAGGTTGTAAGTTTTAAAAGAGAAAACTGAGCTGAAAGAGTGTTATGAAGATTTGTTGTTGGTTTTGTTTTCTAAAGCATCAGAGATCCTGAGGGAATCTATTGACTTTAATTATCCAAAGTTTCATAATATAAAACACCAGAGTTGCTCAACCCATCCATTAAAAAAAGTGGAAGTTCCACATCCAAACTTTCAGACTGTATGCTGTTTCATCCCCCTTTTTAATAAAAATAGAGAGCAAAAATGTCATTGAGAGTTTGTCAAACATCTGGTTCTGTCTTTCCATCCACACAACTTTCCAGGCATAGAGCTTTTCATCTGGCAAGTTGTTTTTTTTTTTTTTTTTTTTTTTTTTTTTTTTTTTTTTTTTTTTTTTTAATCAGGCATTTGCTAGGAACATTCATCCCACTCTAGCTGTTCCACACTTATCAGGGCTTCTGATACAGTGAGTTTTCATAAAAATAAATTCATCCCATATGCTTCAAAATCCCCGTGATAACACATGATATAGAGAGCTTCTGCAACAGCTGCTGCCTTCCATTATAATTCTACCTTTGGTGCCTGAATTCAAAGAAGGACTTCTTTTTTACTTCAGCAAACTCTGAAGAATGATCCTGGAAGACTACTTTTTCTGGATATGTATCTCCTGAATGTGAAAGAAATGAAATATATTGGCAGAAGCTTTAAACTTTCAGAAATGAGCTCTCACAAAGACAGAGCAGCTTACGAGCTCTCAGTGGTGAAAGACAGAACCACAGAATCAGAGACTGGTTGAGGCTGGAAGAGATCTCTGGAGGTCATCTGGTCCAACCTCCCTGCTCAAGCAGAGCCACCTACTGCAGGTTGACCAGGATGACTAAAGGTGGGAAATAAAGAAGAACTATTCTGCAGAAAGCAATAGAGAAGGAGTAACTGATGTTGACAGACCCAATTAGGGGCTTGCACAAGAACACAGGTGAGTTCTCTGTCCTTTGACTCGAGTTTCTGGAGGGGAAACTGGAATTCATTTTTCTCTGATAAAAGCTGTGATGCACCAAAAATCTCCAAGTACAAATAAGATGAGATCTCCACATGTCTCAGCTCTATTTTTACAGTAGGTTTGTGACAACAGATAAGTAAAAAGGAGATCCTAAGGAAAATTCACAGTGCCGGGAATATGAGAAACTCAGAAGCGTTGACTCTCTTTCAATATTCAAGCAGTAGGGCATCCCAGACCATAATTAAGAAATTGGTACCAGTGAAAGATTCAAATCTGAATTCATATCAGGGATCAATAAAAGCTGCTTTTCCATTGTCACAACCTAAGAGAAAGCTGGAAGGACTGCTGCAGTCCACAGGCCAGTCTGGCCCTGACTCTTGGTTCGGTATCCTTCTCTCTGAAGGAGATTTCCTATTTTTCACTCTGCTAAAAGGTTGCAATTATGTCATGTTAAGAAGGCCACCTTTTCATCTTATCAAAATGACAATAATTCTTACACTGAAGGTACAGAAGGAAAAGACTACCTGCATTCTACTGTTCTGTTTAGCGGAAGAAGGGAAGGGAAGGGAAGGGAAGGGAAGGGAAGGGAAGGGAAGGGAAGGGAAGGGAAGAAAAAAGGAAAAAGAAAAAAAAATGAGTTATTGGATATGAAGTTTGCCTTTGATTTAGAAGTTGGACAAATGTTTGAGCAAGTGTTTGGGTGATTTATTTATTTATTTATTTATTTATTTATTTATTTATTTTGAAAAACAAAACAAAACAGAATCATGTGCTCACTCTTTCCATTTATGGTACACCAGTAGCACCAGTCTCTCTTTGTAATTCATGGCCTCTCATTTTTTCTCATAATGTGTCTTCACTAGTAATATGTGCAGAGGTCAGCCTGAACACTTCATCCTCCTTATCTTTTGATTACCTACATTCCCTTGCTTTCTTTAAATCATTGCTCAGATATGACAAATAACAGCTCTCCATACCTATAAACTTTTGACTCTAAGAAGACTCCATCTGGGTCTGTTTAGCAACGTTGCTTCTCTGGTTGTAAGGTCTGCTAACAATCTGGACCAGGAATGTAAGCTGATAGACAAGGGAGATTATATTTTGTCTGTAAAGCTTACATACATAGGGTAAAACATATTGAGAACACAGAACTTTGGGGAATAAAAAAGTTCAAGATAAAAAACAAATGTTTTTAGAGCTGTTATCTCCTGAGTGCTAGCTATCAGCTGTATTCACTACCTGTAGATTCAAAAGATGAATTAATATTTGGACCACTTTACCACTGGGCATTTACAGACCATTTAATCTGTAATGTCTAAGAGCACCAGCTGAAGACATTGAAATCTTTGGAAATAACAGTTATCAAAGTACACACAGCTTCAGTCTTCTCCCGCTACATTTTATCCTGCAGTTGAACCCTGGCCTCCAGGAATCTTCTCAAAAGTCAGAATACAAAAATCATTTTATGGCAAGTCCTCTGAGGTTATGAATATGAGAGATGCCATTTAATTTCAGATGTATTCATTCATAAAATGTCAATATAGATCCTAAAGCATTCATTAGTGGAATTTTTATTTATTTATTTATTTTGGCAAGATCAAAAGTTATCTTTGCAAAAAAAATTCCCCAAGGCATTGTTGAAAACAAACAAACAAACAAAAAACCAAAAACTTAGATTTGAGTCACTGTTTCCAGTCAGAGGAACTTAACCAGTTTGGTTAGTCCTGATATGTTTCCGTTTTCTCTGATGAAGATAAAAGCAAATTTTGTTAAGCAGCATCTCATAATTTCATAAAACAGTACTTTATTTTTTTTTATTTTTTTTTTATTTTTTATTTTTTATTATTTTTTTCTTCTAGCAAACCTTCTAAATAGTTTTATTTCATATTGGACAGCTGGCAATCATCAGTGTCAGTTAAATCACAATTAGAGCAGATGTAATCTCAGAGTCCAACAAAAAGAATTCTCTTCTCCAAAAGAGAAAAATAATTAGCATCACCAGACAACATCTAATTTCCTCTATCTAATAATCACACAAAAATTCAGTAAGAAAAATGATTTGAAATTCAGAGATCACTGGTCTCTGAATTTTCCAAGAAAAACAGGAAATTCACCAAAGCTTCATTTTTGTTTGTTTGTTTGTTTTCTAAACCACAGATTATTTGCCTCTCTAATGACACGAAATGTATGCTGCATTTTAGAATGATTTTATGTTTCTGAAATTGGACAGAAAATAGTTTTTATATTTCATAGAATGGTTTAGATAAAAAGGGTCAAACTCCTCTGTCATGGGCAGGGACACCTCCCACCACACCTGGTTGCCCAAAGGCCCATCCAGCTTGGCCTTGAACACTTCCAGGGATTAAGCATCCACAGCTTCTCTGGGAAATCTCTGGGCAAGCCTCATCACCCTTCCCCCTGGTCCTATCAGTACATCCCCTGAAAAAAGAGTGTCCACCCTACCCCCCCCCCAGCTATCCTGTAGCCCCCATTAGGTACTGGAAGACTGCAGGAAGTCTCCCCAGGGCCTTCTCTTCTCCAGGATGAACAATCCCAATTTCTTCAGCCTGTCTTCACAGGAGAGGTGCTGCAGCCCATTGATCATCTCTGCGGGCCTCTTCTGGACTTGTTCTAGTAGGTCCAAGTGCTTCTTGCACTGGAGGCCCCAAAGCAGAATGTAGGACTCCAGGTGGGGTCTCATGAGGGCAGAGTAGAGAGAGGGATCACTTCCCTTGACCTGCTGGCCATACTGCTTTTGGTGCAGCCCAGGATATGCTTGGCTTTCTGGGCTGTAAGTGCACAACAGTGGCTCATGTTGAGTTTCTCATCAACCAGCCCTAAGTCCTCCTTTTCTTCAGAATTACTCTTAATCCATTCTCCATACAGCCTGTATTTGTGTTTGGGATTGTCCTGGCCCAGATGCAGGACCTTGCACTTGGAGTTGTTGAGCCTCATGAGGTTTGCAAAGGCCTTTGGGATGTCATCCTTTCCCTCCAGCATGTCAACTGCACCACACAGCTTGGTATCATTGGCAAACTAGCTGAGGGTGCATTCAGTCCCACTCTCCATGTAAAAGAAAAGGTCTAGACCTGAAATACCACAGATAAAGAAAGAAGAGGATTTTGAAAGTGGTATGTTAATATCTATGAGAGTAAATGGACAAAATACAGTACAAGTATTTATGGTTGAAAAGCCTAGGCAATACATGAGATCATAAGAATTAAAGACCCATACATAACTAAATTAAATGGCTGTACATATAGGTTTGTGATAGATGAAGAGAGCATTTGACATTTTCCCAATGCCCCACAAATCTTATGTGTCCATGGTGTTAACAATGGTGACCAATGAAGATAAACTGAGGATAGAAAAAGACAATATTTTTATATTATATTTAGGTTGAGATCAAACACGAGAATTTATGTCTTAGAAATAAACATAGTTTGAATGAGAAAAATAGACTTGGGGAGGAACTTATTGTCATAATGGTCATGAAAGTCTTGGCAGGGGATAAAACCTACAAAGTGATAAAAGTGAAAAGGTGCAAAAGTGAAAAGGAGACATGTTTTCATAGAGATTTAGGGGAAATTTATTGCGAATGAGAGTAGGAATAACAGGGGAAAGACATTTTAGAGAATGAACAGACAAAGAAGGCATCACAATATAACAAGGGATGGAAAAATCAGAGAGAATATAACTGCCAACATCAAAAGCAACCCTGAAACAGATAAAGATGAAATGAAGAGTCTGAAGTCTGACCTGGGATCCTGGAAAGAGTGCATGTATGGTCTCTGTAACCATAAATAGCATCACAGTGGAAAGTCTGAATTTTGTTCAAGGTTAAAACACCAGTGGTGCTCTGCAGTACGTAACTGTGTATGAGATTACTTTCTAAAGAAATACAAGTTAAAATTATAAGGCAAACTGATACTGAGCCAAACTCAGACATTTCTGATGCAAACAGCTGGATTATCAATTAGTATTTGGTTTGATTCATCAGATCATATTAAGTGTTTCCAGGTTGTGGAGTGTAAGTGAAGTGTGAATGTAATGTGCAGTGAAATTTTTGTTTGTTTGTTTGTTTGTTTTTGATCAACTGTCATGAAAATATGGAAAATATACAGAATACTTTGATATAGTAATGACTAGAAACTTATACATAAGGCTTTTCTTGTTTGTTTGTTTGTTTGTTTTTAAGAAATTAAATTTACTTGCCTGAAACTCTCAGGCAGCAGACAGGAATGACGTATAACAGCTGTATAAGAGCTTACAGCAGGATTGCTGTACAGCTGTGGTATTTTCAAAGAATAAGGGTTTTAGAAAGGGATAATAGCTTTTAATTAGAACAGCTGAAGTATTTATGGAAAAGAAAAAAATATTTTAATTGTACAAAATGTTCTTTATGCATGGGAAATCTATATGATAGTTTGCTTATTTTGTTTTAATAGTTAAATAAATAATTTGAAAAAATTTAAGAATATACATTAAAGACATTTATCAGGTTTTGAGAAAAATCTGAAACGTGACAGGTGTTCAGGATTTCTACTCTTACCTCAGGAAACCCAAACCAAATACTAGTAGTACTGTTTGCCCAAGTGCCATATACACTTTTGCCAACAGGTGGAAGTAGACTCAAAGAAATTATGGACTGCCAGTGTTAGCACAGGCTCCAGAACACTGAGACACATACTTCGCAGAATTGCAAAAAGTTGATAAAATATCTTCAGGATGTGAAGAAGACATTTCCTTAGCAAATTTTTAATAACTTGTGTATATATAGTTCACAGTATGTTCCTTTATTTATTTATTTATTTATTTATTCATTATATATGTTGAAGGACCTTACTGAATTTTGGGCTAAGTAGGAAAAAGCAGACCTTGTTTCTAAAAGTAATCAAATCTAAACAAGCAAGAAGAAGAAGGAAGGAATAGGAAAGTATTTTAGCCTTTTGATAAGTGAAGATAGGTCTCAGACAGAGGTAACATTATTAAAACAGACTATCAAAATAATACCCTATACATATCTTTGACATGGTCAGCTTTTTTGTTTGTCTGTTTGCCCATTCCCTAATCATCTTATAGACCAGTGGCAAGGAGGAAAAAAACTTAAAAGTCTACATCCATCTGAAAACTGACTTCCTCTAACAGTGACCAGAAATGAAGTGACTTTGAGTTAAAAGCTTCTAAACATAGCAAAGTAAACCATTTATCTTATTTTCTGGTTAATACTCTTGATAGTACATATATTTAACTGTAATGACTACTGTCTAGACTAAATGAAAATTTGAGGAAATATATGGTTATAAATAATTTCTGTTATAAGAAGAGTGGTTGTACGTTTTGATGCATCATTTAAGATAAGCAGATGTTTTGCCTAGGCACAGAGATGAACCCCATAGAATTCAATATATTTGCATAGATTCACCTTTTCTGCTTTTTAACTTTTGGGTTGACTGTCTAGTCTCTTTTCAACATAGCTGTCCTAAAATTGGAAACACACTCCTATGGTGCTTGTATTTCTCCATTAAGCTACAGACACATGGACAACTGACTTTTTTCAGTCCTGTCTTTTAGTGGGAATATCAGTGATCTGTGCTCCTTTCTCAATATAGATACTCTGACTCTTAAATTTTGTTCACAGAGTTAAACACTGGAATCATTTATATGAAAATCAGTTTTTATTAACAATTGCTGAAATCATATTCCTATTTTATTAGCATGTAATTTTATGTGTCAGAAATAATAATAATAATAATAATAATAATAATAATAATCCTTCTTCTAGTTAACAATTTCTGTTCTGTGTGCCCCTAATACAAAAATTCCGAATCTCATTAACAGGACCAGATGTTAAAATACATAATGTTAATAAAGTGTAATGGGAAACTGCTGATATGGTTAGTTTGGAGTATAAATGTAACAATCGCAATACCCTTGACTAATACAGAAAATACCTTGACAGATTAAATAATATAGGAATATCCCTTTTGTTCTGTGAGTCAAAATAATCTGACAGTTTTTTGGATCCCACTTAGGCACTCATGCTGATCAGACTTCTGCAGAATCCACAGTTCAAGTGTGGCTTTTAGATGCACAGAGGTGATTATATCTATCTATATATATAGACATATTTTTATCCTGAATATTTTATGTAGAGTCTTTGGTATGACAGTTTGGTCCATAGCTTGATTCATAATCCAAGATTTATCTAGTGATCAGGGGGATTTAACCTCTTTTGAAAAGCTGAAGGCCATGAGCCAAGCTAGTTAATGTTTATACAAATATATATTAGGCATATGCATATCTCTTTGGACTGCTTCCCATACTGTTCCCTGGGTACTAGGAAGACAAACAATTTTGGTAGTATTACTGAGTGATGACATAAACATAAACTGGGGTGGGAATTAGCTCATGCAGTATGACAGCGATATGTAGGTCTTAACGCTAAGATATCCAAATGTGATTCTGATGCCAAAGATCACACTGTAGTCAATGGAGACAGCCCATACAATGCTCAAATTCTCAAGAGCTATTTGGTTGACCAGAAATATTTGTCTGCCCTCAGGTAGGCTGAATGGCTCTCAAAGAATTACTGCATGTGTTGTCCAGTTTTATGTTAACTATGATGGGGGTATAGATACCAACATTTAGAACTGCAGTCTGGAGCTGAATTCCATTATTGGTGGAATACAAAACAATCCGGCTTTGGTATATGTTTTATTTTGTCAAAGGCACCCTTGCCTTTTTAAATATCAGTGAAATAAAAGTTTTCTATGACAATCTATATCAACTGCAAAACAATAGGGAGATGTTTTTTTTCCTAAGACACAGCTGGAAGTGACGACTCATGGTAACACATATGAAGTTGATTGTTATTTGGAAATAACAATTGTCATTGCTATAAAAGAATTAACACTAAGGCTTCTTCACAGTTGAATATAGAGTTGATAAGCTGGCTAAGCAATGAACCCATTTCCCTTTGAGATATTGCTGAACCAAGGCTAATAAATAGAGCCCAAAGAGAATCTTACATCTGATCCTTCTTATTTCAAGGAGGTCTTATATCTTATAATGCTCTATGTGACAGTAGTTCAGTTGTAATTAAACAGGAACTGATTATTATTTCCTTCAATGAAGTACAAAACCTCAACTTACTAGTACTAATAATTAGGCAATAAGGAAGCCATCATGAAAAAAAATAATGACCAATTCACTAGTCCCTAGAGCTTCTTGGCAAAGGGTGAGATTGGAGGTGGGGGGAAGGAGAGGGGATAAGAGATTGTAAGCACAGTTAAGGTACTTCACTCATTTCATATGGGTATTTTGAGATCAAGGCAATTGAAATGCTGTTTGTGTATAATGACACACATTTTCAGATGTATGGCCTATGACTGTTGGATTTCACTTGAGATGGAGGCCTGCTGAATTTCAAAATAACTTTAGAAATCTATCTAATAATGGTTACTTTTCCATGTAGTAAAGTGGTTTTGACTCTGCCAGAGCAGCACAGAGGAGGGCTAGAAGTGGTGACATTTTAAACTGCCACTTCAGAACTTTCTGAGGTTACTGTAGGGGCCCTGTGTTTCAGCACATCTTCACCAGGACCTGCCTGTGGATCTCCTTCAGGTTTGGAAGACTGATCTGGAACCAGAAGCCAGGTAACACCTAAACACACCAGATTTACCAAAACCACTGAGGAAGAACTGACCTCAAATAACAAACTGGTGAGTGAACTATGTGTTTTGAAAGCTGAGTGTACACAGCTTCTCTAAACTCTCCTGTTTGGCCAAGACTTCCCAGGTCTCTTTGTAAAACTCATAATGAACCCACACAATGAAGGAAAGACCCAAAGGGAAACAACAACAACAACAACAACAAAAACTGGCAGTATTTTAACATCACAGCTGTACTGATAGGGAGTAAAAGAGGGGCAGGAATTGAATCAAGGTCATTTTCACATTTGGAAAATTCTGCAGCAATTTAGCCTTGCAAGTACACTTCCTTACCTTACATACTGCTGGAAAAAAACACCTAGAGAATAAATGCTTTCCTGTGACAAAAGACGGATCTTCCATGGTGACAAATAATTGAGACCTTCCTTGGTGACAAATAATTGAGACCCTAGCTTTGTGCTCCAGCTGCAAAAACATTTATAACTATTATTAAAAGCTTTTCTTTTTATTCTCATTTTGCCTGTTTGCTTGCAGTTTTCTTTCCTCTGTGCCCTTGTATTCCCTTGAGGTTCCTACATTTTATGAATCACTGTCCCTCATCAAATGAGTGTTTTATTACCTTACTCCTTAGTCTTTTCTTTTCACAACTTATTATTATTATTATTTTTTTTTCTATAAATGACTCTATACTAACTGGGCTCTTTCCAATACAAGTCAAGAGTTGGTGCGACAAACATCAACAGCTATTACAGCTTTTCAGCTGCCTGGAATTTTCTCTTTCATGTTCTCTGTTTATAGATATATATGTTTTATATATATGAGGTTATTTATTATTTACAGTATGATTTATTTAATTATCTTTCATTACTTCCAACAATGGTAGACAAAGACTGTGATGCTGGGAAGCCCCAGCATCTTCCTGGAGTTCCTATCCTTTTACCATGCATTATAAATAGATAATGCATTACTAAATGAACAGTCTGTATTTTTCTGAACAAGTTAGACACTGCCCACTCTGCTAATACTCTTAATGTTTTGTTTAAAGACCAAAATGCTGTAAGGGCCAGAATAGCTTTCCAATAACTCTGCAGCATTTGAACTGTGCAAAGAGTGACCTCCAGGTCATCGCTAATTTCAGCGTGGCTACTGCCTAGTCAGACAGAAGCAAAACCTTTTTGCTCATCCGCCTTCAGAAACCACAAGATTCCCTATTTAATAGTTATATTTTATTTATAAAACAGCTGCCTACAGGGTAATCTTGGGTATATGGGACAATTGGTTTAAGAATCTTGACTTGCTTTTTTTTTTTTTTTTTTTTTTTTTTTTTTTTTTTT